>WEIV01020294.1:3099-26895 GCA_013390005.1 Calyptomena viridis
AAAGGCCTTGGCTCTGTGTAAGCCCTGCTCAGCAGTAACAAAACCATCTCTATATTATCAACCCCATGTTCAGCACAGATCCCAAACTAGCCACTGTGAGGAAAATTAACCCTACTCCAGCCAAAACCAGCACAAATGTATGTTTTGAAAAGGAATCAAACCTACATTGCGTATCTTGCAGTGGAAACAAAGTGAAATTTTTAACATTTGCCATCAAAAACAGCTTTGAATTTTCTAGCAGCACTAATGAAAAATGAAGTAAGATTGTATAAAATTCTCTTTAAAACATTTAACAAATTAGTGGAGCAGGACCGGTATAGGGGCCAACTTTACTTTTCTTTGGCATAATGGAAATATCAGAAGTTGGAGAATAAAATTCTTGGAATCTGGAATAGATATACATCAGTNGGAATAACTAATATGCAGGCATGGAAATACATTCTAAAACCTGAGGTCATTTCTGAGGCTTTGCTTCCTGCCTGGATAGGCAAATCTGGGGTAAATTATAGTCAATTTATAATTTTCATGGGTCCTAAACTAATATATCAATAGGTCCTGGAGCAGGGCATACTGCCCTGTATTTCCTGCCCAAGGTGCAAAACAAACTTGCACTGACAGTGATCTTCCCCTTGTCCTACCTCATCGATATCTGCTGTGATGGTGGAGACATTTTATATATCAATGATCAAGAAATTCATCAGGAGACAATTCTGACTGCACAAAAATAAAACTGAGTGTCAGAGTATTTTACTTCCTTCCAACAATTAACTGGTTAATGAATAGAGACACTTTCACTGAAAACAAAATTTAGCATTTGTCAAGACATAAATAACTAAAGTAAAATGTTTCATTTCACATTAATAGAAGCATCTTCCTGGGTAGTTATCAAAAGCAGGGGAAAGCTGGTTTACCAGTAAATAAAAAGCTATGAAAGGAATTTAGTGAAAAAGAGGACCTTAAAGAATATTACCAATCAGGACAGCTAAAGATTTGACAAATAATGATCTTAGTAAGCATTGCCAGAGCATTCCAGCTGTATGCAGAGAGAACAGATTGCTGCAAGGCAAATTAATGTCATACAAAGTTGAGTTGCTGGTATTGAAAAGTGATGAGTCATTAATGATTTTCAGGTAAAAATAAAAGTATGAGTGCTAACAGAAAAAAAAAACCAAGAAAATTAGAGGGCTCTTTTAATGAGGGATAAAGTTAAAAAATGCAGATGAACAAGACTTGAATCACAGTAGGTGTGTGAATATGTGTATTTTAATGCTTTAGAAGAATGGGACAGAACACATCACTAGTCTAGTAGAAGATGAAGATAATTACAGCAACCAAGCGTGAAAAGTCTCATTGTACTATGAGCATAAGAAGCAGGAGGAACCTCAAGAACCATATGTATTAATAGTCATTTGTTAGGCTCAGCCATGTCACATGATGACTGCTAATTCCAGTCTCAAATTAATCACTACGCTTTAAACTCAGCTACTACAGCTGTCTATAAATTATAGTCTTTCAAATTCCATCAATTCTGTACTTGAGATTGTGGTAAAATTCAGGCTGAACAGAAGTTGGTTTATTATACGAAAAATATCCCCCCAAAATATTACAAAAATAATTAAAAATTTGTTACTTTCATCTGCTGGGAAAAAAAAAAAAGAGTATTGTCCCATTTAGGTCTTTTAAAACCAAAATTAGTTTTCAGTTTTTCATCAAAAACAGACTATTTCATAACAAAGTGGCAACCCACAGAAACTTCTGTTCAGTTAAAGAGGCTATTTTCAGTGAAAACAATTGTCATATGAAAAGACTTATTTATGTGCAAAGTCTACCCTCAGAAATATTTAAATATAGGCTTTAAAAGGATAAGCAAACAAGACAGATTAAAAAGGCCTCTGGTATCAAATAGTCATCCTGAACAGGTACCTAAAATTTTTTGACCAGTAGCTTCTTAGCCTTTTTTGATAAGTTAAGCAGCTTGAGCTCATGGAATTCTTCATGGCTACACAAGCAAGAAGTCATCCTTACTGCTTCTTTATTTAATCCTTTCCAATTTTTTTTCTGTAAGCTTTCAATTGTAGAGGCACAAGGCCCAGCTGCAGTCAGGAGCAAGTTCCCTGGTTTATGTCAAAGCTCACATCCATTGCAGGAAAGTACAAGGACTGACATTAACCAATCTGCAACGTGAAAATATTTCATCTCAGTTACCAGAACTCCCTTTTATCCAAATTCATAATAGCATTTATCTTTGCCAATGCATAAGTTTTCGTTGCTGCTTCGTAGTTGTACGATTTTTTTCCCCTGTCAATGCCTAGACCTTAGAATTAAGAAACCTACAATGGAAGCAATTTATTTCACGCTCAAGCCTCTCAAATGGTCCTTGCTGGTGATGAAAAAAACCCCAAACAAACAAGGGAAGAAAGGAAAAAAAAAGACCCCCTTGGCTTCTGACACTGATGAAAACGGAACCAGCATTGGAGGAACAGTCTGCAAAGCCAGTCAAACCCTGGGAAATGAAATCCTTTCCAAAACTGGGAACCATCAGTCTGCTGGTTGAACAGAGACAGCGCAGGAGAGAGTGAAAAGCAGGAGAGATGGTGTCTTGTAGCTACAAGTTCAAAAAGCAAGCTCTCTGGGAACAAAAGCTCTACCCTAGATCTTTCTCAAAAATGGTGTGGTGGAAAGGAGTATAAAAACTAATGAGTGGAAAAGCAGCAAAACAGGTTGATAAAAGCAAGATATATTTCCCTCTGTAGCAAATCTGTCTCTCACTTGTCTGGCTTGACTTTATTCTACCATATTGAAGGGAACATGCATGGCTAAGTGGATTTTATCATTCATCTGAACAAATGTAACCAGTAGTAAAGCTGCACAGAAACTGAGAGGGAAACACCTTAGCTTCTTTCCACATAGTGCAGAAAATATTAGAATATGTGTTTAACAGACTGAAACTCCAGGGTTAGAAGAAAAAGGGTATTTCCCTCCTGAAATGTCAGGAGATTCTCCAAAGGCCTGCATGACCATAAAGGATTCAGATTGCATTAAAGTACAGTAGGGAGCTGGGCTCCCAGCTGTCATTTGGATTTGAAATCTCCCATGTGATCAGAAGGCCCTATTCAAATATACATATACATATTTATTTCACAAAGTCCAAAGATTCTCAGACTAACTCCCAAAGTAGCTCTGCAGCACACAAATTCATGAGCACACTCTGATGTTTAGAAAAAAACCACAACAGACTGGAGTTCTTGCCATTATGTGCAGAAGCAGATCCAGGTGCTCCTAAATGATTACTGTCAAAAAAAGATGGAAAGAACACATTTAGAGAACTCTGAAGAAAAAGACATCTATTGAGAAGCAAGCTGGGATTCAATTCCTGAAGAATTGTGTTTTAATTTCTGTTGTCCTTAGAAAATAAAGTGCTGATTAATTTTGTTACACTTGCCGTTGGTTAATGTATCCTGATGGGCCATAATTTTTTTTCCTAGTGTGCAGTTTATTAAAATATATAGGACTTGCCAAGAAAGTTGTCCACAAAAAGGATAAGGCTTTGTTTTCCTTCAGGAGCTTGCCAAAGAGAAATTTTTCATTTACCATAAACATGGAAACAACAGAGTGGAGAAAGCAGCAGAAAACACTGTAAGTGAGGGTGAGGAGAAGAGAGCTCTCCTTATTAACCAGAAACTCTCAAAAACAGGGAAGGTAAAGCAAAGCTATTCTGGGAATGAGCAGAGCAGAGGAGGCAGGTCCCAAGCCACAACAGCTGCAGAATGCTAAGGTCTCAAAACTTGATCAACACTGAAAGGAGATACTGTGCACACAGCAAACTCCGATGATCCGTAAAGGTTTTAAACACAAAATCTTGCTGAGAGCTTCTGGACTGAGCAACCAGTCTGTGCTGTGAAGAGTTCTTACAGCCAAAGATCTACTGTCTGCCCTGCAAGCACAGAACACCCATGAGATCATGCACTATACACAGCTTAAAACTCAGCTGCTTCATTTTTACCTCTTTAAAGCAGAAGGTGATGTGCTTGAATTTTACCTGTACGCAATTTTTAGACATTTCATCCAAAAAATTGGAAACAAAGATGCGTGCAGAAGATATTCTTTGCTCTGAAACATCACTGCAAACAGAAGAGAGATGTGAAGTAGTGTAGAGTCAAACCTCATATCTGCTCAAGATGCTGATTTCTTTTCATTTCACAAATGCTCCTTCAGAATAGATTTGGATTTTGCTTTGTTGTAAATGTCTGTGTACCAAAGCACATACGGGTGCCTCCTATGAATATTCCACAGATCTATCATGCAGTAATAAGTAGGCACAGGTCAGGTCTTGACATCAAGAGCCATTTCTTGAAAATACTTTCCATGTTTCTCCATGTTGTTTCTCCCTTTTTAAGAGAGCTTACATGAGCACTGGAGTCCTGGGAGTCACTGTTAAGATGAGAAAAATTTATTCTATTTGTGGATGACAAGGCCTACTTCTGTACAAATCTCTTTTTTTTCCTCTCTGCCCACCCTGTAATATTTCATTTGTAAGTAAACACAAAATTAATACTTAAGAAATAAGAACACAACAACAAAACAAGCACTTTGATACAAATCCAGCTGAAACATTTTCACAGAAGGTATTGCACAGATTTACAAATTAAGAAATAAAATGCTGGCAACCAGGAATAAGCAACTAATTTTCATTTCACTCTCCCTTCAAGTCCTCCTAGCATAAGACCCACAGAGGAACAGCTGATTTCCTAGAGGGCAAAAATTACTACCTCGTAGCTATGACTTTATTACCAGATACTTCGTTCAATATTAACTTTTTACTAAGAGCACTGGAAACAGCAGACTCTGTAGGACTGAACAAGCTATTAGAATCCTTTTTCTGCTACATTTAGAGACTTTGGGGAAGAAAAGAAAAATCATTTACCATATTAAGATTTGTATGCAGAAAATACTATTAAAAAAAAGACAATTCTCCACTTCTAGGAATCTATCTCCAAGAGGCCAAGGAAGAGAGGCGAACACACATTTCATTAGTGGAGTCTTGCAGTCTTCATCACATTTCATTAAAAATTAAGACAAGGAAATAGCACCTTCATAACAAAATCATGAGGCTATGGCCCATCCATATACATCCTCATGATCATTAAGAGATCAGTTTGTTAAAAATAAGGTAAAAATAGTTGTTCCAGCCATCTAACTGTTTCAAAGCAAAAGTTTCAAAAGTCTCAATCTTTGCAAGGAAATAAAGGGAAAACTGGAGGAGAGCTATGCCAAAAAATTGTTTGAAGTGATTTTTAGGAAGGGGGCTGGGGAGAGGGAGAACAGGAAGGGAACAGCTAATGTTTCTAACCTTTCTGTAAGTATATAGTAGAAAGGGCTGTCCGGGTGAGTCACTGTGTGGGTGACTGGCAGAGTGCTGCTGAGTGGAGGAACAGCGGGGGTGGAGGGAGATTACGAGATCTCATTGATGACTGCTTACATAAAGAGGAATTACTACATAGCAATTGCTCTCTCAGTGGTACTAGTGTCTTTATGGAATCGTACACAAAGGCAGCTTTACACTGTGAGCTTTTAGACTCCTTAAATTTGTCTGCAGTTGGAGTACATTGAGCAAATGTCACACAGAGGTTTGTGTGAGTCAAGAAATAAACTCTCACACACTGGAGCCCGTTTTCTCAGTTTCCTATATTCTCTGCAATGTCCATCAGTAGTGATGTTCTAGAAAAATGTAGCCATCATCCATATTTCTAGTGACAATTTTGAAATACACTGCTTTCCAGTGACAAAAAGCCTTGTTCACTCTTCTTTTAAAAACTCCAGTGCATTTTGGCAGTACGTCCGTTTTTGCAGACCTCTGTTCTCCATTAAGGTTTCTAAAATTCTTTTTTTACCCCTTGGACAAATTCCAGTAAAATAACATCTGTCAATTTGGTTGTTCTTTTCATCCTTCCTCTTCAATCCCAGAAAACTATTTGGCAATTTGATGTGAATTCAGAAGCCACTTCTTTATTTATTTTTTTTTTCCTTTTTTCATTTTCCAGCTTGTTTGTGTTGGTAAAGATTAGCAAAAATAGGAATTACAGTACTCTACTACGTAGCTGTTAGAAGATGTCATTAACTCCCAAGATAAAGGATTATTACAATATTTCTTATTTTATGGATATAAAACACATTCTAATAATTTCCAGGGTTAACCCAAAACTTTAGGATTTCTCTCTATATACTCCAAGCTCAAAGTAAAATACAGATCTAAATATATTAGCCTAATTTCTAACCCTGTGAAAGTCTCTTCATTCTTGCCACACTTGCTTGGTGAATTTAGTCCTCGTTGTTAAGGGAAAGGAACCATGAAACTAACAGAAAATTAAATATGCCACTAACTGTAGGTACTCACGTAAAATAGATTCGTAACTTTTAAATGAAGTAGTACCTGGAGAAACCACATTTAATTTTGGAAATAGTGCTGTCCAGCACTACTCTTGTATTTCTGACTGCTCTGCTACTTCCTTGGAGTTTGCAGCTTCCTTTGATAGGGGAAGGTCCCAAGAACTATGGCAACAGCTGGTCAGGAAGGCAGGTCAAATGAAGTGACAGCACTTTCCTGTGTGCTAGTGGAAGTTAGAGTAAAAGTGAAGCAGTTCTTGCCTGCAGATATTATCGGCACCTTCACAAATATCACTAGAAATTTTGAGTTCTATGAAAATTCTTACTGATGATCCAACAAATATTCCAAAAAAGTTTCTAGAAAATTAGAACAGCATCTGCATCGAGTCAATGAAAGAAACAGGGTAAGTATAATTTTAAAGTCTGTGGGATATGTAGAGCCATTCTTGGTGCCAAAATCTCCAAGCTGCTCTGAATCTGCCACTAAAAGTCCCTGCCCATTTCTCTCCAAACTGCACCCACAAAGTCTTAAATCCCTCTGTATTTCCTCTAATTCTTTTGGTCTTTCTGGAAGCACTTGGAAATTCAGTTGAAATACAGTTTTGAGGACCTGTACTGGGACATGCAGCTAAATGACTTACATCTACAATGAATGAATGCAGCACAAACTTTGGGAGAAAAACCCATGTTTCATATCGAAGAGAAGAGTTCTCCCACTCATATCTGTAAAAGGCACAAAGGTCTGGGCCCTGAATTATATCATTAACATTGTTCAGTGATGAAGGTAATTTAATTCTTAAACAGCCAAGTCTAATCCTACAATTTAATCCACTAAAGAACTAACAACATTACTATGAAAGCATCATTTCCAGTTAATAAACCATTTTTTTCAAATTAACCTGAACCATCTCGTATAAATATGTGGACTTCATATTATCCTCATGCTGCTATGCTTATAACTCTTTAAAAGCTAGAAAGTTAGTCAAACAATTCCATAACTGTTTCATTTGTAAATTTCAAAGCACTATCCACTGGCTCAAAAGCTTCATTATTTCTTTTTTACGTATGAACAAGTTAAAGACTGAGAAATTAAATGATTTGGCTCAAAACCACTTAGAAAGATGATGGCAGGGTCAGATTTCCTGATCCTTAGTTGACCCTAGTTGTACCTCTTCTGAATATAAGGCATTTAATAATGCAACAGTCATACTGATTAGCTATTACACTCAAAATGTAAATGTCTGCTGTTCCAGATGGCAGCCTCACTAACCTGCTCAAACTTGTCTCAGGAGAGAAAAGTGTTTGCCAGTGCTCTCTCTTCCAACTACTTTAGTAACAGAACCATAAAAATACAAGCTTTTCTTCTCTTAGAGGAACATCATCGTAGCCACATGACATAGAAGACTAAGTTTGCAGTACGTTGCATCCTCACTGAGTAGTGTGGAAATGGGGTCTGTGGAGGACTGCTGGGTGTTTGCTGGTAGCTTGTAAGGGAGAGTAATTAATAAAACCTGTCATACTCCTGTTGCACTGAGACCTGAATTGCCAATAGAAAAATGTTAAGAGTCTGAAAAATGAAGAAAACCGTTTACCCAAGAAATATTAAATTCAACTCTCAGAAAAATAGAGACCTTACAGGTTTTTTTTACAATATGTCTGAAGGATTAAAAACATCTAAAAGCCTTGAAAAAAATTACAGAGGGCCTGGACCAATACATAAAAACACTACACACACAAGTCAGTGTCCATGTTACTTTACTACATAAAGTTATTGCTTGTTGTCTATGAAGACCTAACTTTCAAGCTGGACAAATTTAAGCCAGAGTACACTACTTCACAGTATAGATTGGGCTATGGAAGGGAATTGTCATTTCTTTATTGCAGTTCATCCTAATGAGGGAGGAGGACTGACAATGGAGTTGGGAGAAGAGAAAGCCTAGTCTGTGAGTAGCCTGTGTAACACAGGTGAGTGCTATAACTAAATACAGTGCAGGACATAGATACTTTCAGAGGGCATAGAAAGGTTTCATAGAATCTGTCTTATTGCTAACCTATTCAGAAGGGATCCAGTTGTGGAGTTACATATGCTATCCCCAGGATTTCCCCAAATATTTGTGCCTTGTAACATCTTTCTCCTCTCTGCCTCTGACTCTGGTCTGCCAGAACCAACAACCAAAGTTCTTGGGGTGAGAAAGTTGAGGGCTACTCTTCTGTACCTCAAGGGACGGCAACACCTTTCCCTTCTTCCTTCTCCTGCCAAGATGGCAGCAGCATCTTAGACCGAGTTGTCCTTTGGAGACATAAGATTATTCCTTATCAAAGGTCTTCAATGGCAGCCTTGGTATGTTTACCTGGTCTCTAAAACATGCCAATATCCTCAGAAGACATGGATGAAATGAGCTGGTTTGATGTGGGTACAGGCACTATACAGGTTAGAGACTAACCTGAGAGCCTGCTCAGGGCAGCATTTAGGAAGGGAGCAACAGATCCATTGGGTCTAAGGAGGTGCTGACCCTCCTGCCAGAGACATTTCTCATTTGCTAGAACACAAACAGGCAGCCTAAGCTGGGCTCTTCACACCAACAGTCAGGTCAGGTCCCTGGCACTTGGACCAAACTATCCGCTGTGGGCAGACTGCCCACTCTAACTTGTCTGACCTCTACAGAATAGGATCTATCTATCTTTAATCACATGTTTCAGCTATTGTTGCCAATTGAGTTATTAAAAAAAAAACAAACCAAAGCGGCAAAACTTTGGGTCTCATATATGTAACAGTGCATAGAGAAATGGAAGGAATGAAGGAAAAATATAGTGGGACAGAAGAGAAAAAAGTAAAACATGGAAAGATTAAAGACAAAAGAAACATCCCATTAGAAGGCAACAAGACATCACCAAATATTAGGTAAGTTATTTGGCAAGGAAAAGATTGGCGATTTTCAAAATACAAGGCTGTTTCCAATAAGTTCAGTAAGTTTGAAACATCTCTAGCAATAATTACCAATTTAACTTGCTTAGGTGATTCAAGGAAAGAGAAAGTAACCATACAGTAATTTAAATCGTATCTTAACAAGGACACAACATCAAAGAATAGTATGTATGCTAAGAGCCTGTCACTACTTTTTAATACATGATCATTATTAATCTAAGGAATATTTAATTCTAGCTACCAGATATAAAAGTCCTTTCATATGTGTTTGTTCCTCCCACTGAGAGTTTAAAGATTTCACCTGAGCATTCAAAGTTATTCCCATCATCTCAAGTTTTTTTGTAAAATATCAATCTATCACTCAAATGTGTTTTTATTTTTCAGTGTTTACATCAACTTCAATTTGAAGAAAGGGCACACAGTAAAAATATAGACTAAGAACATTCAGATCATTACGTACACAGTAAACCAATACAATACATTCTGTGGGTTGCTGCTGTCAAAATTGAATCATATAAGTAAATTATTTTAACCCTTCTTTCCAATACCAGGAAAGGAGGATTACAGCTTAGTAAACAAATGATTCCTAAGAGAAAACTAAAAGAGAACAACCTGCTATCAATCACAGGATGACTCTGAGCCACTGATTGGATTTACTGTGGAAAATGACAGATATGTTCCTTGATGTAACTGGAAAGGTATTTTCAGCTGAAAGAGAGAAAAATTAACCATCATCCTGAGATGATCCTGAGACATCTGGCATACCAAGTATAATTTGGGGCATTAATATTCAAGAAAAAAACAAAAGGGAATTTATACAGGAGCAGTAGCTGAGAAGGGCAATCAGAAATTAAGAAAAATAACAAAAAGCTATTTTGAAAATAGAAGAAATGGCCTTGGGTAAGAGGACTGTAATTCAGTAAGGGAGATACAAAGCTCTGTCCATAGGCAGGGATAATCAGCTGCTTAAGCACCACATGGTGGTGCCATGACTAGTGTTGATATTGCAGTAAGAAAGTAAGATATCATTGTCAATCACAAGCTAAACACAAGACTAACATTTGTTTTAAAAGTCCACATGGGAATGTAACAGGAGTATTGTCTGTGAAATGAAGCAGTTCTTTATCAGTAGAACCTCAGCTGGCATACAGTTAATATAATTCAAGAAGGACACAGTTCAATTAAAGGTATTCTGAAAGACACTAAAGAGAATTTTTAGATACTTGGAAAAAACATTATATAAGGAACAGCTACAGAATTCAGGTTTCGTTTACAGAAAGGACACTTTAAGACAGATGTAATAGTATTCCTTAATATTTGAAACGTAGCTCTGCTCAGCAAAGGATAAATATTTTCCCACACTCATGAAAGGCAGAAAGAGAAGTAGGGAATTTAAGAAAAAAAATATTTAGCATAAATATCTAGAAAAATGTCTAGCAATAGGATAAGGAAGAATGGTGACAAAAGGAGTTTATGGTTGCTGACACTGTTACTGGACTGAGAATTTGAGAATCATCTGTCAAGAACGATAATATTACTGCCTCCAGGTATGGGGATGAACTCCCACTCCTTCCCTGCTGCATTCACCTTGTTGTCTCAGCAGACTGCACCTCTGCAGCCTTCAGCATTGACTCATCACCGACCAGTTGTAGAGTAGAAATACGTGAAAGTCACGCACAGGTTTGGGAAAGGTTTGTATTAACTGTATTAATTCCATAAACTGCTGACAGGTAGATAAGAAAGCTTTCCTCTTGATTCCTAAACACCGTCCTTGTTATGTTTGGCTTTTCCCTCATCTACCAATATCTCAGCCTCTGCCAGAGTGCTGGATGAACCAGGCCTTCTTGAGAGCTCAGAGACCAGGAGCACTGCTCCACTAGGCATTAGTGCTGCCTCCTCCCTTTCTGTGCCACTGCCTATGGCATTACTGTTATTATGTCTCTAGTTATTATTAGTCTCGGAGACTTAACTAAAGACTATTTATTAATTTTTTACATCTGTATATCTTGAATGCCACAAACACATACATACATAGTTAAGGTGTAGGGTTCTTTACAATGGCTTTCTTTCATAGCTCTCTCACGCTTCTTCCTTTAGTTCTTTCTCTTGCTTCAGCTTCTTTCATGGTTGTCTGTTGGTTGGCTGTCTCTTCTTGGTTGTCTGTCCGTCTTTTTAGTCCTCTAACCAGATTTAAGGACACTTCTGTATGTGGAAACCCATAGCTAAGCAACAAAATAGCTAACTCTTGGTTGGCTGGGAAAGTTTTGCTCACACCTGGGTCACCTTGTTACCATTGTCAAGGCCATGGCTCCAAGCTTGATCACAGCTCTCTCAGAACCATCAGGCCAGGTCCAGTCATTTGTTAACAGAACAACCTCAGCCAACAACTGACTTCCCAGGTGACAAGGCCTGCCACCACCAACTACGACACCACGTGAACCTAACTCCCTGGCACCGTCAGGAACTCTTCTGCAAGCCCTGACAGAGTGCAACACAGGAAACACTTTTGGAAAACAGTTGGTTAGTACCCCAGAAAGCCCCCCTGAAGTGATAGCACCTGAGAGTGCTCATAGCTGTAATTAGGTTTTTTTTTTTAAATCTTCATTATGGCTGTGGGGACAAACTCCAACTCCATCTACAATAGGTGTTTTGGTTTTTTTCCAGCTGTGGTGGCTGGTGTAGCAGATCAGTGTCTTTTGATCTTTTTCTCTGGCAAACCAGTCCTGTCATCACCCTGGGGGAGCAGAATCCTCTCCTGCAGCAATAAACCTGGCTATTAGAAGGGATTTGAACAACAGTTTTGGTTTTCCTGTCCTCCTGCTAGAAACTCCCTTTCAATATATCTCATTTGCACATAACCCTTTATGAAAACACCCACACAGTGGCAGGGCTCACAATCATCCCAACAATATTGATGTTTCTTAATTCTCCACACACACAGTTTCTGAAACGATTGTGCCAGCCACCGTGGAGCCAAAGGCAGCTAACAGCAAGGATCAGAAGAAGAAAATTAGAAGCATTTTCCAGATTCTTGCAATGAATATTTAATTTCTTCAACACATTTGTTTTCAACATGAAGGGACACTTTTCCAGCTGAGAAAAACAGTGGTAGTGTGTTGTCCTCAGAGGAACAATAGTGATTTATATCAACTGAAGACCAGGCAGAATTAATAAAAGAAGAAATAGAGACAAATTCCAGTAAGTCTGCACACTGGGCACTAGATCTGGGCAGTTTAACAGTGGCTAGTTACACCAGTACCAGAGACCTCTTTCTCTACCAATCCAGTCAACTGTTGTGCAGCCAGGATGGGCCATCTGCTTTAGGTGTCTGTGCTGAGAGAGAGCTCAGATGGAAGGCAATGCCTCTCCAGCAGGTTAGCACTGCCCTAGTCCAGAAAAAATTAGGAATGCAATGAAGACATCCTACAGGACCCATCCTTTTTTTACCAGGCATCTGTTAAACACCGTTGCAGCTCTGCTAGCAAGGATAGACTCAGTGCTGTCTTATTGCCCCTTTTGCGTACCCTACTCTTAGAAACAAGTGCTGAAGAGCTTCTTTGGGGTACTCAGTTATGTTTCTCTGTCCAAGATTCAAAGATTTTGTGCAGGAGACCCATAATGCATAGGAGGGGTAGACAGAGACAGGTTCCCTACCATGAAGCAGTTACGTGGTCTGCAAATCTGATTGTCTTCAGATCATCAGAAAGGATGATGCACTCTTTAGGTCTTTTCCCTATGACTTCAGGATTCCCTTTATTTTGCCACATGGCTTATAATTATTTGCAGAAGTATCTCACATCCAAACAAGTAATATTACAGTTTTGTGGCTAATGGCATCCACCTTCCAGAGTCAGCAAAATTACATTGACAAACCTATTCAAATGTACTCTGTCACTGTTGGATCTACCCTGAAGTGCATTTACAAACCAGGTCATCGTGCCAATCACTGCTAAGAAAATTTTCTCATGAATAAGAACTTTCTACCCATCTGGGCGAATTCTGTTTCACAAGTGCTGAAGAGCACCTTAGACCAGCATGCAGTTGCTAGAAAACATTTTAGCAGGTCACAGATTTGCAGTACAACTACCAGTGTTTGAAATCTCTGATAGTAGCCTGGGGAAACACTTGCATCAGTATTTTTTGTCAGATAGCTAAGTATTTCAAAATGAACTTATCAAAATATCCCTGCAAGGTTAATAACAGTATAATTAAGCTAGTGCACTGTATCAATCTGCTTAGCTAGTGTGAAAACAACTACACGACTGACATATATTGTGCAAAAGAAATTAAAATAGGAAAAGGGAGGCACAACCACAAGGTGTACTTTTAGGTGCAGAGAATGAGAGTAAAGCCTGTTGACATAGCTAGCTGGAAAACTCAGTAAGAATTCAAGACATTTATGCAATTTGATAGCAGAGACAATAATGAATTAATGCAAAAAGCATTGTAGGAAGTCCAAAACAACAAAAAGTAAAGTGACACACTTAGGCTGTCGTGCCTATTTAGTTACAAATGTAAGACTAATAAGTAAAACTGCAACTTGAACTGCATATAATACATAAATGAGGCTTCTACAATGTTGTCTGCTTCTATGAGTTGATGGCGAGATATTGCTTTTGCGTCAAGTTTTAATTAAAAGATCCATCCTTCAATATGATATTCAATCCTTTGGCAGAAAAAAAGAATTAACAAACAGCAGCCTCCCGTTTCTCTGACTCCTATAAAAGAGAAAGTAACTACCTCTACTTAAGCAAAGCCTTTTCTTCTTGGAGTGAGGAGAGACACAGAGCACTATTTTCCTAATCCTTTGGTTTGAATGAATTGTGGGAAAGTTCTTCCTGTTCCCATCCCTGTAGGCCTGCAGCACCTAGCTGGGTGTCAGGAAAAAAACAAAGGTGGCTATGACTCTGGTGGGTGGTCTAGCAAGGAACAGTGTTGTGCAGCTGACAAACAAGTAGGTCCACAGCTGAGGAACCTTAGGCAGACACTCAGTTAAAGGCCAGAACTGCTATTTGGGCTTGACATACTCTTGTCAAATTGCTTTAGTTGGAGAAGACATTTAGTACAGGTAGCTCGGTGTACAACTGCAGTGCCAACTGCAGATTCAACTCTGGGCAACAGGAACCTGAGGCAAGAGGCCACGAACTGGTCCAGATCCTTTGCACAACAAAGGGGAGCTGTGGCATCAGCCAGGTGACCAGACACTCAGAGACACAGCAGGAGCAATGACTCAAGAGAAGAATCCCAGACAATAGCACACATAGACTGTGAGGGTCTAAAAGCCCAGGGTTTCCTTAGTTCAGGGTCCCTCTCTGAGGCATCAGCTCAAGCTGTTATTCTGTTGTTTCACCAAGATAAAATTACTTGAAAGAACCAGAGGTCTGCGACTGCTGTGGGAAACTTGTGGTTAAACCACTAAGGACACACTGTTTGACAGCGTGAGAGTGGGGTGTGTAAGTTGTCAAGTGAGGCACCCCCTGGCTTACTGGAGCCACCCACTGCAAATGGGCTTCAGTCATGGCAGCAAAAGTCTCAGGTGGTAGGAATGTGATTGCCAGAGCAAATGGACAAAGAGGAAATTACCTTAATGGCTTTGCTTGGTGGAAAACACAGAAATAATTGATTTGGAAGGAAGAACCACCATGCAGTCAGGCAGGGATTGGTACTATGCTCTGCAATACTCTTGCATTTATGTCTAGACACCTGGGAACATTAGTCTTTACCCAGTAATAGTTTTTCTTATAGTAACTCAGGCTAGGGAGACAGGATTAGTTGAAAGAGATCTATTAGTGTAACAAATCACCTCCCCCCAAACATGTCTTCTCAATTCCAAGTTAAACTTCACATAGGTAAAACTTGAGAGTTGGACATTTTTGAGGCAGAAGACCTTTGATCAAACTGCATTGTAACCACTGGAATTAATTTCTATATTCAGCTGGCATCCTGTGAGATCCAGGACTCTCTTCCATATCAAGTGGTAACATCCAAAAGTCACAGCACATGGACATCCTTAGCGGGTCTTGCTCCATGATTGCATAGCCAAAAACTTCTGCTGGACTCAATAAACCATCTAGTTTACTCCTCCATTTGAAACCAGAATAAATTCTTTTTTTTCATGACAGATGTTTACACAACTTGTACCTAAAAATAAAGAATTTCCGATGAAGAATGGTTTCCTCAGGCAAATGATTCTTGAGATTTACTATTAGTAGATTTTAATGACTACTAAACCTACAGTCAGCTGGCTGAGACTTTTGTACCTCCATTATGACCAAAAATTATAAATACTTTTATCGTCGTCTTAGAAATTTGGAGGAAAAAACCTTAAATGCCTTGCCTTGGCTTCACACTTCTTTTTTCATCAGTTATTCTGTGGCATTTTTCCTCTTTCACATCCACATACCATAAACATTTAAGGGAAGTTATCAGGCATTAATATCAAGAGTAGAGGTGAGCACAATTTTTAATAAATGTATTTAGACATTAGAAAATTGTCTTGATTGCCACTCCCTACTGTTGTCATGGTTTCCAAGCACACAACAGTATTATTAATGTTCAGTTTAACACTTCTAATAGGCACCTGCTGTTCCCTGTTGGTCAGTGTTTTCTGGATTTATTTTCTTCCCTAACAAAACATTAACTGAACCACAGATTGCAATTAGTATTAAGAACTATTTAAAATGCTGCCTACCTTTTACCCTTCATTTAACATTTAATTTTATTTTCAAGAAAAAATCCACTAATGGTAGACAAGAATCAAAACAATCCTTCAACCCACAGTTCTGACTGTATGTACTTCTCACAAGGGAGACTAACTAGTATGAGGGTAAAAAACAAAACAAAACCAAACCAAAAACCCTGATCCCAAATTGAAAAAAACCCAAGTTAAAAACAAAAGAGGCAGTGTTATTATTCTATAACAATGAAGTGAGACAGACCTCTCTGAGCATGAAGAAAGAGAAACAATAAGAATTGGAGAGGGACAGAATAAGAATGAGAGCACTTTTTCAATCCTGCCTCAGTGAGTTTAAGACTACTAGATTTAGTAACTTCTTCCTTCATGAAAACATTGCCAACTTAAGACAAGAAGTGTTTATGAAAAGAATTTTGGACCACCCTTCTCTAAATTAATGTCATTGCAGCCTGATGGAAAGTATTATAAACATCAAAACTGGGCATTGTCTAATAAATTACTTTTTCATTGGAAAATGCTGATTCAGTGACACTGAACTGCGCTGAAGGAAAAGATTTATTTAATTGAAATGCTTTATTTAAATCAAATACAAGGAAACCATATTTTTTTCCTGTGCTAGAAAACCAAGATTTCTTTTGGGATCACTGCACCCCTCACAATGAAATATTTTGGATTAATTTGGGCCACAATTTCCAATCCTATAATGATTGGGTAGAGTAATTTTGGCCAGTTCTGATCTTTGTACTAGTTTCAATTTTTAAGACCTTCTTTAAAGGACCCTTCAGCCAGGCTTACATAATGAAGGGCTTTGTTGCAAGCATTGCCACTAGTGGTAACTATTCTGAATTATCCTCACTGCTTCCACACTGCATTACACATCTTGTGACATGAAGCACAGCAGGCAGAAATGAGACCTACTAACTTCTGGATAAAAAAAGCACTTATTTAGAAAAAGATTTGATAAGACTTTTTTTTTTTCATTTTATCTGTCTTTTTTTTTTTTGTACTTCACCTGTCTTATTTGTTACCAACTTTTGAACCTACTGCCAAAATTCAAGAAAATTTGAGGAAAGACAAGCACTCAACCATATTGAATTCTTCCATCTTTCATATAAACAAATAGGCAGATTGAAAAGGGGATATTTTAGTTCTGCAATCAAGGAAATTTTTGGAAAGTGAGGGTGCAGAGAATTCTTAGGGCATCCTCATACGTATTTTAACCATGAGGAAAACTTCAGTCTGATCTTCCACCTTTTTGGTAGACACTTCAACTCAATGAGCTTTGGGACATAACCTGTAGGATGCTACTTTCATAACTCCACTGTTCATGAGGGAATTCATTGCAGTTATTAAACTCTTTACCGTTAGTTATTAGAAAACAGTGCTGGAAGTTACTGGAAAACAAGCTCTTCCTACACTGAAAAGCATTCTTCTTTGGCAAAGAGATAAATGGGGAAGGGACAAACAGCACACTGCTGATGTGAGTAACTTCTGGTGATTTTTAAAGCTATAATGATGCCTCCTTTTTTTTGCCTCCCAGAAATAGAAGGAAATTGCTGCTTCATAGCTGCAGTAAACCAAGCAACAGATGAGGATGTGCTAGAAATGCTAACGAGCTGAGCTGTTCCTGTGTGGGGACAGAGAGCAGATTCAGATTGCTGACGTATATTCACAAAGTGAGTGTGGGGGACCCTGGCAAACTCCTACCCATGGAACAAGCCCTAGACACATCATCTTGGCAGAAAGGAGCTGGAGTGCAGCTGACTTGCTCACTGACACCAAAGCTGAGGTGGTGGAGCGTTGCTTCTGCTGGTAGCAAAAGACAGAGTTGGGTAATTGAAAAAAAAAAAAAAGTAGTGGCAGTTTATTTATTAGGCCACTTATTATTATTTATTATGGAGAAATCTACCCCTGCATCAACAAAACCAGACACCAGTATGTATGTGATGGACTTTAGGACAGGCTGCTCAAGTTTAATGAGATTTTTTGAACTGTACCGACTGGTTTTCATTTTCTGAGATATGTCTGTCTCTATATTTTATACAAAGCATACATATTTATAAAACTAATACATCATATATGTTTTTATATTTGTGTGTAATATATATGCTTATATACATACATATATAAATACATATAAAAGAACATGTTAAAAAATGCTTATCTACTTGCCCCTTGTAGTCTAGCCTGATATATTTTTATAGCTAAATAAAACACCTCTGTATAGACAAGCATCCAAGGGGTACAAGAGTTATCCTCACTAGAAACCTTGTGTTTATCTGAAGTCTCTGATTCAGACTATTCTGTTCATCAGTTTGAGAACTGTCAGAAGTTAAGTACCCGAGTTATTTATGTGGGTTTTTTTAAAGTCTCTTTGAAAAAACCAAATGTGTTCTTTCCCTTTCATAATTCTCAGTAGTAGAGTAGTTCATAGAAGGTAAATCAAGTCAGTTACAACTGTGAAACCCTTTTGTATTCTAGTTACATCCTGGACAGTACTTGTCCTAGCACATTTTCTTCAAAAGGATTAAAAAAATTAAATTAATAATTGAAATTTATTAAGTGCTTGTGTGATATTCCATGACATGAAGTGGAACTCAGCTTAGTCTCTTGTCTGAACTGCTCCATAGATCTGAACAAAGTGAAAATCAGAAAGCATTATTTTCATTGCTAAAGCTGGGAGAGCTGACAATGCATTGTGTGAGCTTGTCTTCCCCGCAAAAATTTGCTATTTTCCCAAAGTTTCTAGATGGACTGTGATATAAAAGAGTACTCTTACAGATGGAAGTACAAGTGAATAAAATGGGCACACCAGTTAAGCCTTTTGTCAATTTTTGTCCATTTTTGCAGCTGGCTTTTTCTAGATAGTTGCATTATACCATGATGAAGCTGTACAGTCTGACCATAATATCCCTTTTTTATCATGTATCTCCACTTGTCCTGATTACATGAATATGTAAATATGTGTTGATTATGTTTCACTGTGAAAGAGAATACAACTATTATGGAAAAAAAAATGTCTAGGCTTTTTCAGAAGAGATCATTGGCATTCAGCTTTCAATACAGGCTATTATTGCTGAAAATTAATAAAACTGATGCCTATAACCCTGGCCCTGAGAACTGCTAAGCCACCTCAACATGAAGGGGAGGCTACACCCCACAGCAGCTCATCTTTAGTGATTTTTCAATACTGGCAAGACAATTACCTCCTTGACAAGATGGATACATTCCTCTCTGTTAAAGCTATATCTAACACAAATATTTGTTGCTGAAATTGAAAAGGACAGCTTGCACGACTCCACAGATGATACATGTGTTTCTACAAATCCAATTTCAATTTTTTCAAATTTTTTCCAGATTTGTTTTTCCTTCTGTTACCACAATAAAGGTAAGAGAATAATGCAAAGAGCACACACCTATGTTCACCTATACGCACAACTGAGAGCCCTAGTTAAAACAGCTGTGCCTGCTTGTTCATGAGCACATGAACAAGGGAATGATTAGGGAATAATTTCTGGATTTGAGGAAACACCTAACACAAGAAGTTCAACCAAGAGTTTCTCCCTTCAGATGGATCATTTCAGTTAGATCTTAAAATCACAGAAGAACCTGCTTCAGTATGTTCATATTTTACATACATCCCATGTTCAACTATGTATTTTTAACTTGATGTAAACCCTCTCTCCCAGAGAAGATAAATGTGATATGGTTATACAGACTATGTCATGCTAAAACTTATTCTGAGAAGAAAAGTGACACTAGCTAAGTAAACTTCAATCTATGTGCAATCTTAATTGATACTGCTCTTCTATTACTGAATGAATGAGACACATCCCAGTTAACTTCTGAGGTACAAAGGAAGGTTGAGGGGATATTACAGATATTGAAGAGTACAGCAAGAGTTGACAAACATACTGGAAATACATTTTGTTTGTGAACAAACAGCTGAAATTAGGTGAGACAATATAGCAGTGCTATGCTCTGTTTCTAGACAGATGATTACAAATTACAGTGTAAAGAAAATATTAGAAGAGAAACAACTACTACTACTCATTATGTTCTTAGCATCATTACTTATCCTGGGGGATGGGGGGGAATTGACCAAAAAACCTGTATTATCTCTCTAGATAATTAAGGAGCACCAAACTCATTCAGCAATCCTAGGCTTTCTGAAAGGCATCAATAAATCTGATCGCCACACAATTTCTTTCTGCTTCTCCAAATTGCAAAATAATAGAATAATACAGAGGTAGGAAGTATACTATCCCTTCAAGTTGGGTCCCATCTTAAATATTTATCCTTTAAGACCACATTTTAAGCCAAGAGCACACCAGAACTGTCCAGGGTCAAAGGCATCTTGCAGTAATCCTATGAGAGCAAGCTTTATACCTAGTTACTGTGTGCAGTATTTTAAACAGTTTGGCTTAGGATGTTATTCACTGTGACTCAGGAGAGAACTGAAATCACAGAACATTCCGAGTTGGAAGGGACCCAAAAGGATCACTGAAGTCCAACTCCTGGCCCTGCACAGAAGAGCCCTAAGAATCACACCACGTGCCTGCGTGTACTGTCCAAACACTTCTGGAACTCTGCCAGCCTTGGTGCTGTGACCACTTCCCTGGGGAGCCTCTTCCAGTGCCCAACCATCCTTTGAGTGAAGAACCTTTTCCTAATATCCAACCTAAACCTCCCCAGACAACTCCTGGCCATTCTCTTGGGTTCTGTTACTGGTCACTGGAGACTGTCTGGTTCCAGACCACATCAGTGCAACCAGCAATTCAAGAGCAGGCATAATCAGAGCTCATTAGGGATGGAGGGAAGCAGAGAGGAAAAGTAGAGCTGTATTCAGTGAAACAGGTCTGAATAAGACCTGGTCAGTCCTTCACACCTGTAAAAACCCTGTCACACAATCACACCACACCACCTTCAATACTGTTCTTCACACTGGATCAATGCAGTCAGTTATTATTCTAATCATCCACAACTAGTATTGATTGTGAGGAAAGGGGAAAATCTGTCAGAAATTTTGTGTAAGAGAGGGCTGAGTTGATACAGAGTTGTACAGCTGAGAAAGGTGGATTTATCTTGATGATGAAGTGTATAGTGGCAGCTCTATCTCCTTTTCGAACAAGTTTCTGTGGCATATTAAGATAAGATTAGGCATGCATTGTTGCAGAAGGCAGATCTTAAACAGGCATAAATCAGTTTTGCTAAAGCCAGCGTAATCTTTTTAAGAAAGACTTAGATGCTCAACTAGATAAATTGATGTCATAATTGTGAAATCAATGAGTTATGATGAATGAATTAATGTAGGTTTATGGCAGTTGAGGGCCTGTCATCTCCTCCTACTGCCTTCCTAAATCATCTATCACTTTCTAAGACTGATCAGTCACATCAGGACTATGGGTCAGCTTCTACAGGTGCAGAGAGAATTAAAAAGGTGCATGTTAAACCTGGGTGCCAACACGGATTCTAGACATGGAGCATCTTCTCCTCGTGGTGCACATCACTCATTGTATCTGAGTTCACTCCACAAAAGGCATCATCATGCCCAGGCTCTGACAAGAATTTGGAATCAAAAGAGGAAAAAAATTCGGGTTGGATATTATCAAAAATTTCTTATCAGAAATCCTCCATTTCTAAACCCAACATCCAAAATTATCGGTAAATTAAATCTTCTCAGAAAAGTGAACCTGACAGAATATTCCTGTAATGGAATATGAAATGTCAAAATCCAAATAATATTTCACTCCAGATTAACAATTGTTACACTCTAGTTAACAATTCCTCAGGATTATTTCAAGTAGCTTAATTTCACATGGAAACTTTGGGGTTCCTTTTAAATTCTAAAATTAAATAAATTGCAGTCTTTCTAGGAAACTAGAAACTAAGGAGCATATATTCACATCCCCGTGACTGATATCTAAGCAGTCATTTCTGATCTCTTTGTGATTCCAGCTGTAAGATACGAAAAAGAAAATACTTAGTCTTTAGCAAATTCTTAATTTTAAGCAGGAAATAATGTTGTCACACGGGCGCTTTGCATAGTTTTAAAATTAGAGAATACATGCAGTATAAACGCAATATGTTTGACAAAAATATTGTAACATTTTGCTGCAGCTATTTTCCCTCCATTATGGTTTCTCACACATGGTATTTTGGAGGAAACAGGAAGAAGTATTTTTTTCGTTCTGCTTGCTGCTGCAATTCATCTCCAAGAATTCCCTTGTGAGCATGTCTAATCATATATTGTAATGTGAGCATTTATTTCACAAGAACCCTCACCCAAAGTGCAAGGAAAAACTAATAGTATGTGGGTTCTCCACATTAAATCTGTTGTTTCAGGTCATGCCCTCAGGAAAAGCATTTGAAACTCTTACCAAAGGTTTCTCTTTTGAATTATCCAACAGATAATTGTAAAAGTAGTGTTTCACAACTACTATTTAACATGCATACGTGATTTTAGACAAGGCAAGATACTATTTTAAGTTCCTACGTTAAAGGAAAAATAAAAGTCCTGGTTTGCCAGGAATACCAGACACCATGAGACACTAAATATGCAGATATTATTTTTTAAAAAGACAAAAGGAAATTACAACATATTTTACAATTGCAAAATAATTGATTGTTCTGAGGAAAATACTTAGGGAACACGCAAATCTACAAAATCAAATATTTTTTAATGCTTATTGGTTTTATCTCACTGTGTTTAATAAAGAAATGTTCTCCATCAAAATGTAAAGCTATCTGTCTTACTGTTCAAAAATATATATTACCCTTAATTTTCTTGCTTGCTATAATCTGTAAGAACATTCTTTAGTACACAAAACAGCTCATGTCTGTCACACTCTGATGGCTTTTTTAGTTTGCAGTTGAATGAACATTAAACTAGTGTTTATATCATGTCATCATATTTTTAGATGTTTTTGTAGTTACGTTAAATTGAGTGTTTTATCCCTAAGACTATAACATAATTTAAGATATCTGATCCTGACAAGATGATGCCAGTTCCTTTGAAGATGGAAGAGCATACCTTTCAAGATTCCAATTAGAGGACTGACTGACTGTAATAAGGTTTCCTAGTGAGATTTATACACAATTGTAAACAAGGATTGATTATTCTGCCATATTAGCGTGGTGATATAACTAATCAAGCACTGAAACTAATTTGCTTACTTTGTTGAATTTGACACAGATAGTATTTCACTATTAGTTATTACAAATTTTGCTAGTTCAGTTAAATCATGTGGACTACTGAATTTTGTTGACAAGTTTTCTTGTTTTAGTAAAGATTTATAAGCTGGAAGTTAAAAATGGAAGCTGATGTTCACTTGTTTTTTTGGAAGGCAACATGCATCCACGTCTTCTGCCTTTGAATACCCAGGATAGATGGCAAGTCATTGGCCTGACAGCCTGAGCTCTGCTAACAAGTTTGTTTCTCACTTCATGCTAACAGGAAAGCATCCAGCACACTAATCATATTGGCTTTTTCAGTAGCAGCTATTTTTTCCACAATCCTGCCTCTGGTTTTGAGTGCTACTGAAGGGAAAGAGGCAGAAAAGAAATAACCTGAAGAATTTTTTCTCCTCAAAAAGCCCATCCAAGTTACTCTGAGGAGCAGCATTATTTTTGAAGGGAAAAAAAGCCTCCCTAAACAAAACATGAGCTAAAGTTCCCAATTTGTTTTTTCTACCACAGTTGTCACAGGACTGATCAATACTAGGGCAAAATAAATGCAGTTGAAAGAGCAATAGTAATAACATTCACCCATAATTGACGTCAACTGACTGTG
>WEIV01020294.1:35731-59790 GCA_013390005.1 Calyptomena viridis
AGGATATGAAAAGACTGCTGCTTATTAGGTTAAATAAGATGTGAACTACTCTTGTTGCATTTGTCAAGTATTTGGAGTATCGTAGCCAGAATCAATTAATAGCAGAAAATAGATTTGAGAATGGTGCTGAATAGACACAATGGTGGGTGAGGCAGCCTGTGGGAAATATCCAAGGGGTAGGATTTGTGTCTGCATTAACAGGCAAGGAGGAAAGACATTTCCAAAGAGACAGAACATTTCCTAACTTTGTAGATGAGACAACCACATGGAAATTGCAAAAAAGAGCAACGAAACAATACACTTCGCAGTGGAAAATAAATTACATTGAACTGCTTGGCATTTTCTTCTTTCTCTTTTGCCACACATGCACATGAAGTAAATACCTCCTTTCTTATCTCCTAGCTCAGCTCACCAGGGAGAGGAGACAGGACCCTTCCTTGCCTAAAAAGGCTGATCTTTCCGAGCAGATGAAGAAATCTACCTGAAGCTCCTACCAGGAGCAGTTCCTTTGACTATAACTCAAATTCCTCAAACCTACAGGTCTTTACATTGCTGAGAAAAAGCGTGCTCAGGACAGGCACCAGTGTCGTGCTATTTGCAGTGTGACTTGGGGTGGCTACAAGGAGAGTAGCAATGCCAAGAGACATCTCCATGTCTGTCAAGAACAATGAGTACCTTGCAGCAGAACACAATGACAATGAGGAAAGAAAAATAAACTTGTTCTTTTGCTCACAGATCAGGTCAAGTCCACAGGGGCTTTGGAAGAAGGGAGAAAGATAAGCAGTAAGTTATTTCTACGTCTGTGCATCTATTCCCAGGAATAACAGACATGGGGTAAGATAGCTATATGTTAACAGATTCTCTTACTTTTAAGTCTTTTCTGCTTCCAGGCAATCTGGAAATTACATTCTCTCTTTCCACTACTCTGTTTCCATTTCCTGCCAGAACCAGGAAGTGAAGAGCATGATTTATTTCTTTGTCACATCTTCCAAGCAAAAAAGCAAACAACCAAACAACAAAAACAAACCCCCAAATTAACTATTGATTCAGTTTCAGCTTTTCCTTCTAGAACAGCCTTACAACTCTTAGAATAAAAATAAAATATATTTACCTCATGTGTTTTTTATATGCCTTGAGTGAAAAGAAACAAACAAAAAGCACTCCAGGAACAGCAAAACCAATGAAGTCAGTATCCCAAGAGATGCATATTTGAGTGGATTTTCTCATGTTTGGTAACAGATGAACACTAACTCTTTCTCCTTCATAAGAATGTTAATAGGGTTTCTCTCCATCACCCAGCTGACAATTTTTGTGCCATTTGCAGGAATGTAATTGTTTCTAAGACCTCTGCCCCTCCACCAAATGAATACTGGAATTGACCAGTGGATCCAAAGTGAATTGCAAGAGTCTGACAGACTCTTGCACACGTATGACAGACTCATACACATGTAACATGACTCCAAAAGCTTCATTTCCTTAGGAAGGCAAACCAAAAAATAGATAAATTTAATTTAGATACCTGAGAATAAATACATGACCCTGTGGAAAAGACTAGAAACAAAACGCGAAAAGGTGTCAAGAGTAATTCATGTTTTCCCTGGTGGCTGAAATGGACACACAGTCTTGAAAATAACCTCTTTCACCTCAAAACAGTTGACACCTCTGAATGCTGCTTACCCCAGTAACATACGTAAAGGATTGCTGGTATTGATTCAATTAATCACGAACCCAGACTGTGATTAAGGTGCTATCTTGGTGTGCTGACAGCTACTACTGAGCTTTAAAAAAGAGGGACTTGAGGGGGACTGCACTCATGACAGTGTTAGAACTGTATCAAGGACAACATGCAAATACCACCAGTGCTTAACTAAACTGCAAGATATGCTTCATGCTAGGAAATAGCTCCATCTCCTGTTCTGCACACAGAAGTCCTCAAAATCCTTATTTTAAATAATAAGTAAGAAAAACTCGCTCTACAGCTGCTCTTGCAGAGTCTGGAAAGAGGAAACAAAATTCAAGCTTGTCTACAAAATTAAATCCATATCATATGCACATTTAAATAACTCTTTAATCTGCTGGGATGGAGCATTAGTAAAAAATATTCAAATAGCTGCTAAGAGAAAGATTTGTCAAGACATCACATGAAATGATAGTGCAGCATGCTCTCAGCTCCCCCCTAAAAAGTGTCATATGGTTGGAATGCACATCTGTCCTATATGCTGTGTTCACAATTGTTCACAATTTTGGTGAGTGCTTTAAAGCTTTTGCTACATAATGTGGCCAGTCTTGGGTGCTTTTCCAGTCTCTCCAGCAACACACTGGATACTTAGATGAAATCAACAGCAGTTTTTTCATTAATCTTACAACAAAGTTTTCCCACACAGTCAAACAAAAACTACTGAGAAACTGGGGTGCAATACTTGTACTCTTCACACCAGAAAGATGTATTCTCATTCCATTTTCTGCTGTATTGCATGCCCTAAAACAGACAAAACTGTATGGGAGATGTCTTTGAAAGGATATACCTTCTGCAGAGGCAAACAACCCAATTTCTTGTGAATCATTACTTGAAGACTCCAATCACCTGTGAGACTACCAAGGGGCAAAAACAGGGTAAAAATCAGCTGTGACAGTAGAATGAAGGCAATAGAAGTAATCTGATTTAGTCAGATTACAGAATTTGTTCTTTTAAAATAGCAAGTAGGAACACCTCTACTGCCCATCAAGCAGCCTGTGCTATATCAGTAAACTGACATAGAAGTCATGCAGGAAAGTGTCATTTTATTCTTCTACCACTTCACCTCCAAGAGAGGACTTGTCCTGTCACTGAGCACAGTGGAGAAATTCTCCTTCCCATTCAGGATGACAGAAAGGAGCCTCCATCCACAGCTCTGGCAGGGAAGATAAAGTAAGAATTTGCAGACAAGACTGACAGTCTACTTCCATGAGTGGGAAGGTGAGAGCTAAACCACATGCAGAATTCAAGACACTGATAGGAAAGTGGGGTTTTACTAAAGAAACAAAAAGACTCAAGTGTGTACTACAGAATGGCACATCAACTGAGTTGGCTCAGAAGGATTCAAGTCATCCCGTTTAAACCCATCAAGAAATTTTAAAGCTGAAACCTTCCACTTGAACAAGGCAGTTTGTTGGTCTGTGAAGTGGTGCTAGAAATGAAAAGAGAGAAGGAAAATTCAAACTTTCTCATGTTGTTGTGCTATGAAGCCACCAGTTTGATCATTCTTTGTAGTTCAGGGGTCTGCATGGAATTTTGACCCTGTTCCAATGCACTACAAACTCTGCACTCCCCTGGTGCCTGTAAGACCCCTGTACTTCCAGAGCACTAACTAACAACCAGTACTTCAATATTGTCCATATTATCAATATACCAATGTTTAAAATATTGACAGAGGTAAATTTACACGAATAAGGACTTCATTAGACTCTATTAATAAAGAAATACCTATTTTTTGTCTGTACCTCACCACTTATTTTTGTCTGGTTATTGAAAAAAATATAAGAGTAAATAGAACTTGCTCTAAGTGTGTGGGACCAAGCATAGGCTTTCCTCTAGTTAACACATACCCACAGAGAAACACAAACCACAACAGATGCTTGACTTTCAAGATCACAGTGCAAGGTCTCACAGCTGTTGAGTAGCTTCTTTTGGTTCTTATGTGCTAACTAGCTTTATCATTTGCCTTTTACAGCTTCCTTGGATGTCTTTATATCTGCATTTAACCTATACCAGATTATCATGGCATTGAAATAAAAGGCAGCTGATTTATGAATGGGAGAAGTTAGAGTACTACAGAGGTTGGCAGAAAGAAAAAGGATGCTAAAGGCTTAATGCATTTGTCCATAAATTGCAATGGTGATGAAGGCATGCCACTCATTCTCTACCACTCTGTCAGCCTGCTGGCAAAGGCAAGGTAACTTCTGCTGAGCATCCTAAATCTTTCAGAAGAGGCAAGTGGTGCACTACTCACACTGTACGCTGGAAACAAAGTACCCCCATGCTGGGAGTTCATACTTTCTTGAGAAACTGTATCTCAAGATATAGTCTGCTTACTGAATAAGAGGAATTTTACTCAGCTGCTCCTGGGAGTAATGCGGGCTGAAATCCCGCTCCTATCCTTACGACACTCACACTAAAGTTCTGTATGGAGCACGGGATCACGTATATATGGGATGCAACATGAGTGTTCTGTATTTTTTGTTTGGCAGCTGGAGCTCAGTGTGGTTGTTAGTCTATTATTTCACATCAGACGAGTTCACATGATAAAAATTTAACTTTGCAGATCTAGGAGGGGAGGTAATCCTGATGTCACACTCTGCATTCAGACTTTGCCACTGAAAATAGCTAAGATTATCTCATAGCCTGGGAAGGTAAGAAACGCTATCATCTACTTTTAAATGCCCAGCACACAGCATGAAGCTGGTGGATCTGTAAGGAGCATTTGTCAAGAAGATGCCCTCTGAAAATGAGTGAAAACCCAGCAGATTTGATCACCCACTTGTAAAACCGCAGTATTGGTTGATTATATTCCACTGCAGAAAGTAACATTTCTCCTTGCTTTCTTTTCACTTTAAGTATCAGTCTTCTCAGCTAAGAGCTCCTCAGTGATGCAATCAAAGCAGCACAACAGCAATTTACGAGCAATTACCTATTCTTACAGGCTTGTGGAGGAGGACCTTGATATCTGTTGCCTACCCATGCCATTTCAGATGTTACAAGACTAGCAGGATGGCTCTGCAGTGGGAGCTAGTGTCAATCCAAATACCACTACCCAGGATTCCTGGGAGAAAATGGGTTCTAAGGGCTGGCTTTATAGTGGATTAAAGAGGAAGGAAAAAGGTTTTTCCAGCTCCTGACAACTTCCTCTAAGAGTAAGTGCTGCAATAAAAAGAACAGTTGTATGAGAGTTTCCTCAAAGCAAACATCATTGCAGCACATAAAGCAAAACTATATATAAAATTAAGCCAGTTAGAATAGCAGCATGGTTTGTCTGGACTCCTTTCTGTCGAGACATTGGTTTTTAATGTTCCCTTTGAAGAAGGCAAGGACGTACAAAGGCCAGTCAGGGATAAATCCAGAGAGCTGGGAAAGAAAAGGGCTGCAGTTGCATTACTTATCAGTATTTCCCAGAACAGCACAAAGAGCTATATTGCCAACCAGTGTTTTTCAGGAGGAGGTCTGTCTCCTGTGGGGTATACCCTGTGTCAAGGGAGAACAGGCAGATGTCGAGCTGAGCACTTCATTCTGACATCACCACACTTGAGGTCAAACCAGCTTTCTTCTGGTGTCTCCCAGGTGTACTGGACTTGGGGTCTGGTCCCAGGGCCTCACCCCACCTCTCCTGTATTGACTGCAGTGTATTTTGCCATTCCCAAAGGAATGATGAGCTTTTGTCCGAGACACTGACCCGCATGCTCCCTAAGAGATTTTGGGTAAATGGCTTTATTCTTTTAATTTAATCCTCCACTGTGATTATTTGCACTTATTTTCTCTGCCCAAAAGCTGGCCAAGCAGCATGCAGACCTGATTTCTGTGACTACTGCTGCCTCAGAGGATGCACAACACCAAACTGACAGTCCTCAAAACTCTCCCGAAGTGACAGTGTGCTCCTTAGATCAACTCTGTCACAATACCCTTGCTGATTATTTATGCCTCTCCTGGGGTAGATCACTCCCACCAGGTGAAACCTACACTATATAACAGTTATTCTTCTGCAGGTGAGATTCTGAAAGAGCTGCTATTAAGAGATGGTATATGAAACAGAGCAAGAAAGCAGATCACTTTGAATGACAGATTGGAATGCACATGGGTATAGCCTTATCCTGTGAGTGGTGAAAATGTTCTCACCTACAGAAATAACAATGCTTGCAGTTCCAGGTCTTTAAATATGAAAAATACATCTCAGAAATAGAGTTGGTTAAGAAGTTCAAATAGCTAAACTCTCTAGTGTACAAGGCTATCATTTTAGATAATGAGACATTTCTCCATTTTCCAAAAGGTTAAAGACAGACTCTATAAATTCAGCATCTAGCAGCCCAGGGAGGTTTCACCTAATAGCCCCAACAGCCATCATTTTATTGTCTGGAATGCATCAGGATCAGTTAATGCTGATGAAGTGCAAGGCTTTGTGTTTGGAATAAAAGTAGGAGCAGGTAAGGCTTCACGACTTGAAACTGCAAAACTGCCGTTCTGGAAGTAAGCTGCAGGAGGGCAAAAGAAAAAGGAATTAACTGCCACCAATTTCAGTGGGACAAGTAAATAACTACTATAAAGCAGCCACTGAAAAGGGAATGTACAAGGTCATTTTTGTATATATTGCATAAAAGTTCATTTCTGCAAACAAGACTCTATGGGCCAACCTGTGTTTCTCAGAGCAGGTGGCAATGCTGCCCTTTAGGTACTAGCAAGCCAGAGGACATGTGCCTCGGCCATCTGGAACTCCACCAGCATGCACTCATCGTGGAAAAAAATGCACAAGGATTTGCATGGCTGATTTTCTGCTCCATGCTTTGGCAAGGACAGCAGAGACAAGGAGCCTTGCCCTGCTGACCACTTGCGACAAGAATTTACTTGGCAACAGAGACCCTCAGGTGGCCAGATGAAACCAGCCATCTGTCAGCTGTGAGTCTGAGGCCAGTGACTGCATGAAAAGGTAAAAATCAGAATAGGGAAAAATAATACAGAAGAAAAGAGCCAAAGAAAGAACAGAGAAAGAACAGTGCTAGCGGTACTGCAGATATTTGTTTTTCTTTACAACAACAGAGGGCAGCAATCCTCCATGCTGTCCACAGTCCTGGCCTGCTGCAAACCCAGTGTGACACCCTGGAGGTGCTCAGCCCTCCCTTCAACAAGCAGCAGCAATTTTATTTCTAGGGAGCAACACGTTTTTATGTGTACTACCTTACCAGAAGCAAAAGAAGCAAGAGGACTAATGGTGACTTCAGGCACTTAAACAGACACCATTTTTCCCTCGTTAAATGATGAATTTTTTCAGGTGGAAATACAGAACTAGTTACACAGGCATACATTCACACAAAAACCATTAAAATAATACACCGGCCCTCTAAGCAGACTTTGAGGTCTGCTAGAGTCAAAATCTTCCACCATGGGACACAAATGCTTTTTCTGCTCCCCTCCCTCTAGTCTTTGAGCCCTGCAAGAGGTCTCTGCATGTTACCTGCCTGAGGGAACACAATACTGCCCAGAGCATCAGGCAGATTGTCAGCTGTGGACCACAAACTCCACATTACTCGAGGTGATCAACTCTATCTTGGATCTAACTGGGCCCACTGTGGGGAACCAGAGCATTGGACTCAAAATGCCATCAGGATGGAATTAGGGAAAGGACACTGAATCCTGAAAGTCTTTAGGCTTTATGAAAGGAGGAGGTAGGACTTGACCATTCATGACGTAGTCTTTGGCACATAGCCCACCTTGAAGAAAGCCTCTCAAGCATTTAATGTCTTGATCTGGAGACAAAAGCAGCCTCAGGTCATGTGTCTGGTGTTAATACAAAAAAAAAAAAAGGAAAGATAATAAATCCAGGCAGATCTCCTGCAGTTCCTCTGTTTGAAGGCAGTCTGACATCACTATCAATGCCTTCTGCACTGCAGATCAGTCTGTCTATCCTCTATAAGATCCACCTAGGGTCAGGGAGTAGGAAAGCACAACCCTAATAAAGTGTAGAAGGGCACATTTGCCATGTAAAGGTAAGCCAGAATCAAACATTCAGTGCACCAAAATTGCTGTGTTGGACAGGTCCTATGTGAGAGAGAAGTCTTCATATTAGCTATGTAAAGGATGCCATGGCTGTGGAGATGATGTGCCTTCTCTAAAGCTACAAAGTCAGTCCAGGGTAACACCAAGAACAAAACCTGCATCTTCAGAGTCCCTGGTACTAATGCCATACTGCCACATCCACAGGTACTCTGTCCAAGCACTTCATCTCTGAGCCATGACAGGATAATCAAACATTTCCTGCTCAAAGCATAGGCCATATTTCAGAGAATTTGTGTGGCTCAGGTCTCCATGTGGCAATTTCTTCCAAGGAGACTGACTCCGAATGGCAGATCCATAAAAAAAAATTTTACATTAGTTCACCTTAGCCCCCCAGCTCTGATATGCAGGAAAATATTAAGTGACACAGTCTGGGGGTCGGTTTCAGAAACATTAACATTTTCCCTGTGAGCTCCAGGATGTAGTCACAGATGCAGTCAAGCCCTGTCCCTGGCAGGTGCTCAAGTTCTAGCTCAAGGGAAACAGGTAAAACACATACTCTTTGGAAAAGAAGGAAGTTTTATTCAAAGTGGCAGGGGGACCAAGGCTCACGATGAGCCCAGAACAGAAAAACACAACTCATGATCCCATGTTACATAAAGAGATCAGTAGCTTCTACATATAAAATTTATGTTGCTGAATCAGCCATGTCCCAAATTTGCTGTTTTAACTATTAAAGCAAATTGAAAAAACCCCACATTAAAACAGAACACTCATCTAGAAACAGTACTGGTCACTGAGTAAACAGATCATTTGGGAAAAGCTCTGAAGCAGTCAAAATTATTAGATCCTATTCTTTTAACTGACAGGAATTGTATTTGAAATCAACCAAAGTTTTGTTGAAATAACTGGTGTAGCTATTTTCATTTTTCATTTAGCATGCTAGTTATGAATAAATAATGAAGGTGCCATTTACTTAAAAACATATTCAACATCGCTCCCTTGGAAGTCCCATAGGCTGAACACACAGCTCTACTTGTCTGTTTGCCTCGCACTCAAAAACCTTGTGCCAAAGTACAAAGAATAGAGAGGTGACCAAATTACACCTAGATCCTCCCTCCCCATTTTCCCCCTGCGAAAAAGTTACCATGCCAATAGAAACTATTATTTATTCATGTTTTCTTCAAAAGATTAAAAAGTGTGCTGGAAACCTTCTATGTTTTTCCCCCCAGTCAAGTCTACACTTCCAGATTTCGTGGAATCGATGTTTTCAATGAAAACACAAGAAATGCTTTTATAAGGAAAGAGTACACATTTTCTATGGAATTTTATTTTTATTACTTCCTTGAAAATTCCCCACAATCTCTGCCAGACAATGGGTGGTCGCCCAGTACATTGGGCTCCCATTTGCAGCTGGGCACTCTGGTTGCATAGTGTGGCAGCCATGCCCCAAACTCTTCCTTTCTTGATATTTCAAGACATTAGAAGAAAATCATCATTACCATTGTTCACAACCAGGGGCTGATCTGAGAACTGTATACTTTATATATGATGGGAGGGGAGCAGATAGGAGCAGGAGAACGTCAGATATTTTCCTGTAACCCATTCATAGGTCTATGCAAGTAATCCGGGACATCTGCAGCATCAGATATGGGATCTTTTTGGTATTGCTCCCTGTATCAGCTGATGCTAAAGCTTAATTCGACCATTGTATCAATACAGAAGTGCAAAATCTAATCTTCATGTTCCATCTCAATTTCTACCATGATTTACTATTCAGCGTTGATTAGAAAAGCAAAATACTATTTCCAAAAACTATGCCCCTATTTAATATAGACATCAAAATATTTTTAAGGGAATGCATTCTCATCTAGAGGATATAACCTGACAATTAACTTGTAAAACAAAGTTTAACTTGTAAGCAAAGTTTAAAAACAGCTATTTGAAGATGTTGAAGTGTTTAGTTCTGGAGACCAGAATCTGGCCCTCCTATGGAAAATCCAGGGCAGTTTTTCAAGCTGGTTGTCTGGCTCTGTGCATCTCACAAGCCAGATTAGTAAGGACCCCAGCATTCTGTTTCCACAATCCACAGGCTTTGCAAGAGCTTGTTATGAGTCAGTCAAAAATCTATAGCAGCTATTCTAATCAGAAGGTAGACTGACTGACTGAACACAACATCCAAATTGAGGCCCAGTTCTTTATGCTAAGGGAAGATATTCACATATTACAAAAGTAGTAAGAGGAGTCATGAAAGGCCACCTAGTGATGTCACCAGATAGAAGGACCAAAGGTTTAACTTAAGGAAGTACTATTTCATTATTATTACCACAATATCAAAATAATTTGTGGCCTTGTCACATACAATAGAGAGTGCCAAAACAGTCTGGGGAGCAGCACTAGAGGCCTTTAGCTCCACAATATCATACACAGGAGCCCCTCAGGCTGCAGTGGAAATTTTTGCACTGGATGCCATCCCTGACCTTTTCACAACCATCACTTCTCCACTGCAAATCGACAGTGAAGGAGGTGACAGCTGTTAATAGGGAAACAGCAAAGTTATACCCTGCCAGTGTGCAGAGACAAAGAGAGGTGAGCAACAGCCTCCAACCATCCTAATTATAGGAAATGTTCATTCTTCTAAACAAACATCTGTGTGAAATTGATGAAAGCCTATTTTAAGAGGGAAAAGAAGAGACATTTCATTTCAGGATACAATACCAACCATATCTTTACGGACTGACATCTTTGCTTCCATATGATTTTTCAATGGCTTTTCATTTATTTATTTTAAATCTGAAATAGATTTCGTTTCTTAAGGTCAAAAACACTCAGTTTACCCAGCTATATTTAGCCACACTGGGCAGATTCATTGAATTATTCCATGAATTATTCATAGCACCAAGAAACAGCTTGGGCATTCCTATGATATTTGAAGACAATGACAGCTTCTCACATTTTGCTCTGCAACTGCAAATCCAGTAAGAGTCTCCCAGGTTTGTCAAGGGAAACCAGAAATGAGCCTGTCTGTTTTCCTCTGTGTTCAAGTGCTAGAAACAGTGAAAATGAGTAAGACCTATCACAGTGAAGACAAAATATCCTGTTGGAGGGGCTTTTTTATTTTATTATGATTTATTGTGTCACTCTTACCTGACATAAGTTTTTATATTTGTGTTTTCTGGGCTTAAAATAAAGCCACAAGTACAAAGCAGAAAAAAAGGTCCTCAGAGCAGAGAAAGGAACAGCAGAAAGGAATTTGCTGCTGATTGTTCTGGAAATATCCTTCCCCCAACTTACTAATTACACACTCTGTTGATCACGTATAATTATGATCTGAAAGGAAATTCTACACCCTAGCAATTTAGCTGGTGTTTCTTTTTTAAAGTCAACCATTTCCACTCTAATGGACCTCAGTATGAAGCAGCAAAACCTTGGAGGGAAAGGCTACAGACACGAAAATGAGTGCTTGCTGTCTCATTAACATTTTACTTGCTTGGCTAGGAGTCTTTTTGTTACAGGAAGCTAAGTGGTTTTATGGCCAACTCTCCTGAATCTGTAATAATATCCAATATGAGTGTGTAAGTGATTTCTGCTTTTAAGCCACTGAGCCTCTAAATAATCTCCACTAAAGCTAATGTATCCACAGCCAATGTGCAGCGCTAGCTAAAATACAAGTAATTGCTGCCTTGGCCAACTCCACACCACAACTCTAAACATGGCATTTGGCAGCTGTTAATATTTATAATTGCATGTATCCTGTCAGATACTGTCTTTCTGAAAGCAGATGTATGTCTGGAGTTAAAGTTTTCTTTCCAGTCAGTAAAAAGTTAATGCCAGGCTGAGATGCCCCAACACAGATCCAAGCCCACAGGAACTACAAGAGAGTTTCCCTGCACGGATAGAACAAAACATACTCAGGATGCATAGATATTCCTGCTCTTTTCTTTAAGAAACCTAAAGCCTAGGTTTAGCACAACCTTTAAAAAGGAGTTTTAGGGAACCACAAGGAATACAAAGCACTAAAACCTAAAAACTTAAGACAATACTCAGAAATTAATAAAGCGCATATTTTAGTGAAATAAATTACTGTTAAAACTCCTAGTGTAGTGGGATTCTTCGTGACTGTAACCAGCTGAAACTGCTGCCTCATGGCTCCAGAAATAACTCATGATATAAAACCAGGTCAAATATGAAAATGAAAAGAGCTACCTCTCAGTGAACAAATCTGTGTGAGAAATGTGCTTCTCCTGAACCTTGCTCTCACCTTCTCAGTGGGCAATTAGTTCTAAACAAGAACAGATCAGATGAGGGTGAAGAGTGTCAAAGAAAAGATGGGGCCACCAACCACCTTCCCCTGGTGATGCAGGTTGTAAAGGAGGCAAATGAAGAAAAGACAGCAGTAACAAGGTCTAAAGGGAGAGGACTAGGATGGAAAGACAAACACGAAAGTTAAAACTATACAAACCAGTAATTAATATTTCTAAATTGGACTGTTAACTGTTCTCTTCATCCTTACACAGAAATAAAAGGCAGTTTGCTTTTTAAAAGCTCTCCCAGATACGCATTATTTCAGTTCAAAGACAAAAGCAATATGGGACACAGGCCAAGAAGCCAGTAGCCAAACACAGGTGAGGCATCAGTGCTCTTCAAACACCTAAACACCAAGGAGAGAACTCTCCACACAAAGGAGACTCCACTCTGCCCAGAAAGCTCCTCTCAGGGAAAAGGACCTCCTGCTCAGGACTTTATTTAACCCATCTCTACAAGGGATGCCTTAGAGGGCAGGGGCAGTCACATGCAGAACTCCTAAGGGGAGCTGTCCACTGCAAGAACATCTTAAAAACTTTCCTACTACCTTCAATAGTACTGTAAGTCAGTCTTTCTCTAGAGGACTTCATTTCTGTGAGCTGACTTATTCTGAGACAGGAGAAAACCAATTTGCAGTAGAGAATAATTCCTCCTCACATTAGTATACATTAGTTTCTCCCCATTTTCCCCATTCCTTATGTTGCTATCCCTTTGAGATCTTATTTCCTCTTCAGCTGTGTTTATACTTTGTCTCAAGACTCTTCTGCTTGAAAGCGTGAAGTTTTGTGGAAAAACAACAGAAGACTGCCTGTCATCACGGATTCTTAACAGCTCAACTCCAACTTGCCTTATGAGCTTTGTGTTGAAGTGAATATTGGTAGGCTACTAGCACAAAAATATTGTCACTGAAAACTTATTTTACTCAATAAATCATTTGAACAACAGAGACTAGGGGCCAGCTTGGTCCCATGCACCTTTTCTATCAATCACACAGGCCAGGCATTTGAGACATCAAACAACCTTGTGTGCATTAGTTCCAACAACAGCTGGGAAAACAAATAGTCTCACAGAGACCAAAGAAAAATCTAACTAGTAGCCTGGGATTGTTTCCAGCAGTAGTAAGTAGCAGGAGCTGGGAGAAAAAGTGAAAGACTGACAAGCTTCTTTCTCACGTTGGCTCCGTTTCAATCTGTAGCAGGATTTTGTGAGCCTAGGATGCTCAGAAGGGTTGAAAGATTTGGTACGGAAAGCAAATTTAATTTTCACTCCTTGAAAACCGTGTGTCAAAGTATAAGTCATTTATTATCAAATTTATTATCATTTATTATCAAATTTTCACTTTATTTCATAAAAGTAGAAAAAGTAGAAAATTAATTGGCATCATTTTTCAAAATGTTGATTCCAGACATGCATGGGAACATTGGCATTGTGGAGTCAAAGCTACAAGTGATGCAAACATCAGCTACTGAACAGAAATTCTTCTATGAACGTTACTGCATCTTTTTTCCAGTCAAACTGAGCCAAACACCCTTTTATCATCAAGATAATTTTCTAAAGTCTCTCTTGGTCTTCAAAAACAATTATTGGAAAGATACTCCTCCAAGATAGACTTAGTCAGGCTCTCCTTCTGCATCCTGACCATCTCAAGATCAAGATGTACCTTGTTGCTAGAATGGGACACCTGCCATGGCCAGATTAGAGTTTTGAATTTTTTGCCAGATTACCCAAACCTTGTATTGCAATTCAGGCACCACATTAGAAGTCCTAAAAGAGTCCAGCACTATGGGAGAAGGATGGAAAACGGATTCAAAGAGTAGAGTGTAGTCTTTGTTATTCAATTTCAGCTGTTTCCCTGATGCAATGAGCAGCATCACATGAATAAGACCTTACTGCAGGAAAATACAATTCTGATTCACCCTTTGTCTGTTGAGGGCCAGAAACCTCAATTTCAAAAGCCTGACCGCATAAAATTGTGTGGAAACCAATGAGCACATTCATAGCAGTTCTGATATGAGGTTTTATCAGAGGCCAATAATTTGTCACCAACAACATATCATCTAAAATAGATCACCTAGGAAGACTAATAATGATTAAAGACCTCCTGTCGCAGACATCCTACTACAGCATCCCAAATTTTTCCAGCAGTTACACACTCTCACAAAAACAGTTGCACCATTAGTTGCTACTGATATTGACTAATTTCAGATTTCAGCTTATCTTTCTGAAAAATTTTTTGTATTTAGCCTATTGTGGGTCAGCCTATTGTAGGGTTAATCCTTCCCAGACTGAAATCCATAACTGGGAGTAAAATGCATTAGCTTCCCAACACAAGAGGTAGGGGTAAAATGATCATTTTGACCCAAAATGATGCATACAGCCGGTATGCAGTAGAAGGCTAGTCAGAAGGAAATATCTAGGACAGAGCCACATCTGCATCTCTGATAACTTGGAATTAGCCATCTCTGGCTTTTGAGGATCCATCACCCCCTCCATACACACCAGGATGAGAGAATCACCCCGTTAAGGTAAAAGACAGTATCTTTTCTGTGGAAGACCTATGGCAGATTCAGCCTTTTTCCAAAATGTATGCAAGAGTGGTGGTGACTGGCTTTTAAATCAGCTGACAGAGTGCTCACATGAGAATCTGAAAACTCGAGTTTAAATCAATCCGAGGAGCAGAGTACAGAATAAACTCACATTCACAACATCATTTTCATTTTCAAAAAGCGGGCCCAACACTGGTATATACAGGGACCTGTGTCCCATTTTGGTTTTTTACTCCCTGGCCTCTCAATTCTTGAATAGTTTCCTGCTGAAATTTTTATGCAATTTCAGCAACTGCATAAAAAGTGCTTCCCACTACCAGATAGCCTGGGAGTTAAGACACTGTTCTAGAAAATGAAAGTACAGTGAACTTTAGTCCTGCACATGCCAAGCAAGTACACAATTAAGCTGCAAGTTACACTAACATGAACTTCCCTGCATTTAACATGGAACACAGTGCTGGGTACTTTCATGGTCATTCTTATGGCTCTGGCCAATGATATCTCTGGGGCAGAGATATGGAGATCATCAAATGTTAAGGATGTTATTCAGGCCAAGACACAGGCTAGGCACCGTTCTCTTATCAAGAGAGACACAATTCTGACCTGCAGTCCTGAGGAGAGCTTAGAAGTCCAATATCTGTGAAATACAAGCATCTCTAGGCACTACAGCAGATAAGAGGAGGTTTTAGAAGAGTGAAGACTTAGGTGTAGAGATCTGAACTCCATATGCATGCTGTGTCAGACATTTTCGTAGCTAGAGACTTCATAAGTTCCATGATCAAGTCATCCCTCAACCTTCTTCATTACATAAACAGGCTGACTTCAGATTTAGTCTCCTTTCTTACACCCTGTTCTTGCAGTTTTCTTTGAAAATTTAAAATGTGTGAATTTACTGGGATAAGAGAGGCACACTAGTGCCCCTTTAAAATACATAGCAATAAAATTCCTAGCGTGAAAGGACACATCTGGAGTTTTCTAGCTAAAAAACAAAAGGGAGTTCTTAAATACATCTAGTGATAAGAAATTCATTAAGTGTGTTATGTCCTCTGAAATATTTTAGCATTAACTTTGGTACATTTTGCTATTTCTGCCTTTTTTTGTGGCATACGCAAATAAAATGTGATGATCCACAAGAGAAGCCAAGCCTACTTTTCTGCTAAGATAATCAACTTACTGAATAATTAGTGTAAGAATATTAGTAACATTAATGCTTAATGAGTTAAATCTTCTTTGCATCATATCCTCTAGTTTCCCCAGCTTGCTAAATAAAAGTTTATTTATTGTCTTAAATTAAAGGACATTTCTAAAATGAAATATAATAAAACTGCAAAGGAGGAAAAGCTAATCAAGATAATTAAAATGAAAAATTGTTAGATTCATTCACTTTCACCTGCATTCGCAGTATAGTTGAACTAAGAGTTTCTAATTAAATGAGAAAGTATGTGAAGTGCGGTTCAGCTGATTTGCATTTATGGAGCTGAAAGAAAATATTACCTTATTAAAGTGAGTTTCAGAGGAAATGTCATAGCACAGAGGTTGGCCTGACTTGACTTTCTAGTAGATTATGCAGTCATTTATAAATTTGACTGCTTCACAGTGCCAGCTCCTCTGCGGCTCTAAATCAGCATGGTCTCACTGAAGTTAATGAAGCCACATCAATTTATACCAGGTAAGCATCTGCCCACTAACCCTTTGAATGTATATATTGCTGCACAGAGCAAAATTCAGCTACATATGCCACTGTGTGCACTTGAGAAAGATGCCAAAGAAAGATGGTGTAATGCTGCTATGCTCAAACAATCAATTTAACAAAATTCTGCTGCTTGGACAAGGGTCGTAGCACACTGTCTGCCTCTGGTGATATATTCCTGCAGATACATATGTGAAAACAAGCTAAGTGATATTTGTTGGCCATGAATACCACTGCTCACAGTGGTACACAACGCTTGTTCAAACTGCCATAGTTACCCCAATTCATGACAGACCTTATGTTTTCACAGCTGTGAAGAAGGGCTTTTGTTGCCACTGTCTGGTGTGAATGCATATTCCCTTCACGGTCACATCTCTGTGCTTTCCTACCTGCACTCCCAGCACTGAGGTTAACACAATCACATGGTTGCAGTAAAAACAGGGAAACCAAGCTCTCTTTCACTGTCAGCAAGCAGTTGATTGGTATTGCTCTATAAACATGGAGTAGCTGATGGCTGACTCTGCATTGCCCTACTGCCTGTTTACATATTCCTGCTACAATATGATTGAGAGTATTCAAGCTATTTCAGTCTGATTAGGTTAAGCTAAGACAAATCTCCTATCTTAAACTCCTGAGGCAGGAGGAAAGATTCTAAGATTCAAATAATGTATTTCATCTCACATATGGAGTCGAGTAGAATTCTAACTATGGGCATCTGCTGCAACATCATGACCACATCGAGATTATAGAAACATATTCAAAGTATTTAACATGTCTCTTTAGGAAACCTAAAGGAAATTGTTGAAGAAGCAAATGCTATTGCAGCTATATTATCTACAAAAGATGACCACTTTTACCATGACTTTGCAAGAATAACCACAGCTGGTTTGGGGATGCATTCTGGAGTCAATGATTCAGCTGTTAAAAGTTGTGTTACATCAGAGACAACAACCACCTGCTGGCAGAGTTAACAAGTCAACCCAATAGAAAGGAATCTTCACAGAGAGAGAAGGCTCATTTCTAGTGCTGTTTCGTTCATTGCAGCTACAGGCCTTGCAAAACTGTCAGAAAAATTGTGACACCAAGCATAAAATTTACTCGACGACTCACTATTGGTGATGATCCCTAATAGTGATGACAAAAGATATTAATGACATTCAGTTCATGTGTCAAGTTCATCACTTAATCCAGATAAACAGCAAAAGTTTTGTGGAGCTGTTTCAGCTGGCAAGCCCAAACCACAGCCTCATCATAGCACTGTATCAAACAATGTAGTCACCCTCATTAAGTGGCTGTTCAGCCCAGTCTCTCTCAGCTGCCAGGGGCCAACAGATAGCTAAATGACCCAGAATAGCTTTGCTATTAAACACGTGTCACCAGGGCAAATAACCTTTTGGGCTTATTTGATTCAAAGTGCATTAGGCTGCCTTCCTTTTTCTATATTTTAAATCCTTTCCATTTATTGTTAACTATGGAATTATACATGTGTTTGGAAAATTGATTTTATAAAAACTAAGTTCTTTTAATAGTAAGTATGCAAGAGTCTGTAGTTACATTGATTTTCTGTACTACTCACCACAGGAACTCTTCTACATGCTTTGAGCAACCTTTTTTAAGATTAAAAACAATATCCAATGCTACCAAACAGTTACTGGTGCCTGACAGAGCGAGGTGGGAAAAAGTGAAACAGCCCTGTGAGGCTGGGGGAGGTACTACAGCCCCAGGGCTTGATGAGGACTTGCCACCTGGCCAACAGAGTCTTGTCACATCTGTGGATGCCAGAGGTCCATGACAAGTCTCCAGACACTGCAGTAGGTTCTTGAAGATGGAGGTCATGAAAAAGATGTGTCATCTGGTCCAGAGAAGTTTTGATCAAGTGGAAGATGTTTTTAAATGTGTAGATTTTCACAAGTGGCCATTAAATCTGTGATTACAGTACTTGGACACCATCTTTACATTCACCCTTAGTGTCTATCCAAGCCACATGGAATGACTGGTATTACCATTGCTAAAAAAAAGAAAAAGCACTGAAAAACCCAGCTTCCCAAAGCTCCCAGTACCTGAGGTACTCAAACTTCTTGTAGATCTTCTCAAAAATAATTTGAAACCTAGAAAGCACATTGGAAATTGTTTTTACTATAAATATATATTTGTACACTGAAATTGAATTATACCCACAGAAAGATGTTAAAGGAAGAGGATGCCTACAGGGGGGAAAAAACAAGGAAAACTAAGCAAATTCTTTATGCACAGAAACAGGTACAGCTGAAAAAAGATGCCATGCTTTACCCAAGATTGAGATCACCTATTTAAAATGCAATGCATTGTCCTTCTCTAGCTTCAAAGGAGATGTTAGAAAGAAAGATATATCTTGAGGCCTTTTCTAGCATCATTCTCTACAAAGCAAAGAACCATTCTCAAAAAATCCACATGTTCAGTCTGTGGAGATGTTGGAAATTAATAAACTTGCTTTGGGTGCAAGTTGACTGCATGTGGCCTTGGAAAGCAGGAAGGCATACAGAGAAGTCAAGATGCCCAAGTTTCAGCCTGTACTGTTTCACCATGCCACCTTTCATTTGTCACCAACTGACAGGACATACTGCTCCAACCATTTGATTATATCTATTTACCCTTTAGCTGCACACCTACTGTTTTTCTACTGGCTTCACACAGCAGCACGATTCTTTAAAACTTACATCTTTTTCCCATGCAGCCTGCTATGAAACAGAGGAGGTGGAACAGGGAGGAGGTCTAAATATTATCCCCTTGGCTTTTCTGCACTTTTATAATCTATGATGTCCACAAAACATTATAGAAATCACTAAAAAAGACTTACTACTGAAAGACCACCATGTAAAAACATGGGTTATATTCACAGCTGTGAGCTCATGAGTTTGGCATTTTTTTTTAAAAGATCTCTTAAGGCATCAAGTAAACTGTACAGTAGAACAGATTTAGTGAACTTCTAATTTTGTACTGGAAATGGTTATTACATACTTTAAACCTAAATGCAAGATTAAGGAAATCTGCTGTGAATGACTCAGTGTCAGGATTACATAAATCAATAAAATGCTGCAGCACTTAACTGCACTTAGTTTTGCTCTTCTCCTAGCCAGACTGTTCTGGTTTCTCAGGGAGTATATCCAAATGTGCAGGGACTACACTGAATTTTCTTGTTCCAGAGACATCAGATGTTGATTCTCCATCCTATCCCTTTACAGTAGTTCAGTATTATATACTTGATCTTTTTCTGTTCTAGGTACACTAACAAAGAAGGTAAACTTTGAATTCAAATAGGAAATAACTTCCTCTAACTTACTGTATGAAGTTCCTAGCATGATTCCTTTGAAGACACTTTTGTATGTACCTGTCTGTCAAGGAAATTTTTGTTGACAGCATGGCACCTCTGCTCTTTTTTGAGCATTATCTGTTCAGGTTCAGTTTCAGCAGGACAAAAAAATAGATTTGATTCTATATCTGCAAATACAAGGAATGAGAAAGCAAGAGGAGTGGATTAATTATGAACACAAGGAAAATGCTATTAAGAGAACTTCTTGGGGTGTGTATCAGAAATAGCTTCTTGTTGGAGACAGATGTAGATATAAAATAAAGAAGTGGTTAAAAAATATCATTATAATGGATTGTCTAGATACAAACGTAGTATCAAAATCAGTTTTTAAAAGCCTTGCCTGGGATAATGCTGCACTGATGTGGATGGCTGGATCATCCAGGTAGCTAGAAAGTTAGACATTTCTAGCCTTTATTTAAAAAGATTTGTACTCTATTGCTGCTAAAAGCAACAGAAAAACCTGCAGTGATATCTCACATGTGAGACAGGGCAGCTGACTCTGAAAGGTAGGGGTGGATAAGAAAAAAAATTCCATGTGCAACATAACATTGGCACATGCAAGGTCCAAGTCTTTGCACTTCAGCTCTGACCCCTTCAGCTCTTTGATCCCACTGGTTATGGGGTCATGCTATTAAATCAGATGAGGAAGCCAGACTGTTCCTGAAGAGAGAAGAAAGGAAAACTACATCTTGATGGCATTGCTCTGGCTATCCAATTGCTACAGCAGGGATAGACACAACTGCAGTGCAAAAAACTGCAACACAGAGGTTAAAAAAAAGCAGCAGGGAAAGATGGCAACTGTGAATGATGGCTCTATCATCAAAGGCAGGTGCATGGAAAGAAGTGAAAAAATGAGAGGAGAGCAGAGAGAACAGAGTTCCTTAGAGGGGGCGAGATGGATGTATGGATGGCTGTCTAAGAGATAGATAACAGGAAAAAAAACTTTTTAAAAAAGAACTGGAGAGCATAGGAGTGGTTAAAAGAATGTCCATGGACCTAGAAAAATGCTGGTCAGAGTTCAAATGAAGCCGTAAAATTAAATTCTGGAAGTGATTGGAGTAAATTATACATTATATATGTGTGTGTTTTTACACTAGGACATCTTACATGTACTACTTGTTATGAACCTGAAAGTGTCGAAAATCTTTACTCTTCTAACTGGTCCTTCTTTCCTCTTATTGCCTCTTTCCCTTCTGATTAACTCTTTAAGACTATCTGTTCTTTGTTCTGCTCCAAGTCCTAGCATTAAATCCTGCTCTCAGCCCTAAATCCTCTTCATTTGATGTGGTCATCTGCAAAGTTTTGGCTCATGGCTTTAAGGTTTTAGTATCCAGCTCTTTTGTGAAATGCATTCTCCCTATATATCAAATCTATGAATGCTTCTAGGAAATTCTGCAAAGTCTAATGTTTGTGACTACTTACTGTTGGCTTCAGCACAAACATTGCTGCTGACATCAAGATATCAGTGGTCCAGCTCATGGAGGTTTTCTTACACTGCAGAGTTCACAGGTTTACAGATATAGAAAGATGCTAAAACTTCCCAAAGCAATGACTGGTTCTTTCCATATGCCCAAAAATCATAAAAGGGAGACATGGGACAAACTTGGAAATCTGGCTATAACATGCTAGTTACAAGGAAATGTTGGAAGGAGACTAACTCTAGAAGTTTTTATATCATCATAACTTGGTTTCCAGCTCTGTACTCTGGAACATACTGGCTTTAATAAAAATAACTTGTACTGTTCTGAAGAACTGCAGGAGTTTACATGAGGCTGTCTGATAGTTTCTTAAAGATAAGGAGTCTAGTAGAAAGAGCAAGTGGTTACACTACTCCTGCAAGTTCACGTGAGTTTGAAGGAATTAACATGTGCATCTTGGTAAGCCAAAAATTTGCAGGGAAGTTTGATGCTGAAAATTTCAGATTCTGAGGAAAAACCCTTTGCAAACCCAGCTAGGAGAGAACAGGCATCTAAGAAATGCAGTTCACAACCTATCACTCAGATCCCTGCCCCAGTACCTAATATTTACTTTGGTTGTGGAAAGAAACCTATCACTTCAAATATACTAGAATTAAAAGATCACCTGTCCTAAAGATCAAACTTTATTACCAGTACACAGTCTAGGATCACAGGTAGAGATGAATTCCTGGAAGCTTGACAGTTGAGCTGGTGATTTACCTGGTTCACCTTTATAAATAAAAATTTTGTCAAGTTGAACAAAAACATTTAGATTTCACCTAAGTAAGCCCCTTATATGGTGCTGATATTCCATGTGACGGCAGACCTCACCTAAAATTAACATTATCCCTACATATCCTCAGAACCTAGTAATTTTGGTTGACTTCATCTCCCTTGTAAATTACTTTACTCGTTCTGAAGTTTAATACCTATTGAGGTGGCGTTATCAGCTGAAACTGCAGGGAAGTATAATTAGCCAGGCTTTTCATGGCAATGTCTTATTGTCTTTAGAGATAGTGTTTTGTTCTATTTATGACTACGAACACAACAAATCTTACAGGACTGCCCCACTTTGGTAATTGTCTGAGCACATTGATTTCTTACTAACAATACTGCTCAAATGATATAGTTCTGATGGACAGTAACCAAAAACAAAATAAATCAAATCAAGACAGTTATTACAGCAGCAGTGTAATTTATTTACTATTCTCCTCCCTTCCCTAGTAAAAATAATATTCTTTTAGGTACAGACCAGTATGACTGCAAATGTTAAGTGATTTTATATGCCTGTCAACTAATTACATTTCTTCATACCAATGTAAATGCAGAGTAAATGCTTTTGTTATAAATACAGACCACAAACAGAATGAGATTCACATTATAAGAGGGGTCATACATGACAAAAGGTGCCAGATAACTGACGCTCAACTTAAATTCCAGTTTATTGAACAAGCAAAAAGCTGTTAGCATATTCCACAATAAAAAGCAAACAAAATTACAAGGGCATCGACATTGAAAAACAAGGTCACACTTGAGGTGAAAGAATTTGGCTAATTGTCAGTCTTTTAAATATCTAGATGATCCCCAAAGATCTTCAGACTGGTTAATTCAATTAGCTTCATGGTGACTGAAACATATAACCTTGCACACTATTTCTAACTTACGACTCCAAATATATCTAGTGAATAATTCCAAAAACCATTCTGAAAATGAAGGCATTTCTTCACCACTGAGCTGATGGAAATACATTGGGGAAGTCTGGACAGTATCTTAAATGTTTCATAATCTGTATTTTTTCTGAAAGAAATAGTTCCTAGGCAGTCACTCAGGGACTTCACCATGTACCATCAGATGAGCCATATAAATCAAGGAAAGTTTAAGATCTAAAATGATGCAAATAAAATACAGTTCAAGTCATAAGAAGTGGCAGGACATCTTTCAAGTACCGATACACTGTGTCACAATTGTACTGAAGGATGATAACACATAATGGTGCAGAAATAACATAATTCATTAACATCAATACACAGTAGTAGGTAATGAAATTATTCAGAGCTGCAGTGTCATTAATTTCTGCCAAGTGACACAAATGAAACTCAACATCCGAAGACAAAATTGTAGGAAAAATCTAAATGGAGAACATGCCAAATAACATGAGCTGCATGTAAAACACATTGTTGTTAGTCTCCTCAGCCAATGAATACCATCATTTTAGTCATGGTATAACGTAGGTCTCTAAGCCAGTTTGATGCAGGACAGGCTATAATCCCACTGTAGCAACTATTTAACCTCTTTTCATTTGAATTCCCCAAGCAGCTGGAAGGCTCAGAGTCAGATTAGCAGAGTAAAAAGTCACATTTCTCAGGGGCACTAGTGCAATATTTGGAGCTTCAATGGGTCCTGGGCAAAATGCTGCTTAGGAGGTATCTGCTGGTGGTCAGCAATGGACAAGAGCTGGGGGATGTGGTGGATTTTACCATTGAAAGATGGACCCACACAGAAACAAGGTCAGGTGTAAAGAGAAAACCTCAAAACAAGCTGGAAATGGGGAGGTGGCAAACTGAATTGGATCCATAGTGATTTGCCATGTGAAAGAGGTAGCAGGAGAATAAAGGTCGTGGAAAAACAGCATGAAATGCAAAAAAGAAAAACATAGCAAGGTTCAGCTTAAGGTACTCTGAGAAGTAAAAGAGCAAGCAGAACCTGCATTCCAGCAGCACAGCATTGGGACCTCAAAGGGCAAATGGCCTTCTATTTCAAAATACTGAAAATTAATCTGCTGGCAGCAGAGAAGAGATTAGCAACACAAAAGATAAATGTTAGACTGTCATTAGACTTTTGGAACTCATTGCCCACATTTCTGCTGTCATATTTCAGCATCCCATTAGAAATCACTGGTATAAAGGCCGTTTCAAAGTGGGACCTTCCTGAAAGTGTTTTAGAGCAGTACTGATCTTTCATGATGACAAGGGAAAAA
>WEIV01020295.1:0-45225 GCA_013390005.1 Calyptomena viridis
GGCTGCCGGGCAGGGACCCCCCCCGCCGGCACGGCCGGGCCCTCTGCCGAGCCGCTGCAGGACGAGGCGGACAACCAGGAGAACATTCTCTCCCAGGTACCCGCGGGGGGTGCAGGCGCTGCCGGGGGGATGCTGCGCGCACCCCGCGGGGTGCTGGGGGATGCTGGATGTGGGTGCTTGCCCGTGCTGGGTGATGCAGTGCTCACTCTGGGTGATGCTGTGTGCAGCCTGAGGGATGCCCGGTGCTGCTGGGTGGTGCTGTGCACACCCTGGGTGATGCTGGGTGTACATGCCCAGCGATGCTGGGTGATGCTGTGTACTCAGCCAGCACCGCCGGTGAGCACTGGAGAGTTTCATTGCCTGGGGTGCAGTGAACTCACCGAAGCCCATCTGGGACCAGTTCACAGCCTCCATCCTGTCATTTCTCCGAGGGGGACTCATGAAAACGGGGAGCTTCTTAAGAGGGGAATTGGTGGAGCCTCTTTGTGTGCAGAGGGGAGGGATCCAGGCTCTTTCCCTGCCAGTGGGATGCGGTGGAGGTTTCTGTTAGATTTGGCCGATCAGACTGTGTGTTATTATCTGCCTTCGGAAATGGCTAATGCAGAGACTATTGGAAACGTACCGCCAAAGTTATTTTTGTGCTTGAGCTTTCAAAAGTGCTGTCTGCAAATCTCCGTAAAGGAAATTCCTGGCATTGTATAGGGCTAATCAGAAATACTGCTTCACCACCAGGTTCTTCTGCTTATAGGGTGGCATTCAGTCGTATTTAAAATTTTTTAATTAGTTTTTAAAATTCAAAGCAGCATTCTGCACGCAGTGGAATAAAAAATACCTTGTTGTAAGAAGCCAGTTTTTATTCCTCTGGTAGGCAGGGATCAGAAAGCTTTGCACTCTCTAGAAAGCCTCTTGGTTGGCAGATTTTGGAAGAGCCAGCCAACTTCCTCGAAGTTCAGGGTATCCAAAATGTCCTTGTTTGGACCTCAAGGTCTAGGCTGTCCTTGTCCCTTGCTGTGCCAGCAGAGGAGGGGAGGTTTGCTAACCACTGGTGACCTGTGCTCAGCTGTTAGGTGACTACGACAAGGTGAAGGCAGTGTCCGAAGGCTCCGACTGCCGATGCAAATGCCTGGTCAGACCCCTGGGCCGTGGTGCCTGCCAAAGGATTAACGAAGGCGCTTTCAGAGCGGAGGATTTTTACACGGTGGAAACCATCACGTCAGGACCCAGCTGCAAGTGTGCGTGTGTGGCCCCCCCCTCAGCCCTCAACCCTTGCGAGGGGGACTTCAGGCTGAAGAAGCTGCGGGAGGCAGAGAGCAGTGACCTGAAGGTAGGAGAGCATCTTAAGCTCAGGACTCTTTGGGGAGTGGGAGATCTTCTGCAATCTTTTCTTTCAGAGCTTTTTCAAAAACACTATTTCCCAAACTTTTTTTTTAAACCATCTTCTACTTATGTTTATTTCTGCATGTTTGATATAAAAATCAAGCTCAGCTTAAGGGATTGATTTGAGCAGCTGCAGTTGATGATTCACTTGATTCATCCCGTGCTGCCTGGGGTCCATCATGGCTGGAAGCTGGTCTCTGCTAGAAGCCCAAGAGGGACTGAGCTGCTCCCTTCCCTTTGTCCAGCTCCAAATGTCCCTGGGGGACAGCTCTGCCCTGCTTAGCAGCTGCTAGGTCTTTTTCCTGCTGCAGAGAGGGACTCCCAAGAACCCACGCAAAAAAGCTGTTTTGGCTTCCATGGGCCAAAAGCCGCTGATGCGTCAGCATGAGGGTGTATTGCACAGCTGGCTGATGGCAGGATGGATTTGTTGTTTTAAATGCTGACACTTCTCTACTATTTAGTATTTTATCTCTCTAGTAATATATAACTCTTTTCCAAATGTGGGTGTTTGTTCTGTGTACTCCTGACTTTAACTGGATGCTTGGTTTGGCTGGTGTAGGAGCGGGCAGCAAACCCTGCTGTTTGCTACCAGCGTAGGGCAGCAGAAAGTGCCACTGGGTTGGTCCAGCCCAGGGGTATCCCTGGAACAGAAGGCTAAGCACTAGTGGCTCTGGTGTTTGTTGTGATGGGATGTACCCTGGGGCACCCCTGCTTGTCCCAGCTTTGGTGGGAAGGCAGGCAGTGTGCGAGGTGCTGTGGGGCAGCCTGACACCGAGGCTGCAACGATGGGCTTGTTCTAATTAATTTGGACCTTGAAGATGTGTTTAATCTCATCCGACTGCAGACAGCAGCTTCTTGTCCAAGTGCCCCTGCAGCTAGGGAAGATAAACAGGCACAGGCAGACAATCCATCATTTCAGGGAAGGAGGAGTCCCATTATAGACTTGTTTGGTGGTCCTTCGTCTGGGGGAGAAGCCAGGATGTCCTTAGATGAGGAGTTATGTGCTCTCTGCATTAGGGAAGGGGACACCCTGCAAGGTGACAGAGCCACTCCCTTGTCAGGAGGCAGGCAGAGCTCCTCCACCAGTAGCTGCTCTCTCTCCATCCTTTCCGGAGCCGGTCAGCCTCCAGGAGTGGTGTGGCTGCGCCCTTGGCTCTGGCTGCTCTTCCCACCAGGGAGCTGCTCACAGCCAGCTGTGGTGTGAAAGCCTGTCCTCTAGGAACTGGCCCTGGATCTCCTGCTCATTTCGCAAGGATTTGCAGCCAAACGATTTCACAAGGTTTATCCAAACAGACACACGCAGGGGTTTTCTTTGCTGCAGAAGTCCACCCCTTAGGAGCTGTGAAGCTTCCTCAGAGTCCCTCCTGGGGTTGGGCTCACTGGGAACAGCCACTTCTCGAAGGAGAAGCTGAGAAATAGAAAAGGACACAGCTCCAGTTCTTATGCAACTCATGAGGAGCAGCTCCCACACTCATTAGGCCACATCATTGCTCCGAGCAGCCCCAGGGGTATTACTCTCTTTGATGGTCTGATGAGCATCACTGTTGCCCAGTCCAGCAGTGGGAAGTGTACAGAGTTACACTCTGTGTATGTTGTGTTTTACCAGGCTTTCTTATGCTCTGACTCAAAAGCCCTGGATACTCATGTGTGGGAGAACCATGGGAAGTTCTCTCCCTTGTAATGAGTGGGCTGGAGGATGCATTCCTGAGGGAATGGTGAGAGAGAGATAAACCCAGAGAGATAAATCTAGGCAGCAGGAATATATGTCTGGACACCCCAACTCAGTCAAATGATTGCACTGGGTAATCCAGCTGAAGGTTTCAGTCTCATCTGTGCCTTTAATGAGGTCCCATGGGAATTCATGGACCATCAGACCAGTGAGAGTCAAATTCCACAATGGGTGAAATGAAGGAAGCAATGAATTGGTAGGAACATCAGTGTGGTCTTTTGGGAAGGGTCAGTGTGGTGTTGGCAGGGAGTAGCTTGATCTAAAATCTATTTTTGTGAAATAGCAACATGCTGCTCCTCTGCTTGTAGGCACAGTATGTGTTGTGGGGGTCTTGGGTGCAGAGTCAGTGCAAGGGGTCTGTGTTCAGGGTGATTTGGAAGAAGGTTAATAAAGTCTGCAACCTTTGTGTGTTGATGGAAATTATCCAGCCTGGAGGGAAAGCACATGTCTCCAGTGGCTGTCTGGCAGGCTGTGTGCATTGTATTGGTCGTCTCCATCCAGCTCTCGGTGGAAAGTGGATGCATAGCCATAAAACAGCTCTTGTCTATTAATGCTGCCATTTTATCTGGCCCAAAAAATCTTTCCTTTGCTGTCAGCTCCACAGGGAAATTGCAGAGGCTGGGGTGGAAACTCTGAGAGTTGCCAGCATACTGCCTGTGATTCTCCCATGTTTATGAAGCTCTGTTGACTAGTTTGTAGCTGCTGGGAGAAAATGTCACTGCCCTGTAGCAATGCACTGGAAATCCTGTAAGTCCGCAGCACCTTGCTGGACTTGTGTGGACTTGTGGGAATGGAGGGAGGAGCATATGTGGGAGCTGAGGCAGGGAATGACCCGGGAGCCCTTCTCACAAGCCTTGCCGTGCTCGGCTGTCCTCCATGGAGGAGCACCAGGAGCCAGACAAAATGCAGAATAGAGATATTACTGTCCAGATCCCCAGAACTGGTGAGCAAAGGCTGATACTGGGCAGGACACGGGGACACAGCCTTTCATGCTGTGGGGCTGGGGTAAGTTAAATACAGGGTGTCCCTGAAATGGGTGGTTGCAGGAGAGGGCAGCATCCCTCTGATAAAGTTGTTGTCCAGGAAGCACTGTTACCAGGCTGGCACTGAATTTCTGTTTCTTCACTCTTGCATTTGGGAGTATTTTAAAAAATTTTAACAAGTTCCTTCCTGTTCCAGGAAAAAAAGCACAGGATGGCATGAACTCAGAGTCTGATGTCAAACTCTCTTTTATTTGAGTTGCCTTTCTCTTATTGCTTCTTTTGCTGGCAGTCAAATCACTGGTGGAGTAGCTAATCCTTTGGGCTTGCAGGAGAGCCTGCGTAGAGCTGGCAAAGAGAGCAGTTCTTCTCCTTGTTCTGCTACTAATCCCCAGGACCCAAAACGTGCTCCTGAAGCTCTGCAGAGGTACAGTGCATTGCTCTGCATTCTGTACTCTGCCCAGGGCAGCAATGCAGTAGTGCTGTTTAAGGGAAAACTTGCTTTTTAATAAACTTTTTGCACAGAGATGGGTGAATGGCCCTTGACTTTTTGGCTGAGGAAACCATGCAAGGTTCCTTATAGCAAGTGCTGCTGCCTGACAGTGTGCTCCCTTTGTCTTGCAGCTGTCATCCATTGTTGAGATGCTGGAAAGTGCCTTTTATGGCTTAGACCTTCTGAAGCTGCACTCGGTCACGACCAAGCTGGTGGGTCGGGTGGAAAAGCTCGAGGAGGTAAGATGAATCCTGCTCTCCTTCTAGATCATTGCCTTTGGTGGGAATTGCCTCTAATCAAGTTCCTGGTACATTTGGTTCATTCAGAGCCTTGTTGCTTTTGGAAGAAATGTTAATTAACTATTCGGCTGAAACTAAACCAGACCAGACTATTCTGTCTGAACTAGACCAGGCTAGATTCCCCAGTGCTCTTCACAGGCAGTGCCCAGCACATCACCACCCTGTCAGCCTTGCCTGACCCTCTTCAGCTCCCCCCATCCCTTGGGACACAAACTAAGTACAGGATCCCAGCTGTGGCCTCACCAGGAGCAGCATCTCCTTGGAGTCAGAGGGGCCTGCTGTTCAGTTTTTCCTCTTCTCAGTTTTACATCTGTGCTGGTTGCTCTCAACAGGCAGCTTTTGTGCTGTTTGATGTGGGGGTGAGAGATTCAGGGCTGGTGCCTGGGGTACACTAACCAGGACTGCAGGGAGTCAAGGAGCTCAGATTCCTGAAGGACCAAGTTACATCTTGGCCTGCATTAAAAAAGAGCAGAACCCTCAACCTTCCATTCTTTTTAGAGCAGACTTCCAGTGAAATAATTTTCACTTCCATACAGTTTAATGTTTCTTTGGCTAGCACAACGTAGGGTTTGCAGTTTGTTAGGCTGCACTCAGCTATGTAGCAACAGGTTGCCAGATTAAATACTGGAGTTTTCTCCCGTGGTCCATATCTGGGACAGTAATTCCACATTCTTGTCAGAGTGGAGCAGTCCCATTCGTCTGCAGCCAGAAGCTGTGAGGTGATGATTTATAAAGCCAAAATTCCACTTGCAAAGTGTTTTGGGAAGGCACAGCATGCTCCATCCCAGGGTCAGGAAGAAGACAGCTGGGAGGAGCACACTTGCCTGGGGGGCTCTGTACAGTAATGGACTGAAAAAGGGGAAAAAGGGGTTTTGAGGTCTAAAAATAACAAAGCACCAATGTTCCTGTTTGCACTCCCACCCTCTTCCTGTGGTTTAGGGTGTTCTCCAGCTATTGCTTGGGTTTGCCAAGGGATTACTTCACATGAGGTTGTCACTGCACTCTGCTTCAGTACCAATTGGCCCTGCCTACCTGCCGGGTCCTGCATGGGGGCATCAGAGCCAGCAGTGCTGGTGACACTTTGGGCACGTGGGGTAACCTTGCAACCCAGCTGCTCTGCTCACAGCCCATTGCAGGGAAGCAGACAGGCAGAAAGCTCAGTCTGGCTGAAGTAGTTAGGCCAGAGACGGAGCACTGAAAGTGTAGGAGCAGAGAATTCACAGGTTGGGGTCTTTAATTTCCCAGAAATAGGGCTTCAGGATCATGTAAAAGCAGCTGAAGCTGCCTGCAGGCGCTTGGCTGCGATGGAGAAAGATAGGAGAGATGTGTTTTAGATGGAGATTGCCCATGGTCCGGGGCAGGGCCGAGCTGATGCAGGCAGCAGGTGTGAAACACCTCCCACTGCTGGCTTAGCACGGAAATTCCTGTTGAGAGGAGGTGGAGGAGGATCACACCCTGCATCGGCCATGGGGTCTGACACAACGGACAGCTGAGATACTGATGAAGAGCCTGGCATGGCTTCAAAGCATCGCCCTCCCAGGCGGGTGTGCTTTTGGCAGCTGCTCCCCAGCAAAGCAGCTGAGTGGCCTCCAGGAGCATCCAGGCCAGGCTTTGCTGGTGCCTCCCCGCTCAAAGGGAGGCAGATTTTATCCCTAAGTATGTCATAAGCCAAACATTACACAGAATAAGTGATAAAGGCACAAGGCTGTTGGAATCACTCATATTCTCCAAAGGAGGATGTTGTCAAAAGCTGCTCTTGTGCTGCCCCGTTCCTCTGCTTACTGCAGCAAAACACTTGCTGAAAAGTCCCTGTGTCATTTGGCTCAGCCTCAAAATTGCCTGGTGAATCTGTGACTCATGATCCTGGGTAAAGACCAGGAATTCAGATGCTTGTGGAGGGGCTTGGGGGTTAACTGATCTCAGGATGGTATTTTTGCAGAGATTAGAAGGTTTTGCGAGTTGTTTCCAGTGTAACAGGGTATTTTATTCAAATGGTGTTGGTAAAGCGAAGGAACCCCCAAATTCTTGGTCCACAGAGCTAGTGCCTTCTCTAGTGAGGCAGCTCCTCTGCTTTGTCTTTAGCTCACAGCTGTCATATCAGCTGGTGATTTTGAGGTAACGGATGGAGGTCACGGTTTTAGGAGAAATTAATGGCAGGACAGATTGAAAATGAAGGATCAGGGTAACCACCCCCAGTCTCTGTGCAAAAGTGCTTTGATTGATGTGCCAACTATTCAAAACAGTTGCTGTTTGAGATTTAGTAGCCCAAGCAGTGATGAGCAGAGACTTCAACAGTCCCTTGGGTACAGGGTGTGCCTGTAGTTCTGGGACTGAGAAGGGCAAGGGGGTTTGCCTGCCTGATGAGCTGCAGCCAGCCCCAGCTCCCTCCTGGTCGTGGGACAATTCTCTGAGGATCACTGGCTCTTGTCCTGTCCCCAGATTCTCACTCTGTTCTGTGTGAGTGGAAGGTGATGGGGAGGAGCAATCCCTGATTGCAGGCACTGTGTGGCCAAGCAGCAGGGCAGGACTGGGAAAGCCGAAACCAGCCCAGTGGGTTGCAGACCTCCAGGACATCCTTCACGGGTCAGGCAGGCAGCCAACCAGGATGGGATCCTGCTAGGAAAGTGGGATTAATAAATGAGAGATGAACTTGCTGCCACAGGCCAAGGACACCAGGCTGAGGCTTTAGGTGTTTTAGCTTCTCTTTTCCTCTTCCTTCTGTGAGCCAGTGAGTGTGGCTCAAGATGGGTGTCAAAGAACCTCATGGCCACTCTCCCGCTCCATGGGGACCACGTGGCAAAGAGTGGATCTGGGATGTGCACATCAGGGGTGGGGTTTCTGGATCCCACTGGAGTCAAGGGCATCTTCTTAGCAGCCGAAGTACTCAGCTCCATGGAACTTTCTGGCTCCTGGGCTGTTTGGGGGCTGTGGAGCATCCCTTGGTTTTAAGTGGGGTAAAGTCTCCTCTCTTGCTTTTCTAGGGCATGTCCAGGAACTTCACTCAGGAAGGCCACCGGGCAGGAGCCAGCGGGGAGGAGGATCTGCAGGATCCCCCCAGCAGCAACAGGGAGAACTGCTCCAGGCTCCTCACCAACAGCCTCACAGACATTGAGAGCTCATTGCAGCGGGATGCTGAGGCTGCCTACACACACACAGAGGTACAGCCGCCTAAGCACAGCTCAATATCTCTGCTGCTGCACAAGCCAGCCCTGGGGGTGTCTCCTGGATGTGGCCCCGGTCTGGTGATTTTCTTCTCGGCTCGGGTGACCTTGTTTTCGTGCCTCTGATTCCAGCCTTCTTCTCTTGGCACAGCCCAGCTGCTGCCGGGACTGGATGTAGGTAGGAGCAGAGGGAGGTTGCTCCCTAGGCCTCCCCACTTCCCACGGGGTTGTTGGTTTTCGAGGTCAGCAGCGGCTGAGCTGCTCGGAAAGCGTGATGTCATTGTGGGGCCGGCTGGGAAGTGGTGGGAAACTCAGAGCCCTTGATTAGCAGGGCTTGGGGCTCAGTGGAGGGACAGCCTGTCGCCTGCCCTCCCTCCCAGGCAATTACCCCTCCACAAACAGCCCCTGTGCCTGGCGGGCTCCAGGCAGAGGCTTGGGCATCAGTGGCTCTGGCACCCAGCCTCAGACGGGGGGGGTTCCCGTGGGGTCTGCCCAGCATGGGGACATCCTCTGCCTGGGGCAGCAGTTTCTGTGCAGCCTCAGAGAGGGGCGAGAGGGGTGTTTTGGGAAAAGGTCTGCCCACGGTGTCCTGATGCTCTTGCTGCTTCAGCTGTGCAATCTAGCATGGCCTCGTGCTCCTCTGATCCCTGCTGGGCAGCTCCTGCCCTCACCGCTGCATGGCAAAAGGAGGTGTCTGGGCAGGGAGAACAGTTAGTACATCGTTTCCAGCTCAAACAGGGGTGCTCTGCTTCTGAGGGTGGCAGCAACCTGCACTTGCCCTCCCACCCTGTGTGGGGGTGGGCTCCCCAAGCTCTGCTGAGAAGAAGGGTGGGCTCCCACATATGTGCTCTGTGTTGGCAGTGGGGAAATCGCCCCAGCTGTGCCATGCCAGCACACTGCCCCAGGGAGAGCCGTGCCCCAGGCAGGGGGTGTCCAGCCATGCTCCCCCTGCTCTCCACACCATAAGCTGAGCAGCTGCTGCCCGCTGGAGGGGAGCCAGCTCTGGCCAGGCAGGGGAGCAGAGTGTGGGGCTTTTATTACCCTGAATGACCTCATTTCCCAATATTCCCTTTTCTGGCTGTTAATTGCAGCAGGGCCCATCTTCTCAGCCAAACGGGCACCGCTTCAACCTTTGGGCTGGCTTTCCGATTTCCTTTAACAAGATGAAATCCTTAGGAGTGAGCTGTGGCAGCTGGTCCCTGCCCCTGGGGGGTTTCCGATCCCTGCCTCGAGGATGGGGTTCCTGGTCCTTCTGGAAAGGTGCCTTCATACTCTCTGCTTTGGGAAAGCTTGGTGTGCTTTGCATGCTCTCTACAAATTAGCTGCCAGCACCGCTCCTCAGGGAGTGGATCCCACTCTGCCAGCCTGCCCTGCATTCCACAGCCTCTGCCTTATTGAGCACTGAATCCTGGAGTTGCAAGATAGCACCAAGGATTTGCAGGAGCAATGCTGGTCTGCCACCCTGCTGTCTCCTGGAGGGTTTCCCATGTCAGAAGGGACTGAGGGTGAACATGAGGAAGGAGGGAGCACACAGCCTCCTACCCGGTGCAGGGCTGGCCAGCCCGACCTGCCCTGTCCCCAAAAAGCCACATTTCTGGCCCATCCAATAGCAATGTTCTGTGTCTCTTCCAGGGAAAGTATGAAGAAAGATTCCTGAAAGATGAAACCATATCCCAGCAGATCAACTCTGTTGAGTCCCTCCCGGAGCTGCACCTCTCTCTGGAGGACAAGAAGCCTGAGCAGCTCTTGCAGAGGAAGCTGCGGGTGAGGAGCCGGCCTCCTTCCAAGCCCACCATTGTCCGAGGGGTCACCTACTACAAAGCCCAGTCCACTGAGTCAGAAAATGACATCGAGGAGCAACGTGAGTTGGGTATGCAGCTGTGTTTGGTGGGATGGCTGGCTGTATCCCGTAGAAAACCAGTGTCTAGCCCTGAGTCTTGCCTCGTCACTGGGAATGTGTGGGCAAAAGCGTGTGGGAGCAGCAGGGGAAGGAGGACTGAGAGGGAGGAGGAGGTGGGACTACTGGTATTTCATGCTGTGCAGCCTTTGAGTCCTGTATGTGGAGCAGCACAGCATTGTTATTCCATGGAAAATTCCTGGTAGCTAAAGAAATAGGTCACTGCTTTGGTTTAAAACACCCAACATCAATGCCTTTCCAAAAGGGTATCCGTGGTGGCTGGGGAGCCCCAGTGGTCCTCGTGCCCTGGGTGAGGCACCCACTTTGGCATCCCGGCTTAGGTGGATGGGATCTGGCTGGGGATGCAGCTGGGTCTCCATCCTGCCCCACCTCTGAGAGCTGGCAGGACAGAATTGCTCTCCATCACCTCCTCCTCTGAGGTGGTGGATGTGGCTGTGATGGAGTCTCACTCACCTCCTAACATGAGCACCGTCAGCCTCTGTAGTTCATACAGCCCTTCTCCGACTGGAAATGGAGAGACAATGCATGTGGGCTTAGTACAAAACAGCCTGCAGAAGTGAGCAGGGGGCCAGCACGGTGGGGCCAGCACAGAGGGGCCATAGGGGGCTTGCTCCTGCTCTCTGTGGGGCTGACACCTGTGCCTGTGTTTGGCAGCAGATGAGCTGTTCAGCGGGGACAACACGGTGGACCTGCTGATCGAGGACCAGCTCCTGAGGCCCAACAGCAGGGCAGGTGAGGGCATGAGGAAGGCCTCCCCTGTGGGATGGCCTCCCACCCTTGGCAGTGCTCCCACCACCCTGCCGGCTCCCGACACTGCTGTGACGGCCACGGTGCCCCCATCACCTGCCACATCCACGGACCCCACGCCAGACCCCAACGCTGTGAGCTGGCTGACCCCCATCCCAGAGACCGTGACAGTCCCGGCAGGGCTGGCGGAGGAGGGGACCCCGCAGCTACCAGCAGCCTGGGCCAGCACAGTGGTGGCCACAGCCACACAGAACCTGCCCACAGCCACCACCGCCAGGACCTGGAGTGACATGGAGAGCAGCCCAGGACCTTGGGAACAGGGGAGCAACCCTGCAACACCAGTCAGCCCCGCCACCCCAAAGGAAGGCCTGGAGGAGGAGGACATCAGGAACATCATTGGTGAGTGCCTGCAGGTTCTGCACCAATCCACCTGTGCACGTGAGGACTGGCTCATCCCCACAGTGTGTCTGGCTAAGCACAGCACGCCTGGATTTGGTCACACTGGGGAGGTGTCATGGAAATGGTGGCTGGACAGAGCTTCATTGGTGTGCCAGGTTTATTTGCTTATTAATTCTGGAGCCTACTGTAGTCTCCTCCCAATTTTAGGGCAGATCTGGGCAGGGCAAAAGGAGGCCCCCCTGGACATGGATCCAAGACAGCCAGCAGCCTCACATGGGGCAGGGACATGGTTGAGGCTGTGGGGAGATGTTTGGAGGATCTGGCCAATGCTACTGGGCCTCATGAGGCTACAGCTGGGCTGAGGTAGTAGGGGGCACCTGCTGGGTGGGCAAGGGGCTGCAGGGGGGTGATGCTGGCCCCAACAGAAGCAGGGAGAGTGTGGCCATCCTGCCTTGGACCTCACACGCCCTTCTCTGCCCATGCAGGGCGCTGCAAGGACACACTGTCCACCATCTCGGGGCCCACCACTCAGAACACCTATGGGCGCAATGAGGGAGCCTGGATGAAGGACCCCCTGGCCCGGGAGGAGAGGATCTACGTCACCAACTACTACTATGGGAACACGCTGGTGGAGTTCAGGAACCTTGACAATTTCAAGCAAGGTGGGTTTTGCACTATCTCCGATGCCATACTGGCCACTGCTCGGCTGATCTAAGTAGTGTCCTCGTTCCCAGGAATGCTGCATCATGGGGGGATGACCTGCCTGGGGATCCTCCCCTCTTGGGGAGGTACCTGGGTTGAGAGCATAGGGCAGGTCAGGCTGTAGCTGGTGGCAGGGGAGGGAGTGCAGGGAGAACTGGGGGCAGAGGGTGCTGACGGCAGGGCCACCCACCCCAAAGCAGAGTGGGATCTCACCAGCAAGATATCTCTACCCCACAGGTCGCTGGAGCAACTCCTACAAGCTCCCATACAGCTGGATTGGGACAGGGCACGTTGTCTACAATGGCTCCTTCTACTACAACCGGGCCTTCACGCGCAACATCATCAAATACGACCTGAAGCAGCGGTACGTGGCCGCCTGGGCCATGCTGCATGATGTGGCCTACGAGGAGTCCACTCCGTGGCGGTGGCGAGGCCACTCAGATGTGGACTTTGCTGTGGATGAGAATGGCCTGTGGGTCATCTACCCGGCCATCAGCTATGAGGGCTTCAACCAGGAGGTGATTGTGCTGAGCAAGCTGAATGCAGCCGACCTCAGCACCCAGAAGGAGACCACGTGGCGGACGGGGCTGCGGAAGAACTTCTACGGGAACTGCTTTGTCATCTGCGGGGTCCTGTACGCGGTTGACAGCTACAACAAGAGAAATGCCAACATCTCCTATGCCTTTGACACACACACCAACACACAGATCATCCCCAGGCTGCTCTTTGAGAACGAGTATGCCTACACCACCCAGATAGACTATAACCCCAAGGACCGCCTGCTCTACGCCTGGGACAATGGCCACCAAGTCACCTACCACGTCATCTTTGCCTACTGAGACTCCCCCACCACAGTGGGGCACTGCAAGCCAGGGGCCACCAGCACCTTTTATTATTATTTTTATTGTTATTGTTATTTTGTACAAATTGAAGAGTAAATGATGGGTTTTGTTTCAAGCTGGTTTTTTATGGTGGATTGTAGATCAATCCCCAGGCCAGAACCACCCCCTTCATCTTTGCTGTATCCTTACTTCCGATTTTCCTTCCCAGGGGAAGGAGGTTCTCCTTTGGATGGGCAGCCCGGACTCTCCTGCCCAGGGAAGAGGAGGTGGCCCACACGTGGTCCTCCTGATGATGTTTTTAGCTAAAGATGATCAGCAAGACACCCCGAACCAGTACAAAGCTGGTCTCTGCTGCAGACACCAGGTCCCAGTGGGATGCTGATATCTGACTGCCCTGGTGGAGAATGCGTGTGTCCCATGGGAAAGTCCCATCTCTCAGGACCATCTTCCCAGCAGACGGCCAGCAGGCCCTTGGGAGATCCTGCTGTACAACGGGGCTGCGAGCGCAGCTCCAGCAGCCCCTGGTGCTGGCATTTATGCTGAAGACTGTCCCCTCCAGCTCGGGCTTTTTGCAACCTGCTCGGTGGGTCTGGGCACACCCTAAGCCCTGACTTACACCTGGAGTGAGCTGGTGGCAGGAGGGGGATGCTGTAAATACGTGTAGATGGCTTTTGTTTGTTCATTTTGTAACCCAAAGTAGTCCCCCTTGGCATTTGCTGGGCAAAGGCTCTGCTGGGTGCTGGGCTGCCTGGGCAGGGGGCTGTGGTGCTGTGGGAGCCCTGAGGGCTGGGGAGCCTTTGCTCTGCTACTCCATCTCCTACAGTCCCTCTCACTGCCACGTGTGTTGGTCCTGCCTGTTGACCATTGGAATCCTCTCACAGAGGCTCAGCCCTTGCCCTGCCCACCAGCATCTTGTATTTACCTGCTGTCAGTAATAAAGGATCCAGTACCTTTGCAGCTGTTTGGGGCTTTCTTTGGCTCTGGTTCACCCTTTTGGTGCATGGAAATTCATGGGGGTGTTTTGGGTGGGTTTCGGTTGGTTGGGGGAGACCCAGCTCATGCATCAAATGGGAAGGGAACCCAAGGGGCTCTAGGCCACTTGGGACTGGCACTGGGGCAAGGTGACATGGCCATGTCCAGCCCTGCGAAGAGCTTGCCTGTGATGCCAGTTGCACTCGAATCACTCCAGCTGCAGTGAGACCCTCATGGTCTCCTCTTTGCCAGGCTCTGGGTGAGCAGCTTGTGCAGGGTACCCTTCCCCTGGAGCAGGAGGGGGGTCTGCGTGCATTTGCCATGGGCAGTGCCAAGGCTGTGCTCGGCAGAGTCACTCTGCAGCCCAAGAGATGGCAGACACAGTACAGTCCTTTTAGTCATTTGCCAAACTATAAACAAACACAACAAAAATGAATATTAATAATAAATAAAAGAAGGATTTTATTGCCTTCAGTACTGGGGACACAGAAAACAGAACTACACAGGATGAGAGATGCTTTCCACCAATGGAGCCCACGGGTGCTGGCTGAGGATGTGGTGTTGCAGCAGATCTGAGCCCCCAGCAGCCCTTCCCAATGTGCTGGGCTCCTTGGCAGCAAATGCCCCCCACAGCAGCTGGTCACCCCTTCCCAGGGCTGCAGGGGAGCCGTGTGCCTCTGGCTGGGGCACCGCCGAGGTTGTTATTTTGGACTATTGTGTGAGCTGGCCCACAGTCAGGTGGGGCCAGGGCCAGGAAAACGAACTGGTGGAAGGAGAGCAGCCAAACCCCTCGCCGAGCCCGGCTGCTTCCCAGCAGTGCGAACACTGAGAGGACGGGGGGCCTGCGCAGCTTGCGCCGAGTACGTGGCAAAGGGCAAAGCTTTTCCATAGTGTTGCAAGGCACATACTTCACTGGGGTGTATTGCTCCTCATCCTCCTCCTCAATGCCCCTGGCGTTGTTTGTCTTGCTGCTGGATCAACCTTTGTTTCCTAACAGCCACACACACACACACAGAAATAATAATAATCATAATTAAAAACCTCATATGAGCCAGTCAGTGCTCAGACCATGAAGGCAAGGCAGCTGGCTGGCAAACTGAGGCCCATCGTCTTCTATGTGAACTGCAAAGGGGAAAAAAAACAACGTAACATGCTGAAATCATTACTCAAGGCCGGTGCTCCCGGCTGAGCACTGCAGTGCACTAGAGACCCTCGGTCCAGCTCTGGCCTGGGGCTCAGCTGACAAATGTGGAACCAGTGAATAGAGCTCCACAGTGCCTTTGGAACAGCAGCAGTCGGCTGCAGCTCAGTGTTTGGGGCAAACAATCCCCCACTGCCTGGTGGGTGGCTCTCAGTGCAGAGAGGGGGGTGTGGGGCTGAGTGTGCCTGTACGTGTGTGTGGTGTCAGGAGGAAGGTGCTGTGGCTTTGTCCCTCTGAAATTAAGCAACCCTTCTGTCCCAGCACGGCCAGTGCTGCTCCATGGGCTGATAGCAGTGAAAAGTATTAAACAGCACACACACACAAAAAACCAAACAAAAAACAGGGAAAAAACCCCACCAAACCCAAGAAACCAGAAACTTTACAGATGCATCTACTGCATTAAATCATCTCTCTTGGGCCAAGCCCCAGCCTTTTGGCCAAGCAGCCGCGTGGGCTGGGGAAGAGAGCAGTAGCATGAAGGAGAGTCCAAGTAGGTGAGGGGTGTGGTGGGGTGTGCACTGCCTTGACGTCAGCCCAGCATCCCTGTGGCAATGCGGATTGTTCTGCTTGTAGTGCTTCAGTTGTAAGTGCAGGGTCCCACCACCCTCCTAGGTGGCTGGGGCTGGGCTGCCCCATTGCTCTGCTGCAACCCTGGGCAAGGGAGGCTGCACAGGCAGGGATTTGGGCAGGTGTGTGGGGCTGATGAGGAGTGGGGCAATCCCTGCACCTGCAGCTGGGAGCTTGATGCTGCTTTCTCCTGCTGCCCTGCACTCACTGCAGGGAGAGAAGCCTGATCTCAAGCATGGGTGTCTGCTGTGATGTCTCTGGGCAGCTGACCTCAGGGCTCAGCACCCCACCTCAGGAGGCAGCCTAACAGGAACAAAAAGCAACCCACAATTTTGGACAGTGCATAAGTAGCAAGGACGGCCTGAGTAGCCCCCCAAGCCAGCCCTGGGCAACAGCTGCTGATGCCAAGGCCAGGATGGCAGCCGTGTGCCTCACCCACCCCTCTGGCACCAGGCATTGTGTGCTGCACGGGGACCCCACGGCTGAGCTGCATGACCCCGGACAGGATGCGGCTGCTGGGTAGGGTGAGGCACAGGAATGGGCTGAGGGGGACTGCCTGTGCTGTGCCGATGTGCCAGGAGCCCCAGGGACCTGCCGGGGAAGGGGCTCAGTCTGGCAGCAGGACCTGCTGCATGCCGGGTGCACCTTAGGAGCTACTGCAGGGATTTGACAATGGCCCTCAGGGCATGGGGTGTCTCTGGGACAGAGGGGGAAGAACTGTAGAAGGTGTCAGTGTGATTTCTGCGCTGCTCTCGGAGGTATGGAGGGACAGATGAACTTTTGATGTGGAGGATCCTGGTGTCCATCACTTCACAGTCAACCTGCATCATCACCTCGTAGTCCTGCCCATTGATAACATTCTCTGCAAAAGTAAGGATTAAAAAAATGGTTAGAATTAGCCCTGCAAGATAGTGACTCAACAGAACCAAAAGCAGAGCTTTCTGGACCTTTTTTTCATCTGGAGCAGGAGCTGGAGGAGGGGAGCTCCACATATGGAGCTCCATTTCACACAATGTGGCCCCAGCCGGCTCGTGACGCCTCAAAGGGCCCAGGCCACACTTACCATGCGCAGTCACACCTAGAAACAAATATAAGTCTTTTCTTTTCCCCTCCTTCATCTGCAAATTATCAATGGAGTTTGTGCTGTATAACATTTATTACAGAGCTGTTGTTCTTGAGCCACTAAAGTGTGGGGGTGATTGAAGATACGGTTTATTTAAGGAAGCTGAATGTTTCACTTTCTGTAATGCTCTTGACGCTGAGGAACTGAGAGGAATTTCTTCATTGGATTATTAATAAAAAAAGACAAAACGTGATCTTTCAAAAGAATTAACTGTGCCTCATTACCATCCTGACCTGGCTGTTGTACTTGCATGATGTGCTGACACTGGGCAAGGCCATTACCCTGAGAGACCTTCAGACAAAGGGAGACGCAGACCAGCACGTGGGACCCCGACTGCATCACCCCAGTGTGGCCCCAGGCCCAACACATCTGCTGCTGCAGAAGCTCCTGGGCTTACAGGCAGAGGCTGTGCACATGGCTAGCATCTGCTGCCTGGATTTAAAGGTGGGAGACTATTCCCTGCATAGACAGTGTGCCCAGGAATGTAAGAGCTGAGATCGGATTTCCAGGCACGACCATTCCTTGCCTTTCAGAGTCGGAAGACTGCCATTGGCAGGGTTTTCTTTCTGTGCTAAGGAGGATGGAAGATCACCTAATGGAAAGCGTATGGATTGGAGGAATGCAATATACATTACTAATTTTTACTGTTTTCCTGGATTAACTCTGACTCTGGATGACAGCTGACAACCGTGGCTGGACTCTCTTGTACCCCACACCACCTGTAGAAGCCATTAGATCAAGTATGTCTGGTACAGTAATGAAAAGCAGGAGCAAACCCTTGCTAAGGAGGTTGAGAGCCTGCAAGGTAAATCAAAGCTCCCACCTGCAAGAAATGAAATGGAAAAAGCTCTATATGTGCCACCAAGACACCGAAGTCAGGAGCAGCTGTGCACGACTCTGTGCCACTGACTCAAAAACCCTAAAAAGCCCTTCATCCCTCCCCGATGTCATGCTGCTGATAAAGCCCTGCTATGACTTCAGGGGCTGTGTCCCCAGCTGGTCCCTCCACAGGACCCTTTGAGAGGCCATCCCCTGAGGTCCCCCTTTCTCTGTCTTTGGATGTGCTCTTGGTTCCCACCTGACAGGCTCAGGATCAGGTGGCAGAGGGGGCTGGTCTCATAGTGCAGCTCAGGACAGGGGGCTGCACCAGGGAGCAGAGGGGCAAGAGGGGAAGCAAAGAGCCTGGAGCCAGCAGATGGGAACAGACAGGTTCCCTGTGACACAGCAAACTGGAAACACAGTTCCTCAGCTCTCATGCTGCAGTCAACAGGACCCCAGCTATGTGAGACACAGTGCTTCAAAGCCACAAGTGGGTGAGGTGGGATGGGACAGCAGCCAGGGCCAGGAAAATGTCTTGGTAAGGCAGGAAGAGTTTCCTATGTCTGCCCACAGCAAACAGCACAGTAGGCTATCATTAGGTTCCTGGGCAGTGCACAAGACAGAGGAGAAGAGCAATCCCAGGAGCAGCCCATGTGAGGGAGGGAGCTGTACTGTGTGGGTGGCAGTTGGGACCATGGGAACCAGATCAGCCCATTCAGGCCAGCTGGGATCCCACTTCTCCCAGCACTGACACAGGGTCCCTTGTGACTACATGTACCATGCAGTAAGCCACAGTCCTGCTACCCCGTGCAAGAGGTGCTGTGTCTTCTTAGGTCACCACAGTTGGGAGGAATCACCATGAGCCTCTCTGCCCAGCAGGCACAGAGGGGATGCACACCCCCAACTCAGACATTTGCAAAGTGCCTAAATCCTGCCCTGGGCCTGTGAATTAGCCCAGGAGTTACAAGCAGGTTTAAAGATGGCATCTGATTCTTTCCCTTTTTGGGGTGAAGGCATTGTCAATGGCAAACTGCTGCAGGGAGCCTCTGAAAAGGGTTTAATATCACAAGCATGAGGGCAGTAGTGGGAATGGCTCAATTCCCACTACAAGCATTTTCAGCAATCTTTCTCATTACCATTAGCTCCCAACTGACTTAGAAGAGAAGGTGAGATGTTCTGCAAAGACAGCAGTTACTGCTTGGTATTGCTGCTGGGTGCCTGTACCAGCTGTGTTGTAAGGAGAGGTTTGGAAGTTGTGCCAGCCTTGGGATGCCTGACTACCATTGGAGAGCCCTGCCTGGCCCACCCCAGCCCAGAGGGTGGAGAGGCTGATGCTCTGTGAACACCCACATGATGGTCTCAGCAAAACAAAAGGCAAACGTGACCTGAATGCAGCTGGCACAATCCCATGTTTGGGAAGACTAGCTCACTGTCATTGCAAAAAATGATTCCACATGGCTCCGTCCTGAGCACAATGCCATTAAAGTGTTTCATGATCTGGATGAGGAATAGAGACTATTCTTATAAGATTTCTGGAAGATGCTAAATTGGAGAGATTTCAACCTTGGAGTGGCTGGATTGGATGAGACTGCAGTTTTGATAAAAGAGAGAAGCTGTCCAAAATCTTCAGAATGCATTTCAACCACAGCCAGAGTGAAGCACAATGCTCAGGAGAACTGGAAAACATGAGTAAAAATGGAGCTGGGCAGAAGCACTGCAGAAAAAGCTGGAGGACTGCAGAGGATCACTGCAGATAAGCCAACAGCATGACAGAACTAGAAACAATCAGCTCCACTTCAAGAGAAACATTTAACTTTGACCGAGTTTCCAATGATAATGAAATACAAGCTCTGGATGAAAGTACCTTGGGAGACCAGAGGATCTCTGTGACTGGCAATTTTAAGGAAAGGCTGGATGACCACCTGGCCATCAAGACCTAGGTTACCTGACCCTTGATTTGCATAGACACTTGCACTCACTCCTGGTCTCTCTGACTATGCCTTTCTGTGAGCTGCAGGTGCCTGCTCATGACTGGAGCTATGCTGTTCCTAAGCCCTTGTCAGCAAGAGGGCAATATCTGGAGTTGTGAGTTCTCCACTGGACCCCAAAGTCTGACCTGATCCACAGAACAGGCCAACGATTTAGCCTGGTGATTCCTGTGTCAGATCTTTCAAAAACAGGCTTTCTTTCCTTCCCCTCCCATGGGGCCATCCAGCAGAACCAACATCTGGGAGACACCAGTGGAGCTGAAGGTGGGTTTTTCCAGAGTGGCTGTGCTGGGCACTGAGCTCAGCAGCTGCAGGTGGCTGATCTCTGGCGGGGTCAGTGCATGTAACCAGTGCTCAGGTCAGCATGTACTGCCCTGCCTGAGCACGCACCCACCACACCTCCCGGGAAGGAACAGGCACAGGGGTGTCTGTGAAGCAGGACTGACAGCCCCAGGCTGCTGCCTGCTGCTCTTTGCTGGCTGGAAGGTCAGCACTGCCAATGTGCATTACACAGGGCTGCCTAATAGCCTAAAGCAACGCTGACACTGAGTGATTTCTAGAGTTTATTGTCTTGAATTACCTATGACTGATGTTTTGTGGGATTACGTAAGTGAAAACACAGGAACAGATCTCCTGTAGAGGTGTCTGGATTTATAAATAGATTTACTGCTCCTCTTTGAAGTTCAGAACATACAGTTTCTCACACGGTACAGCCTCAGGCTTAAGAAGCTATCCTTGCTGGGCCAAGAGACCACGTTGCAGTTAATTATTTGTTAACAGGTTTAAAAGCCATGCTTCAGATGATTGACTATTTCAAATTAACAGCAAAGGCAGTTGTGCCAAGCATTGCCGTTCTGACTGCACCTTCCCAAAGAGCCTTGCTGGCTCTCACGGGCTGTACCAAAATCCCAGCACAAGCTTGATCTAGGGAACAGAAACCTAATTCCCAGTGCTGCTCTCCGGGGTCTAGGGCAACATTCCTTTAAAACAAAGCATGTTTGCAAGATCCCACAGATTAAAGCTCGAGTCTGTGGTCCAAACCCAAAACATTTAGCAAATAAGGCTGTGGGTATTAACTACTGTTACAAATTACTGAAGATGATGCGACATTGTCTTTTTATATGACGCACTAGATTCTAAACCCACCTTATTAGAAAGGCCATAAAACCAAAGTCTCCCTTCTTCCCTTAGCAGCACTGACATGTATCAACCTGTTGATTGTTCAAATGTCCATCTGTGAGATCAGGCATCTACTTCTATAAGAGACTCTGTCTTAGAGAAAGGCAGAAGACAGGCAGAGGGCTTGAAAGGTGGGCAATGACACCTTTGTTCTGCAGTAAGTCAGAACAAAAGGTGATGTCAACTGCTTATCTAGACTTCAGCTTCACACATATCATTGGGTTGTTAGGCCCTATGGACACAGTCATAGGACAGAAGACGTAATTCTCATAATTTACCCTTTGCCACTTACACACACCTTTCCCAAAAAGCTTTGCTGCAGAAAAATGCTCATTTCGAAAACCAGTTTGCAGAGAGGCTGAAACAGCTCCCCCAAAAGGCCACCTGAGCTTGCTGGAGTGTTTCAAGGCTGTAACCAAACACCATGGAAAAGCTTTACAGCTTTCTGAAGGTACACTCATGCCTTATAGAGCCTTATTCTACCAGAAAAACTACGAATTTTACCTTACAGTAAAAAAAAAAAAATTACCTTACACTAAATTGTAGCGCCACAGTGTATTATCAAAAAATACTCAGAGCCTGACATCCCCAATTCGCAGACTCTTTCCTAAGGCCCCAATTACCTTTGCAGTAGATAATCCATGTACCTACTGGCTGGTTTCTAGTAGGTGACTTGTAAAAGTGGTCAGAACCTACCTAGCTCTGTATCCACTGTGCTCACTGAATATATACTTAAGGTACTGTCAACCACATCAATCTGGACTACACGTCTTTGCTTCTGGCTGGATAAAAGAAGGGAAGTCTTGCTCCATCTTTAACTACCTGTCTTTGTCAGCAAGGCTAGAGAATCACCCCCTCCTTGTGGAAAATAGCATAGAGTGAATTTGCTATCCATGGAACTAGTTTAGTTGATGTCAAAATAGGTGCCAGGGAATCATGTCTATGTAAGGTGATATAAACCCACCAGCTCTCTTAAAACCATCTTTGCTGGACAGCTACTCACATCCTTTATACTTTCCACAATTCCCTCTCATGAGAAATTTTCCTTTGCCATACCAGATTCCAAAGACAGTCTCTGTCAGTGTTAATTTATGCCACTTCTTCATCTATTACACCAGCAGGAACTGAGGCAGCTTTCAAAGACCCACCAGACATGTTTGAGTACCTGGGTGCTTTGTGTTAGCTGTGCTAAGCTGGTGGTGCTAAAATGTGTTTTTAAGAATGATTTAGCACCAAATTACCTAAATAATTTATACTGTAACCTGTCCTGGCCCAAACAAGAGCTTATGTTTAGGGCAGCACAGAGTTCACAAAGTGTGGAGATGAGGGCACCAGCTGCACTGGCAGCCCTGGCACTGGCCTGTTGAAAGGCTGCAGCTGTCCCCAGACATAACTCAGGGGGCTTTCTCTGCACTGTCACTTCTGCAATCTTCCATCTCATCTCTGCTGAGCAGTCCTGACTCTCCTATCCAGCACATCTGGACAATGTTTCCATCTGAAGGGTTGGTATACACTACCAAATAAGTATATAAATGAAGCAGTGTTAAAGACTAAAAATACGCTCACTGCAACAACGCAGTAGGATTCCTAAAACATTTATAGATTTGCTTGTTAGAAAGGGCTGTTTGAGGCAAGGGAGAAAGTTATATTGTGACCCAAATAACCTCTCTTTTTAAAAGAAAATTCCCACCTGGAACTATTTCCAAACAAAGCAGTTGCAACAATCTCACCTCTGTGGACTCAGCTGTCCTCAGCCCCTGATAAAGGTTAAGGGAGATCCTGGGAATTTCAGTCTCCAGGTCTCCTACCACCTCTCAGACTGTGAGCCAGATTGCTAGGTCTATATGTGTACAGAAACACTGGTCTGAAACACTGGATCCACATAATCAAAGTCACCTTGACTAAGCATGAGCTGACAGCAAGGAGACAGGGTCTCTCTCCACATCTAAGCTGTTGGCACATTGGTGCTATCCAAGGGAGATACGTACAGGCACGAGAGGTAAGCAAGAAAACTGGAAGAAACAAGCTCTCTGTGGCCTTCTGAGTACATAATGGAGTCACAGGAGAGATTGGCCCTGCCTGTGGGTGAGATGCACCACATGCTCTTAGCTTACACCACTATGTGATTTTTGGAAAAGGTCAGCACCCGTGGGCAATGTGGTCAGTGGCCAGTCTGTGCCAGACAGTGCTTTGCAGTACATGGTCCAGCCTGGGAGGTCTCTGGGAGAGAGAAGGAAAGTTGGTTCTTCCCAGAGACCATTTCCCATCTGATTGCTTACCTCCCCTTCCAATCTTCTGGCATGCTGCAGTCACTCTCCCTAAGAGAAGGAACATGAGAGGGCCCAGTGTGGATCTAGTATGATTGTTCTTGTTTTGGAGAGGGAGCCAATGGTCACCTCAGGAAGAAAAGATCAGAATCACCAGTGTTGACCCTCGCAGGCACTTAATACAAAGCTCCCTCAGACAGAGTATTTCTTGGAAAAACTCAGACATTTTTCACAGTTCTGGCTGTGCAATATCTGTGTTGTTGGCAGGATATTCTTGCTGCAGGATGACCATATTTGAAATCTAACCAGTTGTGGCAATGCTAATGACAAGAGGAAAAAAACAGAAGAGAAAACAAAGACAAGGGTCAAAGCAGTTCTGCTGCACAGAAAACTCTTAGGAGTGAAAGAAAGAGGCTGAGAAAGCAATGCTCTTAGTCAGAACTCTCCTATGCCCTCTTGGGAGGCTCAAAATGGATAAACAAACTTTCAACATCGCCTGCAAATCTAGACATACCCACTTACAAGACTTCCTTTCGCACACAGGAGAGTAGCCTAGAAAGGCATTCCAGTAAAGGCTCCTTTCAAGAACTAGGGCTGGAGGGCTTGTCCCAGGACAAGGGGACTTCTCCCTCTGAGTGCAGCAGGGAAGGGCTGCGAGCTATGGCATCTCCCCAGCACAGACCTGTGTGCGAATCTACTGGGAACAACCCCTTCATTGCAAAATGTGACCCCCTGTTTCTACCTTTTCTTTCCACCTTTTAGAGAGATACTAATCCACAAGTGAGCCTTTCCTCATGCCACACAAAAGCTTGCTTCCTTTCAGCAGTCTTGAAGAAGGAGGCCTCTCCAAGTCTTTTCAACTGTCATGTATATGATGGTGCTGAAGAGCCCACCCTTACCCTCACTTGCTGTCCCTCCGAGGCCTCTGAAGGAACACTAAGGAGGACTTTCCTCTGCTGGAGCTGTGCTCTTTTTCCAATCTGTTGCATGTACCAGGACACACTCAACTCTCACAGATCTGCCAGCTTCAGTTCCTCAAGCCATTTTTTAAAAGTTTGGTGTACTTGTCACCTGCCATTCCCCTGATATTTATATAGCCTCAGTGGTTAACACCAGCACAACAAGTTTTTGCTGCTCGCATCAGCAGTGCTGACTGCCACTTTAAGTGCTCCTTTACACCTTGGTCCTCCACAAGCCCAAGAGATTCCCTGGCAGGCTTCCTCTGAAAAATGTTTTTATTTTTTTATGCCTCAGGCATGCTGTTCCTCAGTATCTCTGGCTTGACTTCTTATGGTTTGACATTTAGTCTGCCAGAAATCATCTTTTTTTTTCTATCCTCTCATTTGGCTACAATGTCTATTCTTTAAAAGATATCCTCTTACTTCTATGAATCGACTTTAATGTGTTACTTAAGCCCCTTGGATTTTTTAGGGTCCTTTTAGAGATTTTTGCAGTGAGCTCTTAATCTTTAATCACTCTTCATAATATTTGCCAGCATTTTATCCCACTCATTTTAATATGTTTTCCTACTCTTATTTAGCCCTTACCTTTGAATTGTAGCATGTACTTCACCATGTCAAGCTGTAGGCACTTACTGATAAAATCAATTTAACTATTAGACTACTTAATTTTTTTTGAGGCAGCATCACATTTTCATTTACATGGACCTTCCCTATCACCCAGTATCACTTGTATCCTGGTGTTAAAGTGTCTCACTGATTTAAGAGTGAAGGCTGGTAAGAGCCTGTATTCACTTACAGTTAAAATGTCTTTATAGTTTGGATAGTGTCCAAAGAGTGAGCTGAATTTTCCACCTGCCTCACTTGGATACATAAAGTTACCTCATTTATTTAGATACTGCAATCAGCTCTTGCTTGTAAAGGAGTATTTTTAACACCATCTCTGTGAAACTTCTGTCTGTGTGGGGCGAGCACTTTCCTCCACATGAGCTTCTCTGATTCAATGCACTTGCCAGTTAATTAAAAAACTGCTGCAGTGCCTGTCTGAACGCAGCACGCTAATAAAGTGAGATGTCCCTTTCAAAGACGTCTGTCTCTCAGCTACAGCAACAGAAGATTTACAGCTTTAATGTGTGAGTCCTGCTCGGAAGCAGAGGTGCCTCCTTTCTCACAGTGAGGGGCAGCTTGGCTGGCAGTTATTTCTTCATCCACATTCACCCAGAAGGCACTTGTGTCGTGGTCTCTGGAGCTACTACAAGAGTGAGACAGGATGGAGGTAGATGCTTAACAATGAAGTGGTCAGTGACCAAAAACGTTCTTCAGATGCTTAGGACGTATTTTTCAAATACTTTCCAAGCCCAGAGGACACCCAGGAAGCACGCCAGGAAGTGCCAGAGGTAGGGAGGACTGTATGAAGAGGTGAGGGAAGCTGCAGCGTGGAGGACAGACCCGTGATATGAGGAGCAGGCAAAAGCCTCCTGGCTCTGCTGGCAGCAGTCTCCTTAGAGACTGCAACCCAAACACTGAAACAGACTGTCTGGGACTGCTGTCTTTTCACTAATCTCTACTTTTACTCCAGTGATGTTCTCAAGACAGAACTCATAAATGTGAACCTCCTCTACCAGCTCTGTTGCAGCTTTTCATGTTTTTACAGGGTGAGCTCATTATGGATAATTATGTTTCAGATCACTGCAGAAATAAAGAGCTACCAGAGTTGGCTTGTGTATCGCAAACATAAAACTGTGTTTGTCACCTACAATTTCACATTAAGAGGAATTATATAATCTTGAATTTACAACACTTGAAAATATATTAAGGCAGATTGGCTGGACCCGAGGCTAGAATTAGGATGTGCTGCATAAACACAGTACAATGTAGCCAAGATGGTGATGGTAACCTCACAGACTGGGATGAAAATGTCCTTTGCAGCACAGCTCTCAGCACAGTGCTCTCTGTGAAGCCTGGTGGGAGAGCGTATCCACACAGGAACCTCAGCATTCATGGATAACAAACACCTAGGAGACAGGGCCTCTGCAGTGAGACACACACATGCTCCCTTCAAACCAATGTGACTCCCTCTGAACTCCATACTGGCATCTGTCCTGCCAGCCTATGTCACCAGTTTCTTTTTAATGATCTTTGTGTTTTTTTCTAGAAGTGCGTCACATATATGGAAAAACAATCTGATGCCGTTGGACTTGACACTGGCATTGGATATAATAAGTATGAAACCCAATTAATTTATGACTAATTCTCTACCCCCTTCATGAACAGTGTGTTCCCAAGAAAGTGCCATCTATAGCAGTTTTCCTGTCTATGCAGGGAAGACCAGTCACACTGAGGCTTGGCCTACTTTATCAAAACCCATGAGATACTCTTTTTCATATTAACAAAGGGGCAAAAAGGCAGTGAGGATCCTCTGAAATAACCTTCCTGTTATTTTGAATGCATAAAAATAGATTACTCATTTAGCAATTTAGATAAACAGCTCGTTATGAAAAGTCATTAGGGAATAAGCCTTTATGATTTCATTTCTTGATCGTTTCCTGTCTAACTAAATAAACATGAACTCAAGTGACACAGATTCCATTACTTTTGTGCATAGATTCTTGAATGATTTCTTTCATATTTTTTGAACAATTTAATCTTCTCCTTCCTGTCAAAGACAATATATATTAACAGACAATGCCTGGGGAGAGCAAAGTCTCACAAAGACAAGAGATGCTGTTTAAAGTCTCTATTTAAGATTCAGTCTAGGCAATGACCAATTCTGATGATCAAAGAAATGTAGAAAAATTTGAGGGAGTATTCTGTTTTGACAAACTGCACTTTTACATCACTGTGAAAAGAGAACAGAAGTAAGAATAGCAGCATCTTACACGATGACTGAAATCTGTTGTTAAAATTCTTCGACAAAATATATTCTGCCATCCTTTTAATTCTGATGTCTGTAGCACAGCTTTACATGAGCACGAGAGCAGAAGTACGTCTGTGACATTAGCAAATCACCCTAATTACAGGAGCACCACAGTAACCTGACATGCTGCTTGTCCATGGCTGCACACAGGAGACAGAAGACTCTCCCTCTCTCAGTCCAGGCTCAGTAATTGGCTGTTGCAGTGAGGTCTAACCAAGAGCTAACCATGGCTCTGATTTTTCCATGGTCAGACTTCACCAAACTACTTTTATTCCTCAGCTGGCAGCTGAAGAAGCAGAAGAGTGGCAGTTTCAAAAAATTTCAAAACGACTTACAGCATTGGAAATGTTCTCAGATGTATTTTCTTACATCCTGGTTTAGAGAACTTGATGTCTTGGTGACTTTCCTACAAAACCTTAGCAGCCACCCTTCTTCCATCTTATAGGGAGGTTGTAATCCCACGTACATAATTTCCAGAGCTTTCTGCTCATACACCATATCCTGTAAGGCTGTGCTGAGTTCCCAGCACTTTCTGCTAAATCCAGACATAAAAGCAGAAACAATGAGGGCAGTACCTGTATAGATCACGCTTGTGTAGCCAAGAGACTGTGCCTGCTAGAGTGGCATGAGCTTCTCAGTCTGGGGCCAAGGACAGCAGTTGTGAGGGAGCCATAGGCACTAAGACTTGGCTTTGAAGCACAGGAAGAACAAAGGACAACAGCGAGAGATAGGTGGGGCCATTACCCTTCTGGAAACATTCTGAAGCTGTCCAAAGTGAGAGAGGAGGCTACTCAAAATGTCAAGCAGCAACCTTCAGGGAAGGCAGCTGCCATTCAGTCAGTGATATGTATTGTTTTAGACCTTCCTCAATGACTGACTGGGAATTCTGCTTATTGCTCCAAAAAACGGAAATGGCATCTTTTGTTTGCTTGACCCTGAAAGGCAGAGGAAGTTGAAGACTTTATTTATTCAACCCCAAGACATGGGAACTTACAGAACATTGTCACTTCCCAAAGAGCTTTTGTTTTTATTTTCCTTCTCAGCCTGCGTGGGTTCTGTTTGCCTCATGGATTTTTCACAGTTTGCTACCAGCCTGGGACATCTGTGAGTTCCTTGCATATGGCTGCCAGTTGAAAGAAGGTTCTTTGTAGCTGCATGCAAATAATTATGCTTGAGGACAGAAATTGATCCAGTTTTGATCAAAAAGTCTTACCACTAGATTTGTTTTTCACTATTTTAATTAGAAAGTGTATTATTTCAGAGCACTTTTGAAGTCTGTTACATCATTATGATGATGGATGCTAAGAAGGGAAGCTGAGGGAAGTGGGCACAATCAGAAGTTGGCCAACACAACAGAGCCTATGGACTTTATAAAACTTGCCATTCCATTCCATTTCTGCCTTTAGGAGACTATTTTGCTGTTATGTTTCATGACAAAAAGCAACCCTTAAGAGAACAGGGCTCCTTAAGAACCCAGTCATGCACACAAACAGCTGTCTCAAAGGCAGACTGAAGACAAGTCCCACTGGGTTATATTAGACTGAAGACTGATCCAGAATATTTGTAAAAAATTCAAAACTTTCTCTGTCACAGTTCCCAATTCCAAGAAAATGAGCCTCAGATTTCACCAAGGGCTTTCTCATCAGGTTTCTCACTTTTGTTTGGCTGAGAGTGCAGACAATATCCCTCAATTTAGAGAAAGCAAATGATGGAAGGACTTTCACATTCAGGGAACTGTTTTGCACAGGGATCCTAAGAAGAAAGAAAGGCCTTTTTGGCCTTTGTGCTGCTGTTAAGGCCACCAGTACTCCTGGTGAGTACACACCTGCACAGACATTTACAGCTGCTCCCACCAACAGGAGCACCTCACCTAATCCTGGGGGAAATGCGTTCATGGAAGGGGTTCTTGGGCCAAATGTTGAATGGAATTTCCAACATTGACCGAATGTATGTTCTCACTTCTGTGTGCTGCAGAGAGGAGTGTGGGGTGTGCTGTGCTGCAAAGCTGCAGGCACTCTGCAGGGAAAAAAGGCTTGTGCTTGGGATAGGAAGAGTGGCTTAGCTATGCTGTACTCTATAGATTATTTGGATCCAAAGACTGATGTTGTAACCCACTGCATTTTTTACAGCAGTTAAATAAATAGAAGGCTAATGGCAGATGGTTTCACTTAAACTTCAAGAAAGGCACTGCCTATATGTCAATTTGGAATTGGTGTAATGAGCCAACACGATTCTGAATTACAATAAAAGCAAATCTAGGAATGAAACCTACTGGAGACTTAACTGGTCTCTAGTGCATAGTTAGATTTCTAAAATAATAGCTGCAATCCAGCATAACAAACATGACTTGCTTGAAAACAAAAGCTGGAGTTTAACTGTAAATTGCAGTTGGTTTTCATTCCCATGAGAAACTGCAAGATATTTCTTCTTGGAATAACTTCCCAGAAAGGCACATCAAGGGTGTCTCCAAAAACCATGTAGAGTGGGACTAGCTCTCCCCAGTTCTGCTTTTTTCCCTCCAGGTTTACCAACACTAATGTCCTTAGGTATGATCAGGCAGATTTTCTGTGAGTATTACATGTGTGCACAAATGCTGGGGGCTTTGATGTTGGGCAGAGGCAGGTCAAAATTGGGTGTGGCTGCTGCAGGGGCCAAGGGAGAGCTGTACCATGGGACAGCAGCCAGCAGGGAAATGGGAGAAGGGTGAAGGGCTACAAGAGCATTTGGGAAGGCAGAAATGGAGGAGCTGATAGCAAGTACTGACTGTGAGCTGGGGGATGGCCCAGCAAGCTTGTAAAGGTTCTATGAACAAGGTGGGGAGAAGGAAAAGAGAGGAAGAGGAAGAGGATTAACATGTACCAATGCGTAAAAATTTCCTATATTTAAAAACACAAATTACACTTAAACATATTTAACATCAAGCCAAGTTCTTAACGTATTTAAATATTCAAATATATTTCTGTGCACCTGCACAGATATCCTCAGCGAGGGTCTGGCTGGCTTATCCTCATGCTCACAGAGGAGCATGGGCTGACCAGGAGAAAGAGCACAGGGCAGAAAGTTACTTGGTAATGGCTGTTTTTACTATTTTCCAACATACAACAACTGAATACTTTAAATCAAGTTTTTGTCTTGAAAATTAATAACCTATTGTTATTGTTTTGTACAATATTGTTCTCCTAAACTTCTATCTTACTGATGGCACACGTGTGCATGTACACATCTACCACAAAATCTTCTGTTGAGATTTGCCTGCACAGCACAGGGACTGCCACTGGTCTGACTTACCCCAAATCTTCTCTCGCAGAAAAACTCTTCAGACTGTAAACTTGATTCTGCTTTGTACACAGGTGAAAACTGCCATATGAGTCTTGCAGAGCCATGTCATGAACCTCCATGCAGAACCATGTAGGACAGGAGTTGACAACTCATTTTACTTCCTAATCTCTGTCCATACCTGTTCTCTGTCCCTGCAGCTGGAGGTGGGAACGGCCCAAGCCAGCTAAAGGCAGAGTCTCTAGTGGAACTCAAAAGGCACTAAAGCAATCAAAATGTGACCAGAAAAGGACCTATCCTGATGGAAAAAGACTGTCCAAGTAATTCAAAGGGTTGGTTCTCAACTGCACTGTCAGTTGTTTCATGTCTGGAAAAAGTACCATGGGTAAACTTTAGTACCAGAAAAAGACTCTGTAGAAGAAATCAAGTGATAAAGTTCTGAAAAGTTTCAAAACAAAGATCACTTCACTTGCATTCCCACCCAAGTGGCAGTAGAAGAAGTTTCCCTTCTTGCACAGAGATCTGGCTGAGGCACGAGAAAAGGCAGGAGGGGACAAGTTCTTTCACTGAAAGTTTGGCTAATTTCTCCCAAGAAGACTCGTCCTTTTCTAGCAGCCAACTCTCTGCAGGTGCACAAAAAATTAAGGTGGGCTCAAAAGAGCAGCAGACAGCTGGGAGGAAAGCCTTGTTGTCAGCTAACTTCCAGATGCTTGTTCAGGACATGCACTGTCTCTGCAGAGGGAGAACAGGGTGGAGAAGCAATGTTCTCAAAGGAGACAAATGGGTCCTTCTCCAAGTGAACATTTTAGGGAATTGTTTCCTCCACGTTATCTACCAAGAGTCGAATGAAAAATCAAGCCAAGTTCTTTACTGATTCTTGTGTATCTTGTAATTTTGTTCCTAATACCTGGCTGAGTGTCACAGAAGAATCAGTGTTTGACAACATTGTTTACTTAAAGTTATCCTTGTGTCTCATCTGTTTCAACATCTCTGCCCAAATCCCTGGACATTTTTTTATTTCCTGGATTATGCTGATGTTCCAAAGAAAAATCCCAAAGAACTAAGAAAATATAATTTCACAATGTTTCATTATTAATGAAGGATAAGATTTGTCACTGGATTCTGATGCATATTTTCCAAATTATATTTACTCCAACAACTGAAAAATTATAAAACAGGACTCAGGAAAATGTTAAGAAGAAATACTTCGTTATTTAGAAATAGTGTTTGTATTTCAAGTGATAAAGTGCCTATTTGCACGTGATAATTCAGCTCAGCCAGAAAAGGATTTTTGTAATAGACATAAAAAGGGAGTTTCAGGCAGATAAATGCCAAAAATAATTCTGATACATCTAATAAAAATTCCCCTAAGACAGCTGTACAGACTATCACACTCAACTGTACTGCTTGGGAAAGCATAATTATCAAAATGCTGAAAGTCTGGAGATTTTTTTTTCTCTTATTTTATGGAAATTCACATCATCAGATAATGTTTTCGGCACGCTCCAATTTAACAATAACATTTGAATTTACGATTTACATGTACTCTAAAACACAGACATTTTAAAAAAGCATTATGTGCACAGTTACTCAAAAAGTAAAGTTTATACTGTTACAGTATTCACAATGCATTTGATGACTGTGACAGTGACCCTGTGTCCCAAACATGTCCTAACTTGGCAGTTCCTTACCGTACGAATTAATGATATTTTTATACAGCTCATGTCTTGTCTCTCGTATGGGACTGAAACGTGGGTCAGGGACATTTCTGTGTGCTAAAAAGCCTGTGCCCCAGTGCAAAGCTGTTTTCCCTGCTGTCCTGCAGCACTGTAACGTGATGATTATTAATCCTGACCATGCAGTGCTGAGAGGTCCCACTCACACTGAGTGTTGTATAACGGAGCAGTAAACAGCTGAGGGAGCCGTGGAAGGCAGTCAGTATCCTAACAAACCAGCAAGGCCAAGGAATGTGCCCTGCTAAGCAGGCGTAGGAGGAACCCAAAAGAGAGCATCAGGAAAGTCTCCATGGTCAACAGGATCTCTGTAGCCACCAAGATAGAGAAGTTAAATTGCACTCATGTAACCCTTAATCAGCTGTGTACAGATCACCAGGACTGGATGGCACCCTCTCAGTCCTTGAAGGAGCCAGAATGAGACACTGCAGAACTGCTGGCCAACCCCCACAGCCTCTCCTTACAGTCTGGGTGACCAGGCACTGGTGATTTGCCAGCACCCCAGTTCCAAGGCCCAGTAATGACAAGTTTGACTTCTTTTGCAAAGCTGTAATGACAGACGTTTGGTCTAAGTTTGTTTTCCACGTACGCTCCAGGCACAGCTCTTTGAAATTGTTCTCTTATCGTTCTCTTTCATGTTTTGGACTTACCATTGATGTTTACAGCTGGCAACACTATAGACATCTTTGGTCTTCTGGTCTTATTATGTGTGGTGGCTGGCAATAACAGGTGGTCCTGGAAAACAGTGGAAAAGATGTGTTAAATCTACTCTGAAAGTACAGGGCTGGGAAAATTCCTTTCCATTTTGTGTTACAGGCATTCCACACAGAACTATTTACAACAGCTTAGAAAATTCATATCATTGTGGAAGTGTTCCAAAAGTCACAGCAATTGCTCATGCTGTGTAACCAAGAAGAAATCCCTATCACTTGGAGCAGAATATGAAAAAGCCTTGATCATGTGGAAAGAGATGGAAAGTACTATTAAGTCCTCATTCAACCAAGTACTTATGTATATGATTAAAGTAATTTAACTTGACTTCAATGATACTTAAACATGTGGTTAAGGACGTTGCTGAACTGGAGCTTTTACTTGCAGCACTGTTTACTTTATATCTAAGGCATCTTGCTGTCTCTGTCAAGGTCTACACCACATGCCTCATGCAGCAGGACTGTATTGGTCAGAGTTGTGCTGAGGTGTGAAATATGAGCTCTGCTGACAAAATCTACCAGGGAAGTTTGATGGTAAAGCTGTGCTTTAGTATCTTATTTAAACCGTGAGGTGCCTGGGTGCTGCTGTAAGACAGCAGTGTTCAAATTAACTACCCCAGGTCTGAGCAGTGGAAGCTGCATATGCAGAAAATGCTCTGGATATGGGCCTGACCTGCAAAGAAAAATGCAGCCTTTCTTTGTTTTTGTTTTTTTTTTGCTCTTGCTGAACTCAAATTGCTCAACTTGCAGCCTGGGAAAATATGGCTCTTCCCCTTTCAATAGAACTTAAAGGTTCCAGGCATCTCCCATATTATTGTGCTTTGCTGATCCAGTCAGACCAAACAAAGACTATTAAGGTCGAGAGAAACTTCTCATGCATCTCAAAGCTTAGCTTCCCTGATGGAACTTTGCTTCACTGCACCATCTCAGCACACAGTGGGCATTGTGAGGGAAGTATATTTGCTCTCTCTCTCTTAGTAATTAGCAACAAAAGACAGTTTATATAATTGTTGAATTGAGTTTAAATTTCTAACTCAGGCTCTAAGTGAGACAAAATCCTGTCAATCACTAAGTACCTTTTCCAGGTCTTAAAGAATTAATGGAAAGGTTTATTTTCCCAGCCCTTATGTTAGCCCCTCTCCCAATCCCATCAATGCCAAATGTGTTCCCAGTGTCCCTGAGAAGAACAAAAGCTGGCAGGTGCCACCATGCAAACATGTAGAGACCAACTCATTAACAGGTTTTTGAAACTGTCCTAAAACCAGACCCAAATATCTGCCTTTCACTTTTCAAGTGGGAAACACAAAATTATAAAGCAGAAGCAAGTTTGATGCTCCCATCTTATTTCATGCTTTTCCCATGTAAGAACAGGAATACAAACATCTCATACTTTTGGCCAAAGTTATCTTTTTGGCAGACTGAATTAGACTTCCTTCAGGAATCAGTTATTAATTTATTAACACCAAGTTAACTGTATTTTTTGCCATTTTAATACCTAAATACTACATTGCTATGTGTAAGATTCAGGGAACTGATTTACACACAAATATAGGTGTTAAATATATCAAGATATTCTGTAGATACACTGCAGAAATATCACTCTCTTTTTTTCCCATCAAAAATTTCCCCACAAAAAACCAAATGACTGACCATGAGAAGATATCATTACTTAAATAAATGTCTGTAAAAAACATCTTGGTACCAGAATTATAAAACCACTCTGGTATAATTCTCAGATCACATATGTAATTCCGATTTCACTTTTGAACCACTAAGATTAAGACAACATTCAGTAAGACAATGAACTTCACATAAAAACTGTTCTCAAAATCCAGTGTTCTCAAGGGAACAGGCCAAAGATAAGATGCTCATTAAACTACATTTTGTAACAATGCCCTTGTCATGATCTGAAGTCTATTTTTATCATTACTTAAAAAATGCTTATACTGTTTTATTTTTGTTTTTCAATGCTTCTGAGAGTCCACACCACCATTACCTTGCAAAACACAAGTACTGCACACCTGAGAATCATTACAAGTAACAGCTATTTTTTGCAAACCTATCTGAAGATTGGTGCATTAATTTATCCTGGCTTAGCTGTGCTTATAATGGCACCTTTATTTACTGCATGTAAAAATTGTATTAAGAACTACTACAAGGCCTTTACAATTGTATTCAAATGTGCTTTGGAGCTGCTGCACAACCTCTCAGTGACTCAAGACCACCCCTTGAGAAGACAGACATATTAAAAAAACCTCTAAAACCAAACTGCTACCAGGAGCTACTGTGAAGGATGCAGAGATTGTCTGGAAGCTGCCCATCTACAAAGAGCCACTTTTAAAAGCTGGAATTAGAGAAATTTATCCATCTCCCTAATAATCCTTATCTTTTATATGCAGGAGTGTTCCTCTGACAGTCAGTCCAAACTTGCAGAGTTTCATAACTACCCTCACTCTACACTGAAGACAAAGGGTATGCTGCAGGCTACCACAGATATTTTGCCTACAGTTTAGTCACACACAACACTCTCAAGCCCTGAAAGTCTTCAAAGAGTCCAAAACTATTAATTGAAATCAATATATTATTCATATGCAACAGAAATGAGTGTACGGATTAGTGATTAGGAAGAAAGTAGATGTTTGGAAACTTTGTTTGAATGTACTTCTAAAATGTCCTTTCCTGTTCTGGATTCTGCTGAATTGTATCACAGAAGGGGATGTGATGCTATTACTCATCCCTAATTTTAGACACTAGACAAAAAAACCCCTAAAATTAAAATGCTGTTTGTGATATTAACACATGGTACAAAATTGAAAATCATTAAAAGCAAATTTTGCAAGTCAGCATCTGGCCCAGCAGCATGAGTGTCAACCAGAGGCAGAATAAATCACAACTATTACCCAACAACAGATGGCCTTGGCTTGGACCAAGAGTTGCACTTAAGCGACAATTTAAATAGACGATGGAGACTTGGCAGAATGACTGGAAAAATATCAGCCTGGAAAGGCAGTATTTCAAGTGAGACCCCAGCTTCACCATTCTCATTTTGCTTTTGATCATCTCTACAGTTCAGTGATACTGAAGCCAGATGAGATGGACAGATAGATAAATATAGACATAGATACTAAAAATCCAGCCACAAATACATTATCTTAATTTAGTAAGTTGGAATACTGAAGCATATTTTTTCCTGGGAATGAATGCTGGAGATGCTACTTGCTAAACTTCTGAATAATAATCACATTTATTAAGTCCTTGCCACCACAAAACATCCAGGAATATTATTAGAATATGTAGATCAGACCTGTAAACATCTCGAAATCAGGCAACCACAGAGAATGAGTTTCCTGACTGAATCTTTACTCTGCTGGCTAATTCAATGCCTGCTGATCAGCTTCTGGACTGCAATAAGGATTCTAACATATAAGATCAGTGTTATCAGGGCTCTAATGGGGATTAAACTTTGGAGCCTCATGTATCTCTAAGCGCCACAGCCAAATGGCAGTGGAAATCCTCTTCCAATGTGTTAGAATTTTCCAAAACTGGCTGCTCCTGTAGCTTCAGCCTGAGTCTCATGACATATGGTTTGGTACTCAAAGTCCCTCTGATCCAGATCCATGAAAATATGCAGACATTTTAGCTTTCATTTGGGAAAAAAAAATTGTTTCTCTCATATTTAAAGGACATAAATAACATAATCACTTGTCACCACAAGGTTGCATTAAACAGAGAAAAAACATGATAGTCATGGATCTTCTTGATTCCATTTTGTTTCTTAAACCATTGTAATTTTGTAAGCTGGACTCTCGGCTTTTAAATTAATAGAATTGGCAATATTGTTGGTTTTGGCTTTTGCAATGTATGTCCCATCAGCCACAGGCAGCTCCCTGGGAGCAGTACTGCACCTCACTGTAGGCAATCTGCTGACCTCTTCCTCCATTTCAAAGAAACATGAAGGAATTAATCCTCACAGTATGCCCATGATGGAGAATAATATTACCAGTGCTATGGGGAATGTTTAGAGGGGATGTGCACACATTTGAGGGATACCCGAGTGACATGGGACACAAAGGAACGGATTTCCAGCCCCGCAAGGCTCTGCACTCTCAGCATGAGCTGTCTTTCCTCCTATCCCAAAGGTTACTATCTGTCAAATCAATTCCCCTAGATTTTTCTTACCTTCTTAGTTGTTGTGCTTAGGTATGGGTAAGTATTTTTCAAAAGCCTTTCCTAGGGTCTTGAGCAAAAGCATTGAAAGACCAGAAAATAATTAACGTAACTTGATTTAGATGTGCTTTGTTACAGAGTATTTAGCACATCTGCCAATGTGAACACTGCTTGTCATGCTCTGGCAGGGCAAGCCAAGCCTCTGACCCTTCCCAGTGGTTTGGAGCATGTACCCTGCAAAGTACAGATGTGATCCATGCAGGAGCCAAGACTCCACTTCTGTAAAACAGCCCCTATCTCACTTCCCACAAAGACTTCATCATGATATCCAAATGAGCTCTGCTCTTCACTAAGAGACCCATCTCTGACCAACGAAGGACAACCTTTGTGAAAACAAGTGGCATTTGTTACTTTACAGGAATAAACAGTCCAAGGAGACTGGATTAAAATACCAAAGGAAAACTTTAATGTGCTGTTCTTGCAATTTGCCCTGATGAGGAGATTTGATCTTTACCATTGCCTTGGAGACCAGCTACGAGTGAGAATATTGCAACCAACAAAGGCAGTTGCCAGAGCAGAGGGGGCAGACAGAGCCAGGCGCCTCGGCAAGCCAAAGGGCACTCTGTCCAGCAGCTTCACAGGGCTTTTTACAGCAAACAAACACTGGAGTTGGGCATTTTTTCATCTCTCTTTATGACTAAGAGGTCTCCTAGGGAATCATGCCTCAATCTCTTCCAGCCTGAATCTTCACTCTGTGATTCCAGAACCACACCACAACCACTGCTGATATGGGCTGAGGAGTTTCCCATATCCCAGTGAAGTGCTGGCAGCTTCCCAAAGCTGCTGGGGGTACCATTTTTCTTTAACAGCACTGCTTCTGGTAGTGTTCAACGCCTCCTGACAGTTTAACAGCTTAACTGTCCGACCACACCTAGTGAACTCAAGATGAAGCAGATAGAAAGCAAGTGCTTTTTTGATCATAAAAAAATTGTGCATCAAATCCATGTATCGTCTTTTGAACTTATTTTTTCTGAACATCTTTAGGGATTTCAAGTCAATAAGATTACACCAGACCTTCTTCAGAGATATGCTTTGGGTCATACAAGGAATGTGAAACAAAAAGTGCTTTCCCAGGCTCAAAAAGTTGCATGCCACTTCAGAGAGTGACTCAGAGTACAGCTCCTCTGAGCAGCTGGACTTTTTAAACCCCTGGGCTGACAGAGCCCACAAGCCAGCTTTTCCTTCATTAACCACAGATTTCACACTTTTCAAAACTTTCAAAATAATTGTTTCAGACTGTCTGCTGTTGCCAGAGATGTGATGTATCTGTCCTGATCTCCTACACAGGCCACTGACCCTGCCCTGAGCAGCATCACAGCCTTTGGCATGCAACTCCTAACAGAGAAATGGTACCTGGGAAGGTGGAACTTCATTCTCAGGACAGCCAGAACTGGACTTCAGCAGCTCTCCAGACACAAAAGCAAGCTGTTCTCCAGGGAAGAGAACTTAACTGCAATGCACTCACGGCCTAGGGGCCGATTTTGATTTACCCCAGCAGCTCCCAACACTGCAAAGCACATAGGACAGATCAGGGTGTAAGTGGGAATCTGGTCTTGGTGTATCTGTTTTTGGTTTCCTCTGTCAGTTTGAAAAGGATGCGTATGAAAGTTTACAAATTTGTAGAGGAAATGGCTGTATAATTTCACTATTGATTCGTTCGGTTGATGGCAACCATATGGTGTCCTGAGGTTACACCATACTGGATACAGCACTGGTCCATCTGAAAATGCCAGAAGTTCCTGTAACATTGCCTTTGCAATCACTGGACATTAAGTAGGGCAGAAACTGCAGAGTTTGAACACCTCAGTTTGAACAGCATGGGGATGGTTTTAAGAGCAGAAAAAAGAGAGGAAACCTCTACACAAACTGTGAGTCATACCCACCACACTTTCTGATTATACCATGAACTTTGTAAATCTGCTTGGTTTTAAAGCTGATGTGTTGCTTTTTTTTGTTTGGTTGTTTTTTTAAGGTAAACCTTATAGATCAAGCAGATTTACTCATCTCATCAGGACTCCTTACAGGGAATCCATGACATGCAAACATGAGTATGGGAGTAGGTGAAAGATGGGATAATACTGCAAGGAATCCACAGAAAACCCCCACTAAAATTTCACAAGGTCTCACTGTGAAATCTCTCTTCCTGCACCAGCTCTTGACAGCCCACCCTGGGAGGCTCCAGTAGCTTTACTACTTTGAGTTTAACAATAACAATTTAACTTCATTTGAAAGTGTACCAGTTCTACATATATTAAACTTGAGGTTAGCTAGCATGTATTAACACAGTTTGATTTTGCACCACACTGAAAGAGAACAATTTGTAACTGAGAATTCAACTCCCAACCCACAATTACAGAATTTAATTACAGTTTTATGTTTTAAGCCTGTTTTAAAGGATGGGGTGGAAGATTGTTCCATAAGAGGAAAGCTCCCAGAACTGGTGGGAACAGAGTTCTTTTTCTGCTTTTATTTTTACCAAAAATGCTCCTTTTCACCCTGGTGCTGTTTCAATCCCAGTGTTTTTGTGCACAGGTGGTTTTTACAGCCTACACTTTGCACATAGAAATGAAGTGATGAGATATGCTTTTAATTTAAGTGTTTTAACAGAAATAGCTCAATTCCACAGTCAATAAAATGTCTGTACTGCAAGGTAACACCTTTGTGCCATTCCCAGACAAACTTTTATAAATAACACCCAACTGCACTCTGGAACACTTTCTGGTCACTGTCCCTGCAGAAGAGGGAGCTGCTATCCAGTTCAGTTCCCACATATGAGACCTCTTAATGAAGAAGCCTTTAGTGCCTTTTACTGTAAATTGTGCTACTGCCAGATGTGATACAGCCTGGGCTCCAAAACTAAACTAACTGGAAAGCACCTTGCTGTGAGTCAGAGAGCCTTGTGAAAATCCCAGAGACCTCAGAGGAATGGAAAATTCACTTTGTCACAAGCTTCCTTTGCAGGAGTTTCCTCCACTCCCTGCAACAGCAGCACTGCTGCATGTCCATGAGCAGGGCTCAGCTTTGGAGTGTTTTCTCAGTGTAAAGGAGAAGCAGCAGCAAAGGACCTCTCCTGGATTAGGAACTAAAAAGGTAGCAGAGACTACTAAGGATACAGAGACCTGCTGGGAACTGTGTCTTTCCCTGCACTTCACAAATGAAGACAGCAAACATCAGTAAAGCAAAAACGACTTTTTATTCCTTCTCCTTTGGGACTGAATTTATGTTACATCACTTCAGAAGCTAGAAGGAACCTAAAAAGCAGAGGCCCAATTAAAGTGACTTAGTTTAGATTTTTAGATGGACTGCAAATGTCTCAGGCTTAGACACTTATTCAGATCATCTCTCTGGTATCTCAACTCCCAAAAGATCTAAAATACAACAACCACCACCATATGATTCTACTTTAAAACAAAGTAATCTCTCCAGGTGTAAAAGCAGAGCTCCCTGTTTCACAATGACTCAAGGCAAACTAAGCTTTCCTGCTGCTGTAGTTGCTCCTGTTTTCCTCTTACTGCCTGTCCTGGGCTGGGCATTCCTGCTGCTTCCCAAGAGCTGATGACTCCTCTAACTCTAACTCCAAGGAAAGCCAATCCATCTTGCTAACATGGAAACAAGCACTGTGTAAAGATACGACACTTTCCCCTTCCTGTCTCCCAGCCACTGACCATTTTCAGCTACTGTTTTATGGATTTTTTAACACAGATATGACTTCTGTATACTTAGTAGGTATTAACAGAATTCTCATCCATGAATTTTCCCAATCCTCCCCTAAATACATGCAAACTTAAGAGCATCTATAACGCATTCTGGCAAGAAGTTCCACAAGTCTAATTCTATTGTATGAATCCCGTTCCTTGGTTTGAAACCACGTCCTCCAAGCTTAATTTGTCACCCTTTGTTTCATTTGGTATCCTACTCAGTTCCCTCAAGGTAGAAGATCAAGGTTATAACTGAAAAAATCAAGACTGAAAACGAAGGAGACCCTCCAATATTTGAGAACAACTTTCTAATACACAACAGATTATAACACAAAATATTATGAAAGTACACAAAAGGCAGCTGTAAAGCAGATGTCATATAAAGGTGGAAAATATTGTTATACTCCTCAGTTTTCTATTTTCATAGTATACAATCCCTTTATTCAGCATACAAGGCCAAAAAGGAGGAATTATGCTTTAAGATAACACTGAAATATGCTGGTAATTAGATATCTATTAACCAAACAGTAGATTCTATCCAGTAGCCTCTGAGAAGGCACCCTGTCTCCCTTCAGGAACTGGAAAATGAGCACACTTCTGGAAGACAGGCCCAGTAACTGTCTCCCCTACTGGAACATCTATCTTCATCCTGTTAACAAAGTGACACCAGGGCTGCAAAATTACCAGCTTTTCTCAAGCTCACCATTCCTATGCAAGTCCCTCATTCTGGAATTGCCCCAAATGAATCTGCCTCATTTCTATTGAATCTATCTGAATCACTTTTGACTTGCAACACATCCTAAATAAGAGGCCATAAATACCATCAGCCTTCCTCTGTGGATAAGGAATGCTCCAGGAAATCACAGTTAACAGAGGCTTGCATGTACATACATTACTGAGGCACAGCAAAGACAGTTGGATGGCAAGGGAGAACAAGGTGAAGGCATCCCGTTTGGACTTTATTTCTATCATAAACTTACTTTTCCCTGTAGTTTTGTCTTTTTTGATTTATATAGGAAAGAAAAAGAAAGGCCTTGTGAGCAAGGAGGGCACAGGACAGAGACTGGACAGAAATCCAGCCAATTAAGCTTGTCTGCAGAATTGCTTTGCAGGCCTGAAAGTAAAGAACAATGCATGCATTTGCTATGATGTAATTTTGGTTTGGCAGCAGATTAAAAAAAAAAAATTCCTAAACGCGAAGTAAGAGGATGTGAAGAACAGAATTCTGTGTTTAAGTAAACAGTTTTGGTTAAAATCGAATAGGAAGGCTTTTAAGGACTTGAAAACACTTCAATTTGTGTGTGTTATTTGTGGAAATTAGGTGAGTTTCAAAACAAACTGGAAAAGGTATGTCTATATGGATAGTTGACTCAGTTCTGAGCCTCTGTGAAGGAAAAAAAAATCCCAGCTTGTACTAGTGGAAAGGTCTCTCCTGTTACATTTGATAAGGATCAGATTTTCTTCTAAAGGCTCCCTCAATCAAACTGGCATCATAAAATCAGAAAAAAGTTTGCTCCAAATTATTTGAAAATTATGTTTCTCTGCCATTTTCTGTCCTTCCCAAGGGCTATATAAGTACAGAAATGCAGTTCATCTGTAACTCCCAGCTGAGTCTGTCCATTATCTTTGCAGATTTTACAAAGTTGTAAGACTCAAAAGGAATTAATTATTTTATTACTACTACCCATAAAAAGAAATTCCCCTCCTTCTATAATTCACTGCAGCAGAGCTCTGGTTTTACATAGCATCTGCAGGCTATTAGTTTTGCAACTGCAATCTGTAATTGCAAAAACATGTAATTTAGGTAGGGCATGTGAATATGGTCCAGTAAAACCAAAAAGAATACAATCCAGACTCTTTGCTTCTCTCACAAAACATTAACCCAGAGTTTCTATATTTGCCTGCAAGACTTCAGGTCTTCCACAGAAGACAAATCCTGGGTTTCAAGAATTACTGCCCAGCTGGAGAATCTGTCCCAAAAGAGCACACACAACACAAATGAGTGGGGAATATTATCATCAGCAAACACCTTTTTTCTGCTGTTGTCTTTTGCAGCCCAGCCACACAAGCACAGAGCCAACCAGGACACAAAAATGATGGTTTCATGGGCACACTCCCTAGAGTGGAGTGTGATCTCTCTAGATCAGATTCCCCACGAAACAGAAGCAGAATGAGTAACAAGAAATTTATGCCAGGCTTTCTCCAAATGCTGGATCAACGCAACACTACGGTTCAAAATCCATTTGCTAATACAGCTGTTCTCTGCTTCCTCTTCCAACTGAGTTCAAAGGACAGTAAAGCACTACAACACTTTGATCTCACTTTGTGGTGAGATCTCCATCCTTAGAGGTCTTCAGAGCCCACTTGACAATGCCACAGCCAACCTCATGCAGTGTCAGCAGCACTTTTCCTTCACACAGGAGTTGGACCACAGGGCTCTTCTAACCAGCGTTTCTGAGAGCTGTAAGAACCTGGTCTCAAATTTGGAAGCCTGTGAAGATTATACTTCTACCTTATCTTTTCCCTGTCTTACTAACTTAACCTCTCATGAAAAGACTGTATGAGAAACTTTTTGATAGGCATCAGGAATTCTTCATGCACACAAGAAATATTTGGGAATAGCTACACGAGTCCATGAAAGGTCACACAGCCTGTGACTGAAGACTTTTCTGCAAGAATGATGTCATTTCAAAGCAGAAGAAAACATCCTTTCTTGCAGAGCAAGAATGCCCACACATGCAGGTAGTCGGGAATGCAAGAGAACCAGAAACAACTGTTGAGTCAAGACTTTAAGCTCTTTTAAATCAAGGCAATTAATTTGATCCCAGCGTGTTCAATCCTACAACTCGTGTGGCACAAGGTCCAGCCATGGTCTGAAATTATTGTCTTCTTGCCTTCTGCAGCAATAGAATTAATTTGTTTAAATCTCCCATTCAATCACCACATTTTGTAAGACAGCTGCAAGCCAGGAAGTGGATCACCTGCAGTTGTCAGTGGTACAGACTCTTCATCTTGGACAGCTGAGCCAAAGAGCCAAAGAGTCAAAATTTGGACACAAGTTGCAGGGCAATTTTTATTAAGTGGATCCAAAATATGTTCCTAGTCAAAGAACAATTATATTTATTACAGTGCACAGCTGAAAAGACTAAATTTAAAGTTTTGCATAAAAATACTACCAGACTGCAAAACTCCATTTTACAGAATCTGATAATTATTTTTAAAAGTATACATCTGGTCTATTGTACTGCAGAATGGGACCAAACTGTTCATTGGCCCAAATACTGACCATCAGCAGATGCATTCTTGACTTGAACAGCTAGAGTGGGATTTATCTTAAAACATATTATAGTGCATGCAAAAAGAACCTACATGTCCTTTGCAGCCAGGACATCAGGTACTGCATTTAGATCTTGTTTGAGGGAATAAAATGACAACTGCAGCTTACATCTCACAGCCACTGTGACTTTCTCCCTTTCCTGATCCATCTGTGATTGTTGCCGACTTGCTGGCAATATATTCACTAGGGAGGGTGAACAAACAAACTGAAAGCAAGGCTAACGACAAAAGAGAATAAAGTAAGAGTCTGAATTAAATTCTAGGCCAAAATCAGTAAGGGCCACAGCTTGCTGCTGTTTGCCCTTGACTGCCTGTCCTAGTTTTAGCTGGGACAGAGTTAATTTTCTTCTTAGTAGCTGGTTCAGTGCTGTTTCCAAACCATATAAGAATAGTGTGGATAACACACTGATATTTTGGCTGTTGCTAAGTAGTGCTTACCCTAAATCAAGGAGTTTTCAGCTTCCCATGCTCTGCCAGTGAGCAGGTGCACAAGAACTGGGAGCCTGGACAGCTGATCCAAACTGGTCCCAGGGATATTCCATACCACAGCATGTCATGTTCAGTATATAAACTGTGCAGAATTGGCCAAGAACCACCACTTGCTGCTCGGGGACAGGCTGGGCATTGGGCACCAGGTGGTGACAATTATACTGTGCGTCACATGTTTCTCTCCTCTCTCTCTCCCCTTTCCATTACAATTATTACTATTTTTATTATCATATTTATTTTATTTCAATTATTAAACTGTTCTTCTCTCAACCAACAAGCTTTATTTTTTTTTTTACCCAATTCTCCTCCCCACTGGTGGGGAGACAGGGAGTGAGCAAGCAGCTGCGTGGTACTTAGTTACTGGAAGGCACTAAACCATGGTACTGCCCAAGAGCAGACAGTGGCAGCTTCATTCTCATCTGCAGCCAGAAAGATGCTGCTTCTGAGAGCACAGCAGATGTACAGGAAATTAGCAACAAATTTTTCCTAATTGTGGAAGTTGAATCAGTTACACAGACATACATCAGAAGAGTGGAAAGTCTGCATTAGAAATGTTTGTTATCCCTCGACTTCTTGGAAAAAGCAACTGACCCTGAATTAACTTTTTTGTGATCTCTTCCTGCCTCCCATCCTTTAGCCTGCTATGCTCAAGATACCTGAATATATCTCTTAACCTCTATGAGGTTAATTCCTCCTCACTGAGATCGAGGAAATCACCTCCCAAACAGTGGCAATAAATGATGTTTTAGGTCACGGGCAGAAAGGCATTATATAAATATAACTTTATAATAGAAATAGTACTTTTAGCAAACTGCCTTTGACCTTGTTTTAAAAATTTAGGTCTCATTTCCATTGACAGTACCTGGCTTCAAAAGCACCTTTCTATGGAATCTGAGGAAATGGGTGCTCTTCCTTTTCTACTGATCTGTCATTTTCCCTTCTGTGATTTCACTGCAGAAAATGGTCTCCCACTCCTTCCACATTATGTCAAAGTTGAATAAAAGCCTACCTTTATATAAATATAATTTCCCACAATGCAAATGCCACTGTCAAACCCACAGCAATGAAGCAACATGAGAGATTAGGAAAGAAACAAACACCCTTCTCAGTCAGCAGA
>WEIV01020295.1:46558-95041 GCA_013390005.1 Calyptomena viridis
GGCACTAAACCATGGTACTGCCCAAGAGCAGACAGTGGCAGCTTGATTCTCATCTGCAGCCAGAAAGATGCTGCTTCTGAGAGCACAGCAGATGTACAGGAAATTAGCAACAAATTTTTCCTAATTGTGGAAGTTGAATCAGTTACACAGACATACATCAGAAGAGTGGAAAGTCTGCATTAGAAATGTTTGTTATCCCTCGACTTCTTGGAAAAAGCAACTGACCCTGAATTAACTTTTTTGTTTTTTTGTCCTGCCTCCCATCCTTTAGCCTGCTATGCTCAAGATACCTGAATATATCTCTTAACCTCTATGAGGTTAATTCCTCCTCACTGAGATGGAGGAAATCACCTCCCAAACAGTGGCAATAAATGATGTTTTAGGTCACAGGCAGAAAGGCATTATATAAATATAACTTTATAATAGAAATAGTACTTTTAGCAAACTGCCTTTGACCTGGTTTTAAAAATTTAGGTCTCATTTCCATTGACAGTACCTGGCTTCAAAAGCACCTTTCTATGGAATCTGAGGAAATGGGTGCTCTTCCTTTTCTACTGATCTGTCATTTTCCCTTCTGTGATTTCACTGCAGAAAATGGTCTCCCACTCCTTCCACATTATGTCAAAGTTGAATAAAAGCCTACCTTTATATAAATATAATTTCCCACAATGCAAATGCCACTGTCAAACCCACAGCAATGAAGCAACATGAGAGATTAGGAAAGAAACAAACACCCTTCTCAGTCAGCAGAGGGGTTGCATTTTTGCCTGAATCCCCCAAATGTACCCAGAGCTCTGCAATGACTTCAGCTCAGACCTGGGTGGGTCTCTGTACGTCTTGGCAGCAGGGACAGGCACAGTTGCTGGGCTCCTGATGGCTGGATGGGGGTCTGGCACACCCAGGCCATGGCTGGGGCTCTAAATCCAAGCTGCCTTCTGTTTTTCCCAAAATGTCGGTTCACAGACTACAAGGGTTTAATATCAAGATGCAGTGGGCTGAATCCAAATTTGACAGCAGTGTTTTAATCTGTGCAATGTGTATTGCATTACAGAGCCTTGTTGGAAAGCTGTTTTTCATTCTGCAGATCCCAGGACATCTGTATGGCTAAGGATTCATCAACTATTAATAGTTTCTTCTAATTAAAGAGATATTCAGTATAATAATGCTAAAGAAGTTATTGCCTCTGTTACTAACAATCTCAGTTAAGAGAGTATGAAGATGAAATTTCTTTTTTTTGTCTGCTGCTTTGCACAACTCGTATTTACCCCTGGCTGACGAGCTTCCTTCTCCACATTTGTAGCTCAGTTTCACTTCTAAATCTCAATTCTGAGTCCAGTTTTTTTGCCAAATGTCTGCTCTGTTTGAATTTCTCGTGTTGCTGAGGAAGATGTAAATCAATTTTAGAAACAGACTTCATTTTATAAGGGAAAAAGGACTATAAAAAGATAACATTTTCAGCTAAAAAACCTCTTAAGCCAAAACAAGATAACAATGTGATTAAAAATGGTCTTAGAAGCATACATAAGGTACATGATTAATTCAAACTTGGTAGCAAAAAGGATCTCGGATGCTTGACATTGAGGATTCCTCCTTCATCACCCCCAACCTACCTTAAGTACTTAAGTACCTTAAGTACTTCAGAATGGCTGGCCACAGCCTACAGGTGGCTGAGCCATCTGACCCCCATGGCCACCTGAAACAGAAGGGTTCCTTCTCATTCCCTTAGTCCTGGCACCTTCCCTGACAGCCTCTGGCAACTGTCAGACTCTTTTGAGAGTCCCCTGAACTGTGCAGGCTCTTTTCCCATCAACATGATAAAATAGCTCAAGGAAGGATTTGCAAGAGTATCCACCACCAAGGAACTGACATGGACCACGGGAACCCTCTTTTCTGGTGGTGATAAACCATTTAAATGACTCACAGATATTTACCCTTAAAAAACCATGGAATCTGCTCATGTTAACCTGGGAAGGGAAAAAATCATCCAGTTTTGAACACTGTGAGAGTACTACAGTGCTGTGAGAACTCATACAAGCCACCAAAACTTAACAGTACTGTGATGGAGGCAAAGCACTATGCACTTACAATGATTAAAACAGCAACTTCTTTAGAAAAACCTTTCTGCTGTGACAATATGTTACTGGGATCCAGGTCCAAAGCTTGACTGATAAAGGATAAACAGGAGTATAAAATGATGCAAGAACATCACACTCCTTTGTCCATCTCGTGACTGTGCTTGAGGAACTGCCTGTCTGCCACAGCAATTGAATTAGCAAGATCACAGGCAGCAGATTAAAGAGAGTGAAAGGTCATCTTTAGGATGATAAAAATGTAGAGAGATGCTTGCTTGCACGCTACTCAAAAGACATCAGGCTATAGCTTCCAGGCTTGGCCTGTCTCTCTTCCTGGAGAGCAATAAGTTTTCTTCTATCAGTACTTGCCAGTGCTCAACCACATTTAAACCTAACAGCTTGAGCAAATGGAAGCCTTTCATCTCCCCACTTAGGGAGAGATTAATTTTTTCCAGCTTTAGCTGTCTGACAGCATTGCCTAGGCTCCCTTTAATATCTTCAGAAGGAGAGGCACCTCCAGAAGGAAATTCAGCCCATGCAATGGCAGAGTTTGGGATAGGTGGGAAAAACTGAGAAGAGCTTTTCTGTCTCTGTTAAGTGGAGGAACCTCATGTGGTGCTTGAGAATTTGTGGTGCCTAGTATTCCATAAAGCAACAACAGCAACCTGTGAAATGATTTAAGAAAAAAACCCAGATGCAAAGAAGTTAAGGAAGAAAAACTGAACTACCAGAGGAACACCACAAATCAAGCAAATCTTAGCCAAATTTGGGGAGTGTGACCAAGTCACTGAGAAAAGTTTTGTCACCTCCTTCCAGCATTGGTGAGATCATAGCTAGAACAGCACGTAAGGTTCAGGGTCCTCTTCTCTTCTCCTGGGCAAAGATGGATGTGGGGAAGCTGAGAGGTGCCAGCAGAGGCTACTGAGCTGGTCAGGGCCTGGGGCACATGTGAAGAGGGGTGAAGGGAGCTGGGTTCAGTCTGCTGAAGAGGAGACGAGGGGGGCAATCGAGGAGCAACCTACAACCAGCAGAAGGGAGTGGGAGACAACAGAGCCAAACTCTGCAGTGCTGGGTGACACACAGCAACGTGTGGTGGTTTGGGACATTTGGATTCTTCCTCTGCCTGGCGGTGCAGTCTTGCCATAGGTCACCACACAGGTACAGGGTCTCCCTACTCTTGGAAGGTCCTGAGACTGTGATCTTGTGAGCATTCACAGTCTGAGCACAGCTGTCAGCAAGTAAAAACCAAAATGGTAGTAACTGCACTTGATTAGTGGATTTTTACAAAATCCTTTTCATTCAAGATTATTTAGAAACTGTGGTGTATGGGGAAATGGTACTGGTGAAACCAAATAGTAATGAATGGGTGTAGTTCTCTGCCATTATCTGTGTACTTCTCACTTGACATATGCCATTAACTTAGACATCCAGAACTACAATAAATGCTTTTGTCTACAAGTAGTCTAATTATACACATTTTGCTGAAGAAACAAGAATTCTTAAGCTAATTTCAACATTTTCTGCAAATATCCTGCGAAGTATGATGCAACCATATCAGAGAACCACAGAAGCTCTGTTTTTATAAATGTGGGTTTTAAAAATGAAATGCCCCATTGACAACATTTCACCAAGCCACTGGAGTTTCCAGCTTTTCTCTTTCAAAATACAGGGGACTTTCAGGTCAAAGAAAGGCTCTACTGGAATTCTAGTCACAGAATAAAGAAGTGAAGAATGATGCATGGACGTTTTTAGACTAGTAAGTGTATCAGTGTATAGTTAGACACTGAGAATACAAATAACATGCCAGAACAACTGATTTTACCACATGGATAGCATAAATTGCATGGGCACTTTTTTAACCACCTGAACTATGTTCCCATATGAACCCTCCCTTATTTTCTTACTACTGGTTTTAGTTCTACACAAAAAAAAAATTTAACATTTCCATTTTACCATAATTTTTGCAAAATATCATATCTGCACCAATCCTAATCCTCTCCTCCAACACAGCTGGAGGGCCACTCAGCTTGCCATTAGCCAGTTTAGTATGTGCAGTCACTACTCTATTACCCCAAGTTATCAGTGAAAATACCTCATCTGGCCCTCAACGTGTGGGTTTAAAGAGCCTGAGGCTGCTTCATCCTAGTGGATGTGCACCCTTTCACTTCCATTCCCTCTTGCCCTCTGTACCTCTCCTGACCTGCACAAAGGCACCGTGAACTCCAGGCAGTCCCTGAGCTCCAGATCATTTCCCCCTCTCCCTCTGATCCCACAGAAATCTGTTTGTAAGCACACACAACCCTGTAACAACTGTACATGCTGTTACTGGGAGGGAAATGGAGACAAGGAAATCGTCATTTAATGAGCCAGATTCAACACTAACTTCATACAAACCAAAGCAGCTGCATCAAGGCTTTGTCAGGTCATTTTCAAACAGCAAAACCACAGCAAGCAGATAGAGGTGATTTGTAGCAGAATCAGACAGAAGGTGCCACAGCTGAGGTACGGGGTTCTGGTTTATTTTCCTTCTTTTAATCCACACCAGTCTTGTTCTTGAGCATCTATTTCTTATGAAAATTAAAGTACTAGAAGTGACTTTTATAGGCAAACAGGTAAATTCTTAAATCAACCACCGATATTTGGAGCGACTATGTAAGAAATATGGGCTGTCACTTTTGATCCATGTGAAGAGGTTCTACTCTGCAGGATGGCGATGGCTATTACTGCCAGGACAGCAGTGGAGACATGGGAGTGCTGAAGGGAATTAAATGCTAATTATTCGAGAACTTACAGGACATTAGTTTATTCTCTCTGCAAGGTCTGCAGCCATACTCTCCTGGTTGCAGACATGTATGCAAGACAGTAAGACTGAAGAACACACACACTTTTTACACACATTTGTTACAATCAAAAGACAAGTCATATGCTGTGGGTAATATCCTCTTCCAGGACTGCCAAACCAAACCAACACTAGCAAACTCTACACTGAAATGGAAATACCCTGTCACGACATTGCAGTTTACTCAGCTGGCTTCACACTCTTTTTTAAGCATTTGTAGTACCACACCTGTGTTTAACCTGAACCTAAGGAGTTGCTTCCTGCTTGCATAAATGTAGTTCTTTATACTTTTTTGTATTATCCTAGAGCTGCAATTAACTGTTTTTGTCAAAATTTTACACCAAGAAAACCGCTGCATCTGTTCCTTTTCTCCAAATGACATCTTGTTTATATCCCATTTCATTTTTGTACATGTTTTTCTATGCTGGTGCTTCGGAAACTGAGCTTGAGAAGTTAGGAAACTTCATGCCTAGACTGTATGCAGCACCTCTGCTGCCTGCTGGAGAGTTACAGCTTACAGCTGGTCAGCAAATACCAAACAGATGGGTTAGCCAAAGCAAAGAGAAACACACAGTGTTATTTCCCTGATAATAAGGAGATAGTCTGGGACCAGCATCTCCAGAAGGTATCTGAGACACCAAAACGGTTCCTTTTCAGTCTTGTTTTCCAGTCACCTCACCAGTGATTACCTACTGAGTTCCTGATCCAGATAAAAAACTCCAGGTCTGAGTGTTCAGGATTGTTCTTAGAAAGGAGAAGAGATCCACCCTGGTTTCCTAGAAAGGAGATTAACAAGGGCCTTCTACACATTAACAAGTGACTCAACCCAGGAATCTCCACACTGAGGAACAGCTTGGGAATGTCCACTTCTACAGCCTCAGAGGAGAGCATTGTTTAATATACGGGAGCCTGGCAGGACTTAAATCAAGAGAAGTTCTGAGTACCTTCCTCGCACACAGCAAACTCTTTGAGCACAACCTAGACTCCTTTCCTCATGTTGGATATAACACCTCATTGGAACAGCCGACCCTTCAAACCTTAGTTTGGAGTCATGAAATCAAGGAACAATAACAATCAATTAATATTGATTAAATATTAATAATGCTTTAACACAATGCTGAGTGGCACTTGGCCAACTCAACTCCGAGGGCAGTGGCCCACGAGATTTAACAGACAGGCCATTTCTACTTAGCACCCTCACGGTGCAACACGCTGTTCAAGTTGTGCACATCCCACTCCTGTGCAGCTTTGCCTTGTCTTGATGAGAAGTATTTTCACGTGCCAGAATTATTCGCACCCACGTTTTAACATTTGCAATCAAAACACAAAGATTTCCTCAACAGTGGTTTCCAACATGAAGGATCTCTCAGCCCATGATATTCCAGATTTTTAATCACAAACCCAAAGCTGGACAGTGTCTATCAACTATGCTGACAAAGAGGGAGTTTATTCAACTACATGGTGAGGAACAAGCCATACCAGGCACAAAGCAAAATGAACTCATTCTCAGACACATCTCTCTCTAACTATTAAGGACAGAAGTCTACCCTACTGAGAGCTGATACAGAAGTATATTTTAAAATAATTAAGTGGTGAAAAGCTGCTATGGGCACAGGTAGAACACATCCACATAGGACTCTCTAAGAGTGTTTAGCCATAGAACACACACTTCTGCAACAGACCCATCCCTACATGGCAATAAAATACAGGGAAGAAATAAAAAGTGCATGCTGAGAAAAAGGCCTTTCTGCTCTCTAGTATTCATAGAGAGGAGATTTACATGCCCAAGTGTCTCCTAACATTTCTTAGCCTTTATGAGAAGCGAGTGAATTTCTGCAGCTGCTCCTCTGCCTTTCCATCAGTCATCCCAGTACGTAGGCCACAAGCAACCAGGAGTCCCAGAAGTAGAAAACAAGTTTTATGTTCCACTTGCAAGCAGTTTAAAAGCCAGTTACAAGATTCAAAGCCAGTTTCAAGATAAAAATGTACTGTTAATTTTACTATGCTTCTTGTTCTAGGAGTGTAAGTGATTTAAAAATAAAACCTGGAAGCCACAAGTGTTCTGTTCGGTCCAGTGGGAAGTGATGATAATCTGCACACACTCATAATAACACCTGGGCTCTTACTTCATAAAATAAGCTTTGTGTGCTGTCCAGCTAAAAATCTGGCAAAAGGATTAATTCAAATTGGAAACAAATAACTTAATCTGACCAGAACTAACTCTAAAAGTGCGCCTAAGATTTTAAATAATGGTCTTAAATGTAATACTATAACAATTAAATTTGATAAAAGGTAAGATTTCTATTGTGGACAAAACCACTACCTAACGAAACCAAGAAAATCTCAATTCTGCACCTTTTACTTCTGAAGCTGTGAAAGTGTGAAGTCCAACAGAGAACGCAAGCATGGGTGTTTCAAAGTGCTCTCTGCGTGTATTATCATTCAAGACAAATGAAATACCACAAAGGTAGTTTTTTCATGCAGCTCATTCCTAGCAAATGCAAATCAATGCCTTATCGGCTACCGCAGTTCCAGACCTGAAGGTATCATTTAAGTCTTTATACAGGTAGGGATTGGTTAGCATCGATCCCATAATTAAATACTGCTCCAGATCATAGGCAAGAGCCCATCATTTCATTCTGGGAACTGTTCAGAATAATCTGAGCAAAATTTTCTTTAATGAATACCATGCTATTGCTAAAGAAAGACACACTATTATCTGGCATAATTAAAATATTATTAATGCATTATTGAACTTGGGTTATTTCCTGAAGGAAGGGAGCTACCTCAGAGCTGTATTTCCACCATCTGCTCTAATTGAATGCACATTACTTGTTTGTGGATAAACTTGTGTTCCTGCTAAATTCGTTGTCAGCAACTGTCTGTTCCATATTCTTATTAAGTGAGATACGGCTGCCACTTCCTTTACTGAGACAATTCCCACTTTATAATCACATCTTCCTCCCACACTTCCCAATTATACTCCTCTAGCCTATGTCCACACCAATTTCCTAAGCAGTGGGTCTTTTACAGACGTTTTACCAACAATCTTGCTCTACTTCTTGCCCACAACTCTTTGTCTGTAAGCATGCAGTACATTTTGAATATGTGTATACTATTACTGGTCACATCTGTCTGCAACCACTTTGGGTTTTGGAGACGTTTTTTGCAGTATGTTTTATTTTCACTATAATTATCTGCAGTGTATGTTGTCCTTCCAATACTAGTTTAAAAATAACAAAAGTATTAGTTAGGTCTGGGACATATAAGGCTGAAAGAAGTTCAGTGACAGCATTAATAAGATTCATGAAGTTCCAGTAACCATACAGAAGACAAATGAATCAAGACTGTACACACAAAACCCAAACACACAAAACCGACCACTGTTTTTTGCTCCATGCCAGACATTCAAGTGACTTTTCTGTCTCTGCTTATACGTGTGTCCTCAACACCACATTCATTCTCAACTTTATTTGGAAGACACTGGAGTTCCAAGGGACTCAAGGAAGTAAAAATCAGAGTGACTAAGACTTTGCTTCCAAGATGTCTTGGAGTAGCTCTCCAAGTAGGAGGTAGGAACAGAACAGACATATCCAAAGGAAACAAAACCCTACTTGATATCAGAGGCATTACCTCCCTTCTCAGAAGAAGGTAGAGAAGAATGCTTTTTGCATTCTTGTTCTGGTCCTTCCTGACCACTGTTTACATCTGGCTGAACCAGGCTGTTGCCCAGCAGACTCTGCACTGCAGCTGGTCCTTGCTGGCTGCTCCTCTTTGGCTTCCCCTCCAGCACATCCAACGTGTCTCACTGACTGGCTGCTTCTCTTCCTCCTTCACTCAGCCTGCTTGCTCTCTACAGCACACACACTTTGCTGCTTCACTCCCAAAAGTATGTCCTTATAGTGAGAAATGGTGACACAGTCAGAGGTTTTGCTGGAAGACACTAAAATTTGTTGATAGAAACACCTTTTAAGGGATTTCTGGTCTTCAGCTGTGAATATAAATTATTTTGAGCTTCCCTTCCCTTAAACTTGCAATTGTGTTGTTCTCAAACACAAATATTTTGAGAATACCAGGGCTGAGGTAAGTCCATTTGTGCTCTATAGACCAATATAAATTTTTAGACTTAATTTTAGATTATTAAATTTCTCTCTGGACGTTTTTAGACTAAGCTCTAAAATGTTACCAAAAGCCACATCTTCTTCAGCTGAGTAACCAGAAGACCAGAGAACTCTTCTCCCCACCACCTCTCTGTCCCTTTGAAAGTCATTTCTTCCTGCTCCTATTTCACACCAGAAAGGATAACAGTTTGAGAAAGACCAAAATGAAAGCTTGCTTCACTGTTTTCATACAGACACCAGGGATTTGAGAGGAGAATATTCTTTCTGACATGGAGAGAATCCACAGTTTAGCCAAAAAACAGGGAATTTGTAACAAAGAATGCAGCAGGCCAAACTTCATTTTCACTATGGACACTTACATGGAAACAGGAGGTTTTCATAATGGATTTTCAAATCTGAAAGTCAAATGCAGCTGTAATTTGACAGAGGCTGGCTCACTGAGCTTCAGGGCATGCTGAAGCACAATCACACACAGTGTTTGCTTTCTCAGATTTTCCCAGAGAGGCAAGAGTTGGCCTCACAGAGAAGACAGGCTAAAGGGTGACCTCTACTTTGAAAAGGACAGGCAATTTTATCATGGATACCATTCCCTGAGCCTCAGTTCTTTCAACACATATTATTCTCAGCATCTGTATACAATATAGGACAAGATCTTAAAATCCTAGGATCCTGGGATAAAGTCACTTTTTTTTCCTCTCAATAGCTAAGGTCAGGCTCCCCAGGAGAAAGAGGATTTTGTAAAATCTTTCAAAAATCTGCATGTTAACTTGCAGCAGTTGCAAGCAGATAAAATAGCTGTTGTTCCTTTAGGAGCGGCAGGATCTTATGGGTCTAATCAAGGCATTTTATCTGAATGAAAGACGAAATTACACATCCCAGTTCACAGAAATCCGCAAACAAAGTCAACAGCAGAAAACTTCATGTTCAGTAAAAACCACTCATTCTCAAGTGCAACAAAGCAGGAGAAAAGTATATGTTGGAACTGAATTTCTGGCTACAAAGCATCATCTGAAGCCAACTTCTCATATAGCAGTTTTGCCTGCAGGACATAGATGGCATCAGGAGTGCAGTGAATTGGAACCTGTCTCATGCTCTCTGAATACATTAAAATTATTATTGCCAGAAGTGTGTGCAGCACAGCACACTGCTGCTACACAAGCATGTCAAAGCCAGGCTTTATAACCTTCTGCTTCCTGAAAGTAATACATCATCCTAAATACAATTATATCATCTCAAATACAATTAGCACAGCACAGGCTTATTACCAACAGAAGCACAACAAAACCTAGACATTTTTATTCATAGCACACAAAGAAAGAACGAGAGTTCTGATTTAAATTTGGCTTAATCACCTCAGTGAAAATTTGTTTGCACAACTTAAGAAACCCTTAAACGCTCATTGCGGATGTTGGCTTGCAGGGCCAGAAATTCACATTCATAATAAGAGGTTTCCCTGAAGCTCTATGGTTTGTGGCACTGAAGCAGAAATTTACCAAGTGAAATTCTGGTCCTACTGAGGTTGGCAAAGGCTTCGCCATTGATTTCCACAGGGCCAACATCACCATCACTCTAACAAATAATAACCAGTAGCACCTTTTAATATCTGCTTGTTACTGCAATGTACTGTAAGATACTGTATATGCACGACATAAATGCAAGTGGCAAACTTTGATATCAGGAGACATTTGTGCTTTCAAATAAATAAAGTAGTGAGAGAAAATGCCAGCAGTCCTCTGAATTTCCCAAGAGAATCAAACTTTAAACCACGCTTTCCTTAAGCACAGTAATTACCTTCTTACCCTAAAAAACGTCACTGTCCTTAAATAAGCCTACAGAGATGTCATCAAAGGGTCACTGACTAAACCTTCCAGGATAGGGAAATCTACTGCTTAATCACTCCAAGTTGTGGGGACTCTGATCCTAACCACACAAGAGTGGAATGATCTGGAGCAGCATTTACAGGCCAAAGTAAATGGGAAGGGATTTGTTTTCTCCAATGATTTACTTAATTACTTTTCAAATTAAGCTAGCTATTCATGTAATTCTAGAAACAATCTCAAGGCCTGAATACTCTATGGCAAAACAGATGTGAGCTCAGAGAGAGAGCTGTATGGGTGCCAGGCTTACCTTACTTACCAGAGCTGCCAGGTGTCTATTCCCTGCTGTCAGAGCACCTTGGATAAACTAACTTGAGTTTTGTATCTGTGCTTCACTGGAGGTTTATCACAGGTCAAGCAGAACTGGTATCACAGACATTACAGGGCAGAAATCAAAGGTGTTGGTGGAGCCTCTCAGAGGCACAGTGTAAAGCCATGGCTTCCAAGTGCTAGAGCACCTGGAGAGACCAGAGTGCCCTGCAGTGCTAAACGACTGCTGAAAACAATGGCTTCCTAGAAGTTAAGCAGCAAGAAAAAAAAATGATCAAGCTATTATCTAAAGAAATAAATGGTGAAGAGCCCTGCCTATGAGGGATGTTGGCTGCTAATGCCTGGTAGAGCTGGGAGATAATACTGCTTCAGTTCAAGAGTTCTTTACTCACTGTTAATTACATACCACTTCTTGTTTAAAAATGACTTCACAGATTCCCCTGGCAATAGCAGAAAATTAATTTCTCTAGATTCCCAGAGTAAAAGCCCTGCTTCTTGTATGGACTCAGCTAATCCATATACTACTTTATTTTCCCCTCTCCTCCTTAAAAAAGAAAAAAAAAACCCAGAATACCCAAACTTCAACTGTAAATATGCAGACCTGCAAGCCTTCCAAGGCAAGGAAATAAAACAAAATTGATGAGATTATGGGAAACTCAGTCTTGCAGGTACCAAGCATCACCAGAAAACACAGTGTGTAAGAGCTTTGCTCCCCAGCCTTGCACCTTTGAAGCCCTGGCTGAGTCCTACCATATGAGAGGTTCAGGTACCTGTAGTAAATGCCATTTTCTAGAAAATCCAAGGAACTCGGGGCACAGCTCCTGTAGTGCAAGTGAGAACACAACAAAAATCTGTTGCATTTTATGCATCCAGGAGAAATGCTGGATTATGTGATGTTGCACAAAGAGCAGAAAATATGTGGAAAGAGGAAAAGGGACATCAGGTGGAAGGGATCTCTGGAGATCCACAGTCTCACCTCCCACTTGGAGCAGGATTATCACTGATATCAGAACCAAGTGCAAGTTTTAACTGGATTATTCTTGTTCTTTAGTTATGTTACAAGGCTGCTTATTAAGCGTTTGGGAGTGTCTGCATAGCACACAGCCAGGGAGGAGAACGAGACTCATCATCTCCAGAGCTTGGCTCCTAAATTGGACAAGAGCAAGCAACGAAGGGAACTGCCCAACAACACTGAGGAGGAAATCAGTCCCCTCTCAGCTCCTAATCGTCGTTGAAAAGGGAATTGTGGTCCAAAGAAAATTAAGTCAGCAGTCCTCAGGAGGAGGTGAAAGGGCATCTCCCTTGCTGGGGCCCTGCTGATGGCACCCCTCGGGCTGTGCAGGAGTTCTTTCTTCTGCACTCACAAAAGAATCCAAGCAAGTCATTTAAAAGTGCCTCAGGGCAGAGCTTGCCACCAGATCGGGTTTGCCCTGTTAAAATAATAAATGAGGTAATGCATAAAACTGCCTTCGATTTCATTCATAAAAAAGAAACACCAACAGCTTTGCTACCAAATAAACTTCGTAGATAGGTTTAAAAAGTCTCTCTGCCTCTCCCTGCAACAGAGCAGAGCCAAGATGTAGGGATTCCGTGGCACAAGACACACAGTTTCCAAGGATGTCTCTGCAAGTTGAAATGAGAGCTGACAACTTCCAGGTCATTAACCTGACAGTATAAACAGGACCTATGTACAAGTGCATGCATTCAGGTGGACTGGAGCAATGGCCCCCAGTGCAGAACCAGACAAAACCTATTCTGCTTTTCGTTCTGAGTTTTCAGAAAACCTTTTATTCTCTGCTCCCTTCTCCTCATCCTCAGGGTATGCAGAGCCTGGTGCTGGCTATATTTGTGTTGCTAGCTGAAAGAACAGCAGAACATGCCAAGCATTTAATAACAAAATTCCAGCCCTGTGACACAACCCAGTAATCCCAAGACTGGAAACTAACCTCATATTTCTACTCAGCATAAAACCCTAATCTTAATAAGAGCACCGCTATTTTTATTTTTCAAAATCTTCTCAAAAGAGACGAATCTCAGAAATTAAAAAAGTTACTGTGTACCAGGTGGAACAGGGCTTTATTACTCATGTACCCATAGCATCTATGGACTGGCAGAGCTATGACAACATAGAAAGTGCTTAAACTAGTTGGGTTTATCTGTGTGCTGTTACATAGAACAGGTTATAGCTGGATGAGCTGTTGCCATGGCCACTACTGGTCCCCCACTACCTTGGGACCCCTCTCAGGACACTCCTAGGACAAGGAAATGGAAATTTGCAGGGCCCTGTGAGGACCATGGCTGGGTGTGAACATGCAGAAAACAGTGCTCATCTAACACCCCAACTGCAAAACAGCAGGGCAGGAGGCTCATCAAGCCAAGACCCCAAGTTCAGTTCAGGGATAAATGTGCATTATAGACATATCTAACGACTCACTAAGACCCCTGCAAAAGGGAGGGAATAAACTCCTCCAACCCCAGGTTGGTATTTCGACCACTATTTGCCTTCATAATTTCCATTACCACATCCCAAGCAGCTTCTCACTACTGCAGCTGTCCTGGCTTCAACACCAGTTGTCCTTGCAGAGCAGAAAGTGTCATCAAATACCTGGAATTCCATTTCATAACAGCTTTCACTGTCACTAACTGTGCTGCAGATGTGAGGATGTGCCTGACAAAGCTGTAGCACAAGTCTATGCTGTATCCCAGCACAGACAGCAGAACTGCTCATCTGTCTCAACTTACGAGTCACAAAACAGCAGAAAAATTGTGCCAATGCACACAGTCCTGTACAGCTGCAAGATGTGACACATAAAACTGCAAATGCAGAAGTTCTAGGGGAAGACAGAAACAATTTTTTGTTAAGCTGACATAATTTGTGAAGCTAAAATACTTTCTGCACAGGGTACGTTTGTTCCTATACTCAGAAGCACAAAAGGTTTATACAGCTATTAAATAGCTATAATGTGTGTTTAACCAGAGTTCATGCCATACTGTGCTGTCTTGCCATGGCAAACTATGATGTTTTCTGCAATCTGTTTTCTTTGCAATCCCAACTGTGATGGCCACATTTTGCAAAGCCCATGATCTGGCCATGTTACTGTAAAGGATACACATAAGCATCACTTCAAAAGAAACAGATTTAGCTTCAACCTTGACTAAGTCACCTTTTATATTACAAGGAAAGACACTCTATTGGAAATAGTCTCATGGCCACAATTAACAGGCCAGTGTTACACAAATAGTACACTTACTCTGCGGAATGACACCACATAGAAAGTATCTTCCCTTCGGTGAATAGCTTCAAAAAAGTCTTGATAGCTCCTCGGAGAGGCATAATATACTTGCAGCTCATTCCCTGAGTTCCTGCTGAAATAAAAGGGGGGGCAGAAGGTAATTATTTTAGACAACAAAGTTAACTTCAGTGAGACAACGACTTTAAAGACCTGCTTTTCAAAGGAAAAGCAGCTCTTCATCCATTGAGAGAAGCATGAGGAACATTAAACACAGGTGAAGATAGTGAAACTAGTGGGTACTTTTTGAAAGTTCGAGGTGCTTTATAGGTCTTAGTTTAGGAAAGTTTTCTAGGCTTGTTTTTATTCATGGTTCTGAGGCTGGCAAAACCCTGCTGGCTAGCTCAACATGAAAAAAGTTTCAATCTAAAGTGTCTGAAAAATTGTGATGACTTCTGAAAATAAATTTTAGAATGAAATGTCTTCTGAAATAAAATATCAAAACATTTAATAATTTTCTTTTACTGCTAAGAATCCAAACCACTGAAATTGAAAGAAGTGGAAAGTTAAACACAAACAGAGTTTTTTAATTTACTATCAAATAACTCCTTCTCTCTCACCCACCTTTTATTTTTTCCCCTATGTCCTTGGTCAATTTAAAGGTTTGCTCTTGATTTTCAATTTAGACAGTGGAGCAAAAATAAGATATTCACATAATTCTGGCTTATCTTTCCCATGGTCCTCATCTTACACATACATATCAGACACAAGGAAAAGATGTTTTAAACCATTCTAAGCAAAAACTCTGGCAAGTCCTACAATCATGATACTTACCCACTGTTTATCTTGGAAAGGTGAGAAATTCCTAGCACACACTGCTATCATGTACCCTTCCCCAATCCCATTCCAAAATAACATACTTAAACAAACTGGAAAGCTGTACTTACACAGGCCATTAGCTGGACCTTCAACCAGTCATTTTAATTTTCCCCCACTTTAATAGCACACTGTGTGTCTGCAGTGTTTGTGTCAAGGCCACTGATCAGGCTATCCCTCCCCTCCCAAGCTGTCTTATGCTGACCCAGGTTTTAAACTGGATGGCTAATTTAGATTATTTTGGTATGTTTCTAAAATATAACTATGAACCCAAAACAAGCCACAAATCTATCATCAAGTGACTTTCTCAAGCAGCAGTAACAGTAGACTGTCATTATCTTCTCTTCTACTGTTAACATGGTCCTGTTGCAACCAAAGGACTGCAGCTGCCAAGCCAGTTGCCCTTTAACAGGATTGGGGGTGTAAGTCCTGAGGGATCAAGAGCAGCCAGCTCTACACTACATATCCTCTTCTTGCAGAACTATGCAAGCAAGGAATCAGATCACATCCTTCACACACAGGAAACAAAGACTGGAGCTAATTTGAGCTTGATTACTCATTCATGAAAACACGTAGGCCCACCAAACCACCCCTGAGATTCAGCATGGAAGCTGTACTGTGATAAAAGACATCACGCCCACTCATTGCTCAGTACAACACATCCTGAAAACTGAAACAGGTCCCACAGATCCGTTTGCTCGCCCACACTCCAGAAAATAAAGCTAGACCCAAAACCCAGCATTTTATAACTCTAAATCCAGCCACGGGAGAAAATTGTTCCAAAGCGCTTGGAAACCACTGGGGCTTTACAAAGCTCTCCTGGTGATGGAACAAATCTAACACTGGTCCCAAGTCACACCAGGGGATTGCAGGTGTTATATTGCATCTAACTTTGAACATCTATGGATAATCACAATGGACCACTCCATGAAAGGAAGGGAGGCACTTCAGAGCCAAAATCAGGTGCAAAACTATCAGTTGTTTTAGTAACACCTTCACATATTACAGGACAGAATCGTATTAAATGTCTATCCAAAACAGTGGTGCTGAGCCTGGACATTTATTAGGAGATAAATAAGTCTTTTTCGTTTTAAAAGTTCAAAGGGCAGTGTTGCACGTTGGCTTGTTTTGAGAAGGAACGAGCCTGTGGACACAGTGCTTTATGCATCAAGAACCATAATATTAATAGTGAAAAACTCAGAAACAGGAAAATAACCAGAGAGTTTGATATCTAAAGCCTTAAAATACACGCTTGCAGAAACCCTCAACAAAACCACCTCTGAAGGAAGCTATATAGACTATAAACAGATGAGTGGTTTTGATGATTTTTTTTAAAATAATCTTAATTTTTATCTTCATCCAATGGTTTGACTCCTCTGCAATTCTTTTCAATTAATGAAATTTTCTTTGGAATCCAGGACAAACACGGTACCATCAGTGCTACAAAGATAAATCTAGATACTGCTAATGTCTTCCTCTCCATGGATTCAGGTCACCAAGAAGGGTGCTCTAGAAGACAAAGATTCTCAATCTCCAGTCACAGCACTGGTATTAAAAATGAAACACCTTGACAGGATACTGCACAGGGGTAGTACCAATAACAAAAATGAATAGACAGCAGTTTATTCCCAACTGATGATGCACAAGTGCTGCAGAAAGGAGCTGTGCTGCTTGCAGGGAAGCTCAGTGTGAGCCAGCAGGGATCTGGGGAGAAACTGCACGCTGGGTTGCATTATGGATAGGGACTGGGGCAGGGAATGCACAAGGAGAGACAGGAGACAGAGGGAACAGGGCTTGTTCGGCCTGAAGAGGAGGCTGAGGGGGCTCTAACTGCAATCCTCAGCTTCCTGATGGATATTACAATGGAGATGGAGACCTCTCTTCTAAGAGAGGCCTACAGTAAACCTGAAGTTAAACCTAGTTTGAGTCGGAGGTTGGACTAGAGATGTCCAGTGTCCTTTACAACCTAAACTACTCTGTGATTCTATGATTTCATGGAGCACCTAATAGCTGATAGTTCTGGGAGAAACTGGAAATCTGTTCTATGTTCTTAGCAGCTCCAGGACAGTCATAGCATGCAGCTGCCATGACTCACTGGTCCTGTTCATATAAACATCATTAATCTAAAAAAAAAAAAAAACTCACTTCCTTCTGAGCACAACAGATTATTCCATGAAGAGCTACATGATGTTGCACACTGTTTCCACTGATCCAGATAATTTTTTTTTCAAGAGTAATGCAAGCATGTGTGTTAAATTGCCTTATGTCATGAGGCTTTTTCATCACTGTTCAATTAAAGCACATATCTTTCATCTGCCTGTAGAACTCAAAAAGCTTTTTTTTTACTTCTTGTAAATCAAGACGTATCAAAAATTGACGGTCTGGTTGCTGTAACATTTGCCTGCAGCTTTGCTATTTCCCCCCTGGCTCGTCCCTTTTTCAAAGTAGCAATGCAATTGGAAGGGCCACAGCTGTCTTACTTTCAGCAGCAACATTTCAGGTAGTTGTTCTCAACAAAAGGTCTCCTTTATACTCCATTCTGCTCTGACACTCTTTAGCACTTTAAAGCAGAGAACCTCTTCAACAGTCTCACACAGAGTTCAGGAGAGAGAAGTTTTGTTTCCTGTCACCAGGGAAGAGGGACAGGACAGTTAAGTGGAGGAAGGGGGCAGGTGATATCAGGAATCTCTGGATTAGTGTGTTCCAATAATCAGCATGGAAAAATCAGGAGAGGGAGACAAATCATGCAAATAAGGCATAACGGTACTTTAACCTTGTCATAATAATTTGGTCCTTGCTATAATGGCTCTACTGGAACATAATGACAGAAACCTTCCTCTTACCAGACTCATGGTCCTTTGAAACCTTCTTATAAATGAATGATGTTCTCACAGAAAGCCTCAAATCAATTCCCTCTTTTTCTCCCTAAATATTTGAATCTGTTTATAAAGGGATTCTGCAGATTGAAGTAAAGATTTTCTTAAGACTCATTGGTAGAAAGACCTCAGAAGAGTGGAGCTGTGATATGGGGGTCCCTTTCAGTGCAGTTTAAATCATTAGAAGCAGTTATTTGCTAAGGGACAGAAATTAGGCCAAGAAAAGTAGCTGCATTTGGCTTAAGAATCCTGACAAGGTGAAAATGGCCTTTCTTACCAACTGCTGGTGAAAAGTCAGGTTACTCAGTAGACCTTAACAAGAAAGGAGCTGTTCTGCCTTACCTGAGACTGGTGTCTGTGTAAGGCATGGCCATTAGCTGGGAATCTGCCTTTTCACTGAGGGAGCTCTGGAAAAGGGGGAAAATAAAAAGATGACACAAAGTGAAAACAATAAGCATTCTCTTGGTTTGCTACTACTTAAAATATGATGCACATCTGTAACAAAGTGAACATATGATGGGGTGCAGAGGTTAATCAGTGCTCACTGCTAAAACACGAATAACTGAAATGGTCAGCAATCAAGCTGGAACTACAAGGAAAAAGTAAGATTTTAATGCAGCCAAATTTGAAGTCACATGTTCAGAAACTAAGAAGGGAGCCTGGCACCAAACACAACAGTTGCACTGTGTCATCCACCTGCAAAATGCACTGTCACTGATGTCAGATTTGCAGCATTCTTCTGAGGTTACATCCACTTTGTACTTCTGTTAAATTGTACTATCCACAACAAACTTCTGGTGTTTGAAACACTAAAAGCATCTGAATTTTCCTTCCTTAACTGTCCCACCATTCTCCTTTGTACACCAGTGAGAAGAATCTGAAGTTTAATATACAATACTTTTTCCCTAGAAAAGTGAAGTATTTCCCACATTGTTAAGTTCAATTCCTTTTCAAGCCATTACTATCTCTAATCAAATAAAACACTTTGAAAATTCATTGTCTTAATTTCAGGCTTTGTATCAGTATGTCACGTAGATAAAAGGGATTAAAAAAATGGGAAATATGAGCACAAGTCTCATAATTCTGTAGTCTTAGCAAAAATGAATCCCTCTAGCAAAAATCTGAAAAATTAAATAGAAATATTTCAATAAAATCAACTAGCTGTGTCCCTTAAGAGTGAGGCAGATGAATGTGCTGTACATTTTATCTTTCCATTAACCAATTGCTTATCCTTATCCTTACACACTCTCACAGAGAAGCCACAAAAGATAACTATTGATTTAATTTTAGAAAACACTGAACATATTTTGATGACTGCTACAAAAATTCATAACTTCTATCCTGAATCCAAGAGCAGGAATGGAAGAACAACTTTGACAACATAATAATCAACCAAACCCAGCAATTTAAAATGGGAAGTGTTTGGTACCCTAATTACAGGCACCATTGCTACTTTTGGCTATAATGACAAGTGCAAACAAGTAAGAAAGAATATTCCATGCTGTCTAAAATTATCTTGTCATGCTATTGAGTCATGAGTATGAACCTGCATACCTGCATAACCCGTGCCTTCTGCTGCTGGTTATTTGACAACCTTCTAGATCTTGTTCGTTCTACTTCATGTCTATGAACCCACCCTCGAAGTTCATGATTCAGCCTAGAAAAACCCACAGCATTAACAGATGTTTCAAAAAACAGTGGCAGATTTTTACTTCTATAACACAGTTTAGCCACCATAAGGACACTGTAGATTACTATTCTTTTACCTTATGGTAATGTATTCTTAATACCAGAGTAATAAAATACAATTGTAAGATGAAATTTATGAGGGAATTTTTAAGGGAAAAAAATCTATGAAGTATTCGATTCATGGATGTTTCAACATAAAGTAGATAGAGTACCTTCTTTTGCCCAACAACATTTTGAAATTACTGGAAGGACTACTGAAATTTAAAATCAAAAGTTGATCAACTGAAGACAAATTATTGGTCAAGAAGGCTAAATTAAGGCAAACATGAGAGAAAGAATAGACAAAGAAAATGGAGATAAGGTTAGTGAACATTCCTATATATGAAACAATTTCTCTTTTGAGTCATGAAAAACCTTCAGACAATCAGAAAATTGTTATTCAGTTATTGCAAATGACCTGTGTGAATATGGACTGAAAATCAGTACTAAAACCCTCAAAAGATTACAAAAATCAGGTCTATTTGTCCCTGTGGTAGCAGACACTGGACAGTGCAGACACTTAGAGACCCTGGTCACGTACTGGATGAACTCTGTGAATGTACAATAATATCATTCACAGCTGTCTGTCCAGCAGCACTCAGCCAACACAGAATCTGTATCTGAACTCCTAATAAACCTTAAATGCTCAGAAAAGGTTGTTTGCTCACCTGAGCGACTCTGTCCGATTGATCAGAGGCCGACAGGGGGGTGGGGGTGGTGAAATATATAAAAGTGGTTCTTCTGAGACTATCATTAGTGCTTTATTATCAGATACAGAACCATCATACCTGGGAAAATGAAGAAAAAGACATCAAGAAATCCCTTAAAATACTTTTTCATGAACTTCTGACCAAACCCAGAGAATGAGCACTAACATGTTACAGCTGTTCCCATGGGACCTTTGAAACAGGTGAATAACAATTTCTATCAAACATCCAGTGTCCTCAGTCAATTCCTCAGAGAGGTTTGACAGCACTCAATGCAGGGAAGACAGATGAGCATTAGCAGATGTTGGATCTCTTCCCAAAAAGACCAGATATTGAAAGAAAATGCAGTCTGTAAAATATTCCTCATAGTATGATAGTATGTAAACTATGTGATCTCTGCAGAGGCAACTTTTTTTTTCATTCCAGATTTTCTACATAAATACTAAATTTATTATCCACTAAAACCATGTAGATGTAAAGACCATAAGCTATAATCACAATGGAGCAGCCACATTACAACTGAGTGGAGAGGATTTACTTCTCCAGCTGTCTCCAGAACCTAGCTTGGTTTCAATAAAGTGAAAAGGACCATATATATATCCATACCACTCTCAGCACCTCCTGAGGGGTTAACTACTTATCACAATGTCTCTTGCAAGTTTCTCTCTTGATAAGTTAGCAATGTAACAGTCCTCTTGCTTTAGACAGACTTGTAGCTCCTAAACCTGAAAAACCAGGTATAAGAGCTTATGAAAGCCTTATTCACATTTCCCTCCCTTTCCCAGCTTTCTCTCCACGTCTGCTTCTCCTGTCAACTGCATCTAGGACAGATAAAGGAGAATATGCAACGAAGAGCTCACAGCTTGCCAAAACCAGGGTGAAATAGTGGAAGAAAAAGAGGAGGCACAGGCACGAGCATATCCTACTAAAAGAACCACTCTACTCTTACATCACATAAGTCATGGTCTGAAATGTACCACACAGGACACAAAGCCCTCACCATGGCTACAGCCTTAAAATGCTCTTGATTTATGGCCTTCTTTCTGCATGGCAAAATACATTAGGGCTTTCTGCACATCTGTGCCTGGCTTTGTTCAACCAGCCAAAACACTCTACTGGAAAGGGACAGTCTAATAGAATAAATCTTGTAAGGGGAAAACATGAGCTGTATTAGCCAGACTTCAATCTGGAGACAATTATATGTTCACTTATGTACTGCATGCTAGAGATCTAGGAAGCCTGAAAGCCAGTATTTAATTAAATAATGGTTAAGCACAAGGACAGATTCAGAGTTATATAAAAATGTACAGTGCTAAGTTCAGAGTGTGTTCTTAATCGTGAACTTCCCCAGTCTTCTCTTGAGCAACTAAGAAAATAAATACTCCAGCTTCAAAAGTAAGAAGAGATAGATAATATGACAAATATCACAACTATGCAAACTAAAATATAGATCAGAGGAAAAGAGCAGACAGATGAAGGACTGAAGAAGGTTCTGAAAGTTTATATGCTCGGTTCCTCTAACTCCACGCAGCACAGCCACGTGTACACTTCTGAAGCTCTATGTATTGGATAATCTTGGAGATAAAACATCATCTTTATTGAAAAGCAACCTGGTAAAGTTTAAGTAATAAAAGACCAGCTTTTGAAACACTGTGTTTGTAAACTCAGCTGCTCTATAAAAGCAGCCATAGCAAAAGGCAAAAAGATTAGCAAGGCAGTGAGGGGTAAAAGCACCATTGCCCTTTGCCACTCAATATACTTTAAAGGTTTTCATCTCACCTATTACTCTTCTCAAGAATGATGTCCTCAGGTATCTTCTGAGCTGTGCTGGACTCCTGACCAGCTGAGAACTCCAGAAGATTTCTGGTCCGGTGGTTAGAACTCACAGTGGAATCAACTCCATTGGGATCCTTTTCAAATATACTGGAAAACATAATAAACACAGCAAAATGTATCACACATATAAAGGGTCTGCAAGGCACTTGACTGTAAGGTGTTAAATACTCAGGTGGAGAAGTTTCTGGCTGTCATTATGTTGTTATACGTTATGGATAAGGCTCATGCCATATCTAATGTAAAAATGTGATGTCTTGTGTCATTATAATACTGTCATTCAAAGCATTAGTAGACAGAAGAGAAATTCTGCTCTCTTCTTCAGATTTAATTGTTTGAAGGATTTTGATGCTCTGGTTTTCATGTTCCCCCACATAAGCTTCACATGATGAAACAAAGATCAATCTGCTTGTAACCAGATCTGCAGGCATAATAAAATTAACTATATTCAAATCAAAGCACCCCTAAACTTTAACTTTCATCAGCCTCAAAGCACGATTGACATAGTTTATATGAATACAGTATGTAAGGAAAACTTAGCTACCAAATTCTGTGCAGCTGCAAGACTGGAATGTTATGCCAGACATCTAACAAAACTGTACACAAACATGTAGGTTCAATTTTACTTGGATTTGGAACAACTGGCAGGGCTGACAGCCCCATCCACAAAGCAGCAGCAGGCTGTGGTCCCAGACACCCTGTTGTTCCAGTGTGTGCCTGCATTGACTGAAGGATCCTTCCCTGGGGAATGCTCATCCAGCCAGCCATGCAGCACAGGAGCCTCTGTGCTGCTCTCTGTGCAAACCAAGGCAGCAGCTTTGCACATGTGAGTGGAAAAACCAGGCAACTGCTGTACAAGATCGACCGCATCCTAGTTCAGAAGGGTGGCTCACAAGTGAGAAATCTTGAGAGCACAGAAGCAATCCTTCAACTTCTCCTCTCCCAAGGCTGCCTTTACACTTTTGTAAACACAGTTGCTTCCTGAAATATGCATATTTACAAACCCAAGTCCTAACCTTCCTGGCTGACAAGAGCAGAGCATCACCAGCAGCAACACAGTGAAAACACAAAAATACAAGCCCTCAGCACACCAATGAGATCTTTGCCATACATGCTGATCATTGCCCACAGAGTACATTTTAATTCATGCCCCACCTCTGCTGTGCAGCAGAGCACAAACTTTGCAGGGGAATGTCTCATTTTCCTGGTTTTAAATGGCATCACTTTGCAACAGGCAACAAATACAAATGGTAACAGAGACAGGCAAAAACTACTAAGGAGGGCAAATTAAACGCTCCACAACTAAGCAGAAGGCACACAGAGTTGCCTATCAATTCTATTTGCAAACACATTTGCACTTCTGTTAGTAGTAACTCAGGTGGCCTTGTGAATAATTGTGTCATGTTCTGAACCACAGGAGTCAATCCTAGACTCTGGCTGACATCACTTTGACTACCTCCTCTCCTCCAGGTTTCTAGGCAGCAGCACGGAATCAGGGCAGCAGAAATGCTACAGGCTCTGCTTTCACTAGTGCCAATGGGCAGAAAAATACTTACAGTTTCCTTATTGTTTCTGTACACTGATACCCAAATGTCTCATTGCTTCTACTGCATAGCACAGAAAGCTGGATGGTTTATTTACAACCTCATATCAGGCAACACCAGACCATCCAATTTTATAGAAACAGTCTCCACTATCTACTGGATTTTATGAGATCATGTTTCTTCTCTTCCAATAAAAGCAGCATCTCAAGCCCAGAACCAGAGCTCAAAACTAAGACTGATGTTTAAACAAATAACACACTTTCCTGTTGCCCCTACTCTACCTAATCTGGAGTCACAACAGCTAAAAGGACATGGTAGTTTATTCAAACCAAGAAGAGCCATCAGAAGATCTGAAAGTTGTTAACTGTCCTGCAAACCCTTTCTCCACAGCCTGAAGTGTATCAGCCATCCAGTGTGTTGCTGGACCTACTGGATCTGGCATTTTAGCCTGTCCTACTTCTCTCCTTTCCTGTTCAAAATGACACATTGAACCAGAGAAACTTTCCATGCAATTATTTAGTTAAAGATGACACAAATTTAAGCATAAGAACTGTAATAAATACGCATTTTTTTCATCATGGCTCTTCCTTCCTATTTGCCTCATTCGTTATTTCAGGTTCCAGCTTGGCAAAGTAGCATCAACACTGAAAGTGTCACATGCAATACATTCCTACTGCAGTTCACCCTGAGCTCTGAATAACATTAGAGAAATCCAAACCAAGTCCATCAAGGATAAAGATACACACTGCTCTACAATCACAGCCAATCTTCAGTTTTTGTTGTTCAGTTTAGTTGTTTTAGCTGTACAGCCATTCAAAACCACACACACCTCATTTTATTGCATAAGCTTTAGAAGAGACAAAATGTTTATTTTTACTCTTCTCAAGCTTAAAACACCTTAATCTTTTCATCAAAATTAAAATTTCACTTTTGGTAGTAGCCAAGTATGGGAAGTTTCAACCTGAAAGATGATATTTTCAGGAGCAAAAGACCAAGAAGGAGGCAAACAGAGCATGTTTTGCCATCCTTAGAGACATAAACCATGGCTCCCACTTCTGACAACAATGAGAACAAAATACGGTATTAGGGTATTTATTCTAATGCTCTTTCCTTTATCAGGATTGTTATTTTCCACAAAATGCTTCTTTTGAAGAAGGGCTAGCAGCAATTTCTGCTATAAGCTATATGGGTCACATTTGCCTTGCCTTTCCCACTCTTTTCTTAGGACCTTGAAGATAACCAAAAGTTTTCTTCTCAAAGTCAAATATGTCTAAAAAATAAAAAGAACAGAAAAAAAGAAAATCTCCTTTCTCACTCCTTTGGGTTGTGGCAATGATCCAAACCGAAAAAAACTTTGATTTTGGATAAGGAAAAGCCCCACAACTAGAAATACTGCCCCCCTTCCACCTTCTATTTAAACGAGGAAAACTGAAATGAAACTCCTCAAGTAACTAGATGTTCTTGTTCTGTTGTATCATTTCTTCCTCTTCTCCCAGGAGAGATCACTAGTGAAGTTTGTCTATAAATAGGGCTCCATCTTCAGGAACTGATAGGAGAGGACATGTAGGTAATGGTCTATATCCTCCAACTTCTCAAAGACCTTCCCTTGCCAAGAGGTTACATGAGCGTCTGACACACAATATCACAAATATTCCTTCTTTGAAATTGCAAATTAACACAGAGGAAAAGAGCATGGCTTAGGATCAAGGAATCTCTTCAGGCAGCTGGGATGAGGATGGATCTCTCCCAGAGAACTACATCTGGAAACACCTGTCCACCCGAGGCATACTGAGCTTTATACGTACTGGGCAGAACAGTGACAATACGAGCTGCAAGAGGAAAGGTCTACAGAGCAGACCCCAATACCATGACACTGAAGATGAAGTCAATATTGGGCATTTAAAAACACCAGGCAGAAAAGGACAGAAACCAAGAAAGGTAAAAGATCCCATTCGGAGGGAAAAAAACTTCAGAAAAAAAAGTATTTTTAACTAATATTAATAGTTGGTTTAACTCTTAATATGACAGATGGCAAAAGTATGGACAGTTTTTTTTATTCTGTTGGGCTACAAGATAAGATTTGGAAAAGGAAGAGCACTTTGGCACACCTGCCCTGAGCCAGTCCTACTATTTGCATATTACAAGCCAAGAAAGACTGAACCTGAGAAACAACTTTACTGGACAAGGCCAGTTAGAAGTTGGAATCTTTCCTGTCTGGCACATGCACACAACTGGGGTGCCTACCAAGGCTTTAGACATCCCAAATACCACAAGCATAAAAGGGTATTCACAAGCCACAAAGACCCTGTCCAAGCTGGCTGAGCTATTGGCTTGTTTAAGACGCAAAACCAGATCCAAGGGAAAAAAGAAAGAACCACTAAATACTTCATGCAGATGTTTGTTCAGAAGTGTAGATAAATTTGATTATAGGAGGGAAAGAAAAGCAACACTCCTGCCACGGCTTCTCCAGGCATTCAATGGCACCTGATATTTTAGTTGTATTTTTACTTCTTTGGTTTGAATGTCAGTTTGATAAATGTGGAAGCAAGTCTTGCCAGCAGCACGAACTAAATTTTGCTTGTGCTTCTGGCTGAAGAAATCATCTGCACTTCAGGTTTTAAATGCTGACATTTAAGCTGTACAGTAACTTGTAGACGAAAGCCAATAGTGATATCATAACAAAGAGTTTTCTGGGGACAGAACCATCTCTGAGTATGAGCTGAGATGTTTCCAACAAGCTAAAGTTGACATTGCAAGGAGACACCAACCAAAGACCTTGTCGTCTTCCTAACTGATTCCAGACAAGGCTGCCACAGTGCCAGATGCTCTCTGGAAAGTATTTCTTGTTTCTTACTCTGATGAGTGCACCATTTGCCAACAGCAAGGCTCTACCTTCCCCTGCAGGGCTGCTCCAGAGCTACCCTCTCCAAGTGCTGGGCTGGAAACAAGAGCACAGCCTCCTTCCTCTGCAGGGGAAGATGACAAAAGCAATCCAAAGTGGATGGATAATCTCTGTGTTTCTGTTGTGTTTTGCATGCTTTAAAAAGCAAATTATTTTTAATAAAGCTGCTGAAAAAAAGGAAGAAACCAAATACTGACACATCCAGAGCAATTTTTTTCCTTCGAAAACTCTATACCATTATCTGGAAGTAGGCTGGGCTTTATTGCCAAAGCTCGTGGCTGTTATCAGCAAAGGAAGAAGGAAGGAATCACTTACTTCCTGCTTCTGCAGTTGTAGTATGTAAAAAAATCAAAGGTTATCCAATTTTATTCAAGCACTAACCCATCACGACAGGTATTGAAAGGTCTGGAACCTGGATCCAAGTCCAATTTACTCAGCCTGTCATTTTCCTCTTGATTTCTCTCTTTCTCTTCAAGGAGAAGACACAAGACCAAAGGTGTGCTGCAGAAGCAGTTTTCTAACTTTGGGCCATGTCCAACACAAATGTACACTCAACTCAACACTGAAACATACTCTATCAATGTCACAAACACTAAATTAAGTTTCCTGTATTACAAGTGTTAACAGCCACAAATGTCTTCTGATGCTTCTGCTGTTTTTTCTAAGACACTCAGAGGGCTCCATATTTCCTTGGCAGGCAGATGACATGGACCTGGCTAAGATGGCACTGTTACATCCTTCTTGCACTAATCTCACAGTTTTCTTTCCACATTTCACCAGTTCCTCTCTACTAGTGTGTAAGAAATTAACACCTCTTTGCCTGTCATCATTTGTATGCAGGTTTTGTTAGCATATTTCAGGTGTACATCACACTTAAATCTACCATTCTCCTGAACACATACAGAAGGCTACTGAAGCTTGCAAAAAGCAGAGAAACAACCCTTTTGTATCTTTCACCAAGAGCAAAAAATCCCAGGATTGGATGAACTGAGAATAAGAAACTGACCCTGTTGCACAGTCCATGATTCGTGGTTCTCTGCTCTCAGAACATTTTTTAGAGATGCTTCAAACCATCATAACAAGTTTAGACAACACCATCCCACCTGCAGCTGACAGAAATCACAGGCCAATGATACGTTACGTAATGTTCAAAGTTCAGCACCTCTCCCAGATCAGGCTCAGCTGAAAGGCAGCAAAGGCCCAAGCAAAGAGCCTGGCTGGGGAATTCCTCCTCTATTACACCGCACACCTAATCTGCCCCACTTTGCACTGGAATGGAGGGACTGAGGAGAATACACACAGTATTAGGGAAAGAATTGGTAAGGCAACAAAGTAATGTAAGGCAAAATTAATACTGTGCTTCACTTGCTAGTCATTGCCCTTCATTTTGGGCAGGTGCCAGAAAAGTGACTCTGGTCTACTTAGCTCATGTTATTCAAGAGGGCATTTGGGGTGTTTTCAAACACACCATGACACTGCTTGATCTCGTGACTGATCTCACCTGCTAGAGCAGCACAGACCAAGGGCCTGTCCCAGGACTGGCTGCTGTGGGCGGGATCTGCACTGACAAACCTGAGCACACAACATGCAGCTCCAACACCTCTGTAGTGACACCCTTGCTGCATATAGGTGCTATGGTAACCAGATTGGTTGCTTTGCCCACAGAGTGAATGCTCCCTCTAAGACATCTACAGCATTATTTCTCTAACTTTCCAACATCCCACCACCGAGGTATCCCTGGGCTCCTGCTTGCCATAAGACAGGTCTGTTTCTGTAATCAAGGAACCCAGCATAATGGCTCAAACAACAGAAAACTTGCACAAAAACACTGCTGAATGCACCAGACCTCCGAATAATCCTTCTCTCCCACACACCATAGCAAGACTGCTCAGCTTGAGTAAGGGCAATAGACCATAGGGACACCAATACAGGTGATTGGTATTACTGGTGCTGTGGTGATCCCAAATTGCTCGTGCTCCAAAAGCTTAGCAGACTACATTAGTACTGGCTAGCAGCCTGCAGACTAGTTGGGATGCTGATCCGGGTGCTGGTGAAAGACTTACGTTTTGATTACTACATCCTTCCAAGCAGCAGATCATGGTAGCTTGCAGCTAAACAGCCCTTGGGCAATTTCTTCATTTTTAGTAAAAGATGATTAATCTTAACACTTCTGTTTTTTTTTTTTCCTGTTCATGCTACCAATTTAATGAACGAGACACACCCATAATTCTTTCAGGAGTCAAAAGTCACTGCTTCTTGATTTGCTGTGGTCTATGACAATAGCAGAGAAATCACACTTCTCAACTAGCCAGGCTGGTGTCTTTATTTGCAGACTGCTCACTGGATCTAAGTTTTTAATAGATTATTCAGTTTCCAGGATAGTCCTGGAAAGTAGAGGAAAATGCATCAAGACACCCTAGAGAGGTGCAGCAGTGAAGTCTCTACAAAAGGCCAGCCATTCTAGCACAGCTGCTTTAGGTCAACAGGACACAAGAGATTTTGAAACAGCAGCAGCTTTACTGAGCTCCATCAATCACAACCTCAGTCATCCTCCACCACAAATACAACTTAATTTTTTTTATATCATCAAATCTGTTTTTCAGTTTGAAAGGGGTTCCAGCCATACAGAGGTGGCCAACTCGTAAGGAAACTCAAAATTAATAATAAAACACTCTCTGGTTGGCTGACATCTTAATAAATGTTCTAAGACTGCTGCTAGATGACAACTATGATGCAAGCTTGAGCAGACTGATTATGGGGAAAAAAATAACTAGTTGAACATTTTTCATAGCCAAAAAAATAATGCTAAGGCCACTAGCAAATATCTGGCTTACATGCTCTGCTGCTACTCCCTCAAGGAGAAATACAGAAAATGTATTTTTTGTATCTTCTGAGAATGCTCTCCCTTCCCTGTTCTTTAAACATTAGTTGGGTTATTTTCCTGCAAATATTGTACTATCACATGCAGGATTTGCATTAAAAAAACCAAACACACAATTTATATTCAAATGAGAATAGGGAAGAGAATCAAAATAAAAATATTCCCAAAATAAATACATGGATTGTTTAGATTAGAACATGTGCTTAGTTTCCATTTGTTTCAACCTCATTTGTACTTGTTTAACACATTTTCAGATGTGGTTGCTATACAAGCACAGCCTAACACAAATGTGGAAATTAAACAAGTCAAAAAAAGGCATCTAGAAATAGTAATAACTCGAAAATTTTCAGATTTCATGCAGTAAGCAGTAAAAATGTTGTATGGCTAACTAGATGTCTCTGAGTGCCTAAAGCCAGCAGTCTTTCAGGGGTGCCAGGCCATCTGGGAACACATCTGTGCTGACCAGCACCAGCTCCCACAGAAGGCACATGTGAAGGCAGGAGATCCTGGCTCCCACAGTTACCTGTCTCCAGGTGCTGTGGTCCCAGCTCCCAACCCTGCTGCCCACCCAGGTCTGTGTGCTCACTGCCTTTTGTGCAAACACTGTGGGTTCTAATTCCTGTCTCACACCTCATGGTATGTAAGACTGAGGCAAGGGGGTGACCTCTGCAAGGAACTGAATCAAAATGCACCCTTTTCCCTTCATACACCTCACCAATCATTCTTAAATAATAATAAAAGGAAGTTTTTGTACGTGTTAAATCCAAACCCAAATAATTCACAAAGATTAGAGAATAGTTCACTGACACACAGATGGGAAATTCCTGGGCGCCTTTCTTTTAGTATAAAACAAACAGATAAAATAGAAACTTACACTAGTAGAATTTCTGCTAAACTACTTGTGCTTTTAATAACTTAATGTTTCAGTTTTCTATACAAAGTATCGATAAACCCAAAAGAGTTTAGTAACACAGGACAACCTAATGCAGAGTTAACCACTAACTCCATGCAAGCCACTTTCACATCCTCAATTCACACTGCTTCAATTTATACTTAATTACATTCATTTCTTAGAGATAACATGGTGCCCTGTCCAAGACTGAAGGATGTTCTGAAAAGTTTGTTGGCAATTAAGCAGACTGAACTAGACTCTCCCACCAGTATTTTCAAACTGATTTCTTGTGTCTTAAGGCCATCTGGTTTACCAGACTTTCAGCCCAATTCCCAAATTCAGTGTTTCAAAGATACATATTTGTCAGCATGAAAAAAATGTGGCAGCAGAATAATTTTATCTGCTGAACTTGTTTGCCAAGGGCTGCCACATCCTGGGCTGCTTCCCTGACCTTTCAGACAGCAGAACAGCAGTCTTGGAGTCCTCCGTGAAACATCACAAACATCTCACCACTCACACACACAGTCAACAAGACTTAAGACCTATTTAAAAAATTATGTGTGAGCCAGTGTTAGTGCAACACACATCCATTAACACAGAGGAAAACACAGAACTAACTACACAGCCAACCATCCAGATGGAATTCTTCCGTGGGATGCTGAGGGCCCAAACACTACATCTCCACTGACCCACTGCAAGCCATGGAGGATTTGCAGGACTGCCTGTTCTTCAGCTTCACATCCCTGTCCCAAAACAATCCAACTGCTTCCCTGCTTTGAAGGAAATAAGTAACTACAGAAAAAACCTATACATCTGACTTTTTGTTTTACCTCCACTCTTCAAAGAATCCTATCACTTCCAACTAAGAACCGGAGAAGCATCTTACAGTAAGGACAGCTAAGGGAATTTCAAATTCTGTCTGCTACAGAATTTAGGGGGTGAATTTCCTCACGATTTTGCTTTTTTGGATGTCACTCTCCCTTTGCAATGGTTCACTGGTTTTAAATAATTAAATATTCACTGCTAATATGCTTGAATAAAAACATCCTGAGCCTGAATGCTGGCACATCTCCACACAGGTGTGCAAGTGAAATGATTTCCTACCTAGAGGAAATGGCAACACTGTCACAAGGTTTCAAAACATATTTATCTCAAGTTGACCACTGCATAGAAATTAGGTATTCTATAGTTAGCTAACTTGGGAGAAATGAGTATTTTTGCTGAACTGTAAGACAGCATGGATATTATAACAAAAAATTATTTATTTCCATAAGGAGTTGCAGGGACTGAAAAACAGCACATATATTGGAAGCTCCTGTTGTTAAGGACTAAACAGAACAAGGATCCTGACTATCATGTTTATGGAGCTACCATTCAGTGACACCTTTACAGAACGAAGAAAACATGTACAGGAGGAGTGAAATCTAAAGAAATTATTTGTATATCCCATATTCTGGGTCTTCCAAAGTGTATTGCACAATCAAAATTCATACCAGCTTGATACAGTCTAGGATTTTAATGGCAGTGCAAGCATTTATTCTGCTGGGGAGAAAAAAAAAAGGCAGAAAGAGTAACTCCTTGCAAATTTGCAATTACATTTCTCTTCATTGCCTAAATCCAGTACTGATGCAAACCACCTGGTCCAGGCACAGCAGTTACACTGGCATGCTCAGCTACTGCACTGGCCAGGAACAGCCAGACATCCAAGGATTTTTTTGCTTTATCTACTTTATTAAACATCAAAAATGTCAAGAAGTTAACTCTGTCACATTTCTATAGTTACTGACTTGCAAAGATATGAACACAAGCTGACCTTTCAGCCTACTTTGACAGAAGCAGGATGCCATCAGGCTCAACACCTTATTCACTCCTGGGGGTAGAGAAACTGCCCATTAGAGCTTTGTGGTAAAAGCTTTCCCATCCATCTCTCTATGTTTCCAAGCCTTTCATCACTAACAAGAGTTTCATGCATTCCATCACCTCTGTAGTGCTAAGACAACTAAGACTCCCCCCAGCTTCAGAAAGATAACTGGTCCTAGTAGTTCTCACCAAGTATCTCTCTCAAGCAAGTGGTAATGTTTGAAATGCAGATGGGATGTACAAATCAATTGCTTCATATCTGGAAGCTGATTTTTCTGCCTGATACATTCAAAAATCACAACACAAACCCTAAATGCACTAAGAGATGGAATGCCTTAACATCACCCATATTAAAGTAAAATTATCAGCTGTATTTCACTGCCTGAGATAAGCAGTATTTGCAATAAGTGCAAATACTTCAAAAGTCATTTCAGCTTTAGCAAATTTGCTAATATTATTAAAAATACAAACACCAACACTGTAAAAAAATTATCACAATCAGAAAAAAAGTTTTCCTCCAAATTTATGTCATTCCATTCCCTTAGTTTGACCGGGATTTTGAGGACAAAGACTGAGAATCTACTGAAATATCATCCCCTTTTGATAAAGTGAACTGCTTCATACAAAAAGTCTTTATGTTCCAAAGTCAAGTTAAAGGTATGTGCAGGAAATATTTCTTTAGAAAGTGTCTTAGAAGTAATGCAGCATTTCTCTCCCATTCTTTGGTTCCTGTGCCCCACTGATAACAGTTCAAACAAGAGAGGCTTTTTATTCCCACTTCAATTGAGCCAGGAGGGGGAACAACCTCTTCACCAGATCTAGAAGACAAGTAACACGGGGCTTACACTAGTGAGGGAGATTGCAGCTAGACACATCTAAGGGTCAGGATTGTATATACAGTGGGATTTCCTCACTGGATACTAAAGCAGCTTCAATTCATAGCTACTGAAATTAGCACAAGTATAATCAAACAGATGAGCTCTCAAAGTCAGACTTCTTTCCCTAAAAGGATTCTAAACACAACTCATAACATAAATCAAGCAGACAAACTGCTGTTTGCTGCATTGATTAACAAAATGCCAAGCCAAGAGAAATTACAAGATCTAGCTCTTGTTGCCGGAAGGATTCCAAAAGATGAACCATTATACAGATGCATCTTCACTTAGGTGGAAGAAAGATAAAGGACAATGAGGAATTTCTAGTCAGCTTACCTCAGTGGACCATAATTCAACATTATAAAAGCCAGTATCACCATCACACACAGGGTCCTTCTCTTTGGAGATGATACTTTGAGCTTCTTGTTCTAGAAAGGAAAAGACCAGAAGATACACAATAAAAGAGGGGCACAGATATGCAAAAGTATGTCAGAAGCTAAATGTACCAAATTATGCTTGTTTGTTAGATTTATATTTGGCAATCATGTAAGAATACATGCCAAGACTACTTAAAAATAAAACTTTTGCTTGTACATTATATTCAGCTTTTATACAGTCTATTGTCTCAGTGAAATCTTCAGAGGGACTGTGGAGTAAAGAACTAAAAGTCAACTAGGCAATGTGACAGCTGTCCTGACCCAGAGGTGGTGAAAGTCATGCCTGGAGCACAAGGCTGGGCTAGAAACGCTCAGAGGTCTTCCAGGCAACGTTTCCACAATTCTGCTCTAGCACCTTCCACCTGAACAACTGTCTTGATATCAGGTCAGACTTTCATCACACGCTCTTACCTCTAACACTACTTCATCCAGCTGCCTCTTCAGCGTGTTGTTTTCTTTCTTGAGTTTCTCATTCTCCAGCAAGGCTGCCTCCAGCCTTGCCTCCAGTCCCAACATGTATTCTTTCTTTTTCTTGCGTGACTGAAAGGCTGACTCACGGTTTTTGATCATGCGCTGCTGCCGTCTCAAGACATTGACCTGAACAGACAATACACAGGACTGTTAACAATTCACAAGCTAAAAGTGCCTCTACTTCATGCATAATTTCTGCTTCCCTACTTTGTCAAAAGGTAGGTTCTCACAGTCTGCTTCAAATGAGCTGAGATGGTCAGCACAGAGGCACCTCGGGATCACGGCACACCTCTCAGTTGCAGCTCGTGGAGAATGAAAAACAGGCCCTGCACTGCCTGTTTTCTCTTGCATTCTCAACCTTCTATGTGTAGGGGACACAAAATGGGTACTCAAGCAGCAGTTTAATTTCATCAATCAAATCATAAAGTCAGAAAATATCCATCTTCATGTGTGCAAGGTAGCAAGAAAGTCTTTCACCTTCACTTTACCAGGCACCATTTTATAGGCTACAATCAGTCATCTCCTTTCTTAACAGGAAAGTTCTATGGTTTTCCAGTCTGTTCTGTATGGAAGCCATTTCCACACTGATTACACCTGCATCTGTTCCTTTTCCAGCTGTGCTATTCTGTTTTTGAGATTTTGAATACTGTTGCTAGCCTCAGACTGCACATCCTGTATGTATCAAGCACTTACATGGAAGTTTGAATGCAGTCTCTGAGTGCATCTAGACTAACATTTTAATTCAGATCAGGAGTGTGGCTTTCATGCACATTTCCCGATTGTCCCACTTAATGTGCTTTTGTTCACATCACAGAACAGTCTCGGAAAGAGCACACATACTGGATTCCTTCAGGATGAAGCTCAACCAGCAAATATACTCCTGGAGAGCACATAATTCCCTCTAACCACTAGCAGGCATTCAGTCTGCAAGATCAGACCAGGACAGTTCAAAGTAACCCCTCCTCATCCTCCAACAGTCCTGATGACTGATTTTTTTCCCAAGCAGGAACACTCTATCATCTTTTACCACTTATTCATTTTGTGGTTTGCACTGAGTGGGATGACCCAGACCAAAACCATCTTGCTGCTGACAAGGATAACAATGATGGATACTGCAGAACTAGACAAAACTACTTGAAATCCTAAGTTTAAACACTATTCTATTGAGTTCCTTTTCCTCATTGATTAGCAACAGCAACTCTTCCATTATTAAGCTGCAACTATATGTGTCCTAATGACAATTACACTGAAAGATAACTGAATGCTCTATTTTACACAGACCTGAATATCCTCCAGGAGCTGCCAACACATGCACTGGAGTAACCTGTATTTATCAGAGCAAGAAAGTTATAGAAAAACAGATGAGAACTATTCCAGAAGTATTATTTTAGGAAAAAATAACAAATCACAGAATAGTAACGTAACTAATTCAGACAGTGTGCTCCATTTAAGGTCTGGCTTTGTAAAGAACCTTAACCACAGCTTTCCAACTCTCTCCTTGTATATACCTGCACACAGAAAATATGTTGCTCCAAGGCTTTGGGGTCTGCAAAAAAAAGTGGCTACAGGCTGTTTGAAGATGACATTCTTCTTCATGGTGCTGCACGTTGGTGACAAAAACTAAGAAAACTCGTTACAGTGCATTAACATTCTGGGCTGCCTCCATGTTGGTCTAATTGCTTTTTGTAAAGATCATTTATTATATGTCTAGTCTGCTGCCACCAACAAAAGGCTGTGAAAGTGAAGCTGTTTGTACTTAATCCAGTTTCTCTCTTTAGCAGAGTGGAGAAGGAAAAGATTTTAACATATTTTTGTTAACACTAAGCTTTGTCTTGAATTTTTTAAGTACTATAACATTTAACATAAAAAAAAATTCTGCAGACATATAAAAACTGGACCAAAAATAAAAAGATTTGGGCCAGCCAAGAACTGCAGTGTATAGAACACACTAATTTGTGGCCAGGATCACTTAAACTGTTCAGAGATGAAATAATAAGGAATGAGTTCATGCAGCAGCTTTGGCTCGAGTTGTGAGATATTCCAAACAAATAGTTACATTCCTCTTTTTAAAAAGAGGTTTTGCATCATGGAGTCAAACAGAGAAGACCAAACTGTTCACATCCATTCTTGTTTGCAGACCCTCTTAGGATTATTCATTACTGGATAGCTTTTAATTAAGTGTCTGGAACCCCTGGCAAACCTACATGCTTCCCTGGAGAAAACACAGTGTTAAAGCACCAGCCTGTACACAAAGAGAATACCTAAGGCACATCTGCTTTCCCTGCCTCAGACACTACCATCTACATTTCATATGCTATTTATCTAGGCTGCCCTCCTTTACTCACTATTCTGCAGATGCTGTGAGGAAGAGCAGCTCTGCCCAGTCCAATTCAAGGTGCTCTGTGCAATAACTGCATTTCAGTCTATGCTACACCAGTTTCATTTCAACCCATTTCTTAAGCTTGCTTAAAGGAAACCAAATATTTGCATCCTTGAGTTATTTTAATTGGTCAACCTTCTAGCTCTTGCCTGGCTTTTCTTGGGGAATGAGCCACAACTACACACCCAATCCCACACAAATCTGATGCAGGAAATGGAAAGAGTTGTGTGAGTGAAATGGTGCAAGAATGCTTGAACCTGGAAGCAGTAAGGCAATAAGCATTACACAGCTGGCCTGGCATCAAAATAAACACGCCTCCTGCTTGAGCACTTTGATAATCAGAAGAGAGAGGAACTAATTTATAATGTCAGCCTGCTTGGGCAACATTGCTTTGCACGAGTGCTGAAGCAAGATTAAACACAGCCAACACCTCTGCTAATTTCTTTTGCAGCCTCCCACTTTTTAAGCTGTATTGTATTAATTTTCCACTGAAGATAACAACTTCTGGTTCTCAGAAACACTGACCATAGAGGGAAAACATCTGCCTTAACATCAAACAGTAATCAATGCTGCAATTTCTACTTCATAGCTTTAAAAACTATACCACCACTAGCAGACAAAAGTGTCATAACTAGAGGGCACTGAAAGGTTCCCTGCAAACCCTTCCTTCAAACAGGACTTACTAGATTCAAATTGTCCTCTGTCTTCAGAGGTCTTACACAGTCATGTACTTTACAAATAAACACTGCTACCTCAATTTACTTCCAAAGAAAACTCAGTTACGAGCAAAATTTAACCTCTATTCCAACACAAGCTGTACTTGTAGCACAAGGCAGTAAGAACATCTCTCACACTCCAGAGAGTTTTCTGTACAAACACTGGGAAAGCTAACCAAGAGATGAAAGTGCAAACCATATCAGTTTTGCATTGGCTGGTTCCTTAAATTAGCTTAAGAAAGCTGCTGTCTTTGAGGATGCATCTTAAACGCAGGAATACAAAAGCTACACAAGTTTTTTCTCTGTTCTTATGGAAGTTCTGGGTTTTCTTGTCTCTAACTCCACAGAACACAACTTGCCTAACGAATTTACTTCATATGAATATTGCACAATGTACAGCACAGAAAACAAGATTCTTCAATACAAATCCACATCTATGCTAAAGTAATGTTGCATAATCTAATTTTTTGCTAGATTTTCAGTGTTTTTTAATCGAGATAACTGGGAGGCAGAACTAAATCCTTTCTCACTACGGAGCGGAAACATGAAGAAAAGGCCCTTTAAGGACAGAATTAAACTGAACTCCACACACCGTTTGTGCCCTCATATAACTGCAAAGGAAAGGCAACCTGTTTCTTTTGGTTAAGAGCTTCTTTGCTTCAACTGGAAGAGTGGCTCTTAGGCAGCATTTCTTTTGTCCCATTTCCCAGAGGAAAGCTGTGACCGCACGGAAAGCCTGGCACTTCCCCATGGCTGGCAGGCTGCACAAACTTGTGCCACTAGGACACGCAGGCCTCACACGTGCACCCTGCTATCAGCCCATCCCAGTGTAATCCACTGCAAGGGCCGAGTGTTAAGCCAACACATTATCCCTCCTAAGCCCCAAAGAAAGTCCTGCAGTGTTTCTTTTTATCCTGCAACATCTGCTTAGATTAGCAAACAAAAACACGTGTTACAGAGCTCAGATGACAGCTACATCTGTGCAGCTCTGAGCGCCACATATGGCGTCCGGGGCGGTCGCGAGATGTTTTAACCCTGCTGGCGCCAGCTGAATCCCAAAACATTTGTTCTTTCTCAAAGCATATTCACAGTGTGTGCCAAAGAGCAGTTACAACTGTTTCTTCATATTTCAACAAACACAGGTAAGATGTGCAGTATTTCACAAGTCTTGGAACTGCCTCCCTAACACCGTGTGGGAAATACCCACACAACCCTCATTGAAAACAAACAGTTGCTCATTAACCCAGCTACACGTTGGACGAGTGACTGTCACGGGTGTGTATATTGAGTACAATGACAATGAGGGGGGTTTATCAATTAACCCTCATATTCAGACAATGGCAAGGTGCCATTGTCACAGGGAATCACAAATCCAATGACTGGTGACAGGTCTCTTCAGTTTGGTTTTGCATGGCAGGCAATTACTACTTAAAACTGCAGTGCTCTTAACTGGTCTGTCTACTGACAGATCTTTGTTAGCTGCTTGTGAATTCAGTACCAGGTTTTGATTGTGCTCTGGCTCCTGAATTATTTGTAGTACGTTATTTTTCACTATAAAATGCAGCTCCCACACGAACATGATTAGTGAGAAAAATGTAACATCAAGTATGAGTGGCAATTTTCAGATATGACGAAACAGTACACCAACACCCCTCCAAAGAAGCAGAAAGCACATGCCTTTGACAAACAGTGACCTGTGCTAGTAATAAGCAGGTGACTATACAGCAAAATTCCATGTGGATGGCCATCAGTGTTTTCTCCCTTACACTGAGAAATGTGATAGGACCCTCAGCTCACAACTGCTTTTGGAATACCATACTGGAGAATGACATTTTTAAAAGTTTAAAAGCCACAAACAAGAAGCTTTGGTACTTTCCACAACCATGCCTTCTTTGGACAACAAAATGCAACCAAAGCAGCTCCAAATTACTAGGAACTAAATCAGCTTAAACACCCAGCTTGCTAGCTGGTTAAGATATCAAAGCTGAAAGGGGAAAAAAAACCCCACACATCTCGAAAGCTATTTCTGTTTACACCTTACACTACCAACAGCAGCTTACTGTGAGCAACAATGGAAAAAATTATTTGTACAGGGATTGTTGAGATCTTACACCTTTTCTACTCATGCAGTATATTATCAAAAGGGAGCCTGAAGAGATTAGGATCACATGAAACTCAATACCTGAAATTTCTAAAAATCCTTAGTAAAATCTGGGAAGATAAAGGGGGATGGAAAAAAAATTAAGCACTGATGTTTCTAACTGATTTACTTCCAAAGCAATGTTTTTATTATATAGGTTAGAGAAATGGTTTAGCTCTAATCAAAAATCAGATATATCAACTCTTCCTGTGTATAAGAGGCCTTAGGCCATCAAGAGCTTGCACTTGAGATGTAAAAAATATATCACTGTCTTCTGCCAGGTGTGCAAGGGTAGTGTTCTGCAATTCCAGGCAGACTAACAGATACCAAGCTGTTCCAGCCTGTTCCGTGGGAAGCTGCCAAATTCCCTGTTTACTGTCAGAAATCCTATTGGAGTTTTCCTGAGACTCTGAGGAGACCTGGTTATCCCTTCAGATCCCACAGGCAGGAAGCTGAAAGCTGTTTCCAAGCCTTGGTTATGAGCTCTCACCCACAGTCAGAACTTACATCCAGCCCCACTGCTGGTGTGGTGCTTTGAAGCAAGGGCTTGGTCACCGGTATCTTCCCGCTTGTTGAGCCGTTTCCAGCAGCTGCAGGCAACGTATTCACCGTGTGGTTCTGAAGTGGTGTGGTCTCTCCAGTGACAGCAATGACTGGCTGGGAGGCAGGAAGCACCCCAGAAGCCTGGAGCTGCACCATGGCAGGCTGGAGGAGCACCACTGATTGACCTGGAACACAAGAACAAACGGCAGAGCTCAGCACCTATGGATTTGTACGCCACCACTTGGCAGGGGCATACTGACAGAGGAGGTAGAAAGCCTTGCTTCCTCTCCTGCCCTGAACAGTTTATCTCAAATCCATCAGTATAATCCACAGGACAGGAATGGAAAAAAAAGTTCAAAAGTTTGCAGGACTCTTAATACATTCCTGCAAACTAAAACTTACACATATTAAAGCAATCTAATAAATCAAGTTCTCTTCCAAAAGCTGTTCAAAGTTAATAAAATTCAACACTTGTTACAAACATTATTCAGTTCAGTATTGCCAACACTTGAAGCATTCTGTACAACTTTTCCAAAGAACTTAGCCAGCTTACCTCAATCCTCCTTCTCCCTTTTGTCCATACCTGTTTTATTGCTGTATTCAATGGAAAATTGACTACACAGAAGTGACTCATACTATACAGACCAATAAAAAATAGCATAGAAATAGAAGATGAACAAAAAAGAACAATGCAAGTTACACTTTCAAAACTTACGTTAAAGCTTCAATTCACACTAAGACCATATTTTAAAAAAATGTCTTATGCAAGGAAGTTTACACACAAGCTGAACAAAGCTTAAAGAAAAGCAGGCAGAAAAAATGAGGTAATTTTGAAGAGTTTAAAATGGAACTGGAAACAGTCACTTCCAAGAAATTTCAATCCAACAACTACATTTAACTCAAGCAGGTGTTTGAGTAATATTTTGTTGTCTGAAAACACATTAACGTCTCTCTAATCCTTTGTAACAGGATGACCTCGCCAGCTTTCAGAAACAGCACATTCCAGCTGAGCATTCCAACCCAAATGCACGACCATGTATTACAGCATTTACCCAACTTTCTGGAAGATGAAAAATGAAGTAATTTGCCTAGTGCAAACATCTTTTATGTATGGGGTGCAGGATTAAATCTCCTTTTTTCTGCAGACACAATCTTGAAGACATCATAAGTTACTACTGCCTTATTTAAGAACCTTCAGTGGTGAATTTGAGCCTATTTCAACATTTTTTTAATGTACAAAGGAAATTTGATGCTCTAAGACCATACTTTCTTCCTTAAGCTTTTATAAAAAACTGTAAAAATATGATTCCTCATGCTCCTTTGAAAATAATAGCATATTTCAAACTGGTAGTTCCCACTTGTCATATGCAGGGGATGGGTGAAAAAACACCCTTATGGTTTTTGTTATGGAAGCAGTACAATAGAATTTTTAAACATATCATCAGTTAAAGTAAATACATCACATGGAAACACTTTCCCAGAAGTATTTCCTCTATACTGCCTCACAGAAACTACTGCCCTGACTTTTCTGCAGGGAAAAGGAGAAGCTCATCTTCACAGTACTATACTTATATCCAAAAAATCCATATCCCAAACATTCCTTATTCCAGATGGTATTTTATCAGCTGGAACATCAGAAGGAATAAGAATTAGGTCACGCTGACTGTGCTGACCTGTGTTTTAAGCAGTCTAACCATCTTAGGCATGTTATAACAAATGCCAGCATATCCACATTTGGCTGAACCTCTGATGGAAGAGCAATTAGCAACGAAGACAAATTTTTCACTATTGCAGTAATTTGTAGATACATGCCCTTAAGAATTTGTCTCCTTTTCCTTCCACGCCTCAGTGCCTGTGCAGTCAACCGCAAGGGACTGCGGCCATCACCTGGTGAAACGAGCAACTGCATCTGACAATTCCTGCAATGCAAGCTGTCCCCACTGCCTCAGCTGCAGGGTGAAATAATGCTTTGGATTCAGAAGTGAAGGCTCGAGCTACTTCAAAGTTGGTTATAGGGCAACTGTAGGAATGAAGAACTATCAGGGGACAGGTAATCACTTGCCTCTTGTTAACAGCCTGCAGCTGTAAGCAACTTTTCTAACCTTTGACACAGGTCTCAATTTTTAGCAGATTTCACAACACTATTTAATGCTGTTTAGAGAGACAAGGTCATAAATTCATGTTCCCATCATCCTGTGGGCAGGGTTTCACGTGGGCAAAAAAAGCTTTTATCATTTCTCTCAAGCTTTCCAGCTTCATTCAAGCCACTACAACTGATTCTGCTGGATCTTCCTTTGGTAATGACAGCACTGTCATCACCTTACACACCACCTCACACTGCAAGCAGAGAACAGCAGAGGGTCCCTACAGATCTTTTCCCAATCGGCAGTTTTATTTCCACAACTGCCAGTGCTCAGCACAGTCTCCATCTTCCATTCCAAATAACTATTATAATCCATTCTTTTCCATTCCACGTAATGCCCAGGTAAGGGCTGTTTCTCATAGGACTATGAGAGGAGTGAGGCCATCTTCTCAGCTTAAAGCTTTTTCAGCAAAGCATGTAGGACCCCTTTTTCTCCTACCCCTCCCCTTTCCTACACCAAACCTCACTCCATTCTATCACACAACGTTGCCTCCAAGACAATTCACCTACCTTTAGGAGGTGCTGGCTGGATATTAACAACTGGCTGATTCTTGGGCAGTGGTACAAGTGTGGGAAGAGTCTGAATAATGATGGTTTTAGCTGGGATGCCAATGTCAGCCTGAGTTTCAGGCACAGCAGGCAAAAGGGGTTTGGGTTGTATCAAAGGCCGGGACACTGTCTGACCACACCTCTTCAGGTTCCTCGTAGAATTATTTCCTAGAAAAGGAAAAAGAGTTAGACCAAAAGGCATAAAATAAAGAATTCAAGCAATAATAAAATGTCTTTTGGTATGGTTTTTTTCACCCATCTATAATATTTGTTAAAAATAAACATGTCTGATCAAAAATTCAGGTCAGAAATGACAGGATATTTATTGTCTGTTACTTACTCATTCGTATGCAAAACAACACACATACTCTCTACAGGATCAAAATAAATCATGTATTATCTATGGGATCAAAGTAACTTTCTCTCTCATACCAGATCGAGAAGAGATGTTGACAGCAGGCTTCTTCTCCCCTTCTCCTTTGGGGGATGCAGGGCTTTTGCAGCTCTTGCTGTAAAGAGAGATGGGAGACATCTGGGAGCTACAGCTGAAGTCCACATCATCCTGCAGACAGAAAGTACATGAGATTAATGCTTCAGAAACACAGAGAAGCATCTACTGGCAGGTCAGAGTGCATCTGCTCTTTATCACATCTGTCTTGCTGCTGCAGCAAACAGGAGAAAGGTTTTGTTCTGCAGTTTCATTCTGGTCAATGCCAAGTACCACTAAAAAACCCCAACAAGTACTTCTCCCCATCAGCAGAGCAAGGGAAGGCAGAGGCCAGTGACTGCTAGGCTCAAAAGCCTTTAGAAGGCATTTTGTTTGGCAACCAGGCTAATAAACACAGCTGAGGAAACAGAACTGAACATGCTCTTATTTGAATGGGTCACAGAGGAGAGGTAAGAAAACATCATTGAAGAGAAGTTGCTTTTGCCAGGGCTGGAAAAATAAGCCGTTTCCTCTTATGCCACAAATTTGGTCAGAGAAGTAAATCACTGGGCTTTTTGCTGCTATCTGTATTACATGGAGGTTTCTGCATACAGGCACATTCTGCATTGGAGAGTCCACAGACGATGGAGAAGGGACTGAACAATTTGAAGAGGCTGGTGATAAGGGTTCTGTCTTCACGCTTGCATCTGCAAGAGGCAGATAAAGAAATTTTACTGCACAAGTTTTCAGCAATGGGAAATCAGTAAAGAACACAGTGCCCTACACCAGCTATTTAATTCCTGAAGTAAGGCACAGCAGGAAACACAGCAAGAGTAAAGGTACTAAACACCTTAGGTTGCCAGCTGTACCCATCCTACACTGCATGACTTCTTGTAACAGAGCTAAAGGCTGTAGGCCATCAAGCAGTTCCACATAAGTTACTACTGAAGCTGTAACAGCTCACCCTTGTGAGGCAGAAGGGGAAAAGACACATCTGCAAAATACAGATTAATTACCTGTATAAGCATGGCCTGTGATATTCCAAAGGTCTGAGTCCCAAGACATCAAATCCAAATCAAAATGGAAGTTATACAGATCATTTTCCTGAAATGACAGTTCAGAAAAAGAAACAAGACAAAAAGAAAGATACGTTGACACCACCAGCCATTATGTTCACGTTCTTACATCTTCAGAAAACAAAACAATACAACTATCACTTCAGTTGCCTTAAGGCAAACAGAGATAAGAGTCCTTAAAGGAGAAATTCTCGACCAGAACACACACGAAAAGGCTTCTTTTAAACCTTAGACCTGTAGGAAAAGAGCATGTCAGTTTAAGTCCATCCCTAATCATCATACCCTTATTAGTAATCTGTAAAGCAAAAATTCTAAGGTCACTCATTGAACCACCAAGTTTTAGCAACTTGGTGCCATCTTCCCCTTCATCTGCCTCGAAAATTTATTTAATGCCCTTCCATTGCTACATCTTAAAGCACCTTCCAAACAAGAGTATCATCAGTGGCAGTTTACCATCAGGAAAAGAGACACAAGGACTGATTTTCTCAAGACCTGATGAACAGTATATATAGGTCTATATAGGCATATATAGGTCTCCCTATATTTGAATCAACTGACTTAAAAGGCCTGCATGCTGTATAGACATTAGTACTTAAAATCTAGAATGAAGAGAAGGCTCATCGGAGTACACTGATGGGGGAATGACAAAACCCCACAAACTCCACACAGGCAACTAATGCCGACCTGCTGGCAGGCAATACTCGTTTGTACCTTCCCCAGTACAAACAAGAAGTTCTCACATTTTCACAGGTGACTGGCTCTACACCTGTAGGAATGCTCTTAGTACCTGAAATTTACCTTGGATAACCCAGGGGTTGCACTGAAGATGGGTTAGGACACAGTGAGCAGAGAGAAAATAAGGGGAGGGAACAGAGTGGAGAATCCAGGAGGCAGATGTTCCGGGACAGAAAAAGCAGTACGTAGCAAAATACATGGGGATTAACGCATAAGGTTGCAAGAAAAAGTTTTGGGAGAAAATCCTTCGATGAAGAAGAAAACACGAAGCCATCTAACAGGTGCTAAAGCCCAGCCGGGGTGGATGCGGGTTTAACTGCCCTGCGGGGGTTCACCTTCACCGGGGCAGCGACGACACCGCTCCTCTGGGCACGGCTCCTCAAACTCGCACCTTGAACTCCCTCTCTCCTTTACACCTGGCGTTTCCATCTCTAGCCTTGGCACTCCCGGTCTGATAAGCGAGTCACGCAGGGTGAAGGCCGGGGAGCCACGGTGTCCTGCCCGGCTGCTCCGGGGGGATCCCCGAGCCGGGCCGCGGNCTTCCCCTTCCTCCCGAAACACACGTCTGCTTCCGGGCGGCACCGCCCCCGACGGCGGCCGACAGCGGACACTCCACGGGGCGGGGCGGAGCGCGCGGTCCCACCCCACAGACAGGATCACACAATAAATTAGGTTGGAAAAGAGCTCTGAGATCATCGAGTCCAGTATGTGACCCAACACCACCCTGTGAACCGGACCACGGCACTAAGTGCCACATCCAGTCTTTCCTTAAACACCTTCAGCGACCGTAACTCCACCACCTCCCTGGGTACTTCATTCCAATGTCTAATCACCTTTTCTGTGAAGAAATTCGTCCCAATATCCAACCTAAAGCTGCCCTGGCAAAGCTGAAGACTGTGTCCTGTCTCCTGTCAGTGATTGCCCGGGAGAAGAGACCGACCCCGCCGGCACAGCCTCCTTCAGGGAGTTGTAGGGTGTGATGAGGTCTCCCCTGAGTCTCCTCCAGGCTAAACAACCTCAGCTTCCTCAGCTGCTCCTCATCAGATTCATGTTCCAGCCCCTTCATCCTGAACATTTCTCTTCTCTGAAACTGCTCCAGCACCTCAATGTCCTTCCTGAATTGAGAGGTCCAGAACTGGACACAGCACTCGAGGTGTGGCCTCAGCAGTGTCCAGGACATGGAACAACCACTTTCCCTACTCCTGCTGGCCACAGTATTCGATTGAGACCTTCCCCCCGACCCCAAGCACACAGATACTGGTTAGACACAGGCATTTATTCGGGCCCTGCTGACACAAGCCCATCTCCAGAAGCACAAGTGGGGCAGCCGAGGGGGAATGTCCAAGGGCTGGGCAGCAGGCTGCCCCCAGTGCACAAGATAGTGGCCCATGGCCCCAGACGCATCTCCAGCCACCTTTCCTGGAGGCAGCTTCCCTTCCTGGGGGTACGTGCAGAGTGAGCACAGTCTCCACGGGCACTGCTGGTCTCTCCAGGCTCCAGCAGCAGCTCCCGCCGGGCCTGCAGCACTGGGGGATGGTGGGGGTCAGTCACAGGCAGGCTGGAAGCACAGGAGAGACAGAGCTGGTGTTACCCACTTTGGTCGCAAAGGGCGTCCGTCCCCACCTGGGAGCACCGGCGTCACGAGGCTCCCCAGATGAACTTTGAACAGGGTGCTGGGAGTGTCTCACCAGCACTCACCTCACAGATTGGCATCATATGCTGCATTGGTGAAGGTGCCTGGCGACCCTAGGTCACTGGAAGGCAAACACAAGGGTGTCACTTTTCATCGTGCAGAAGTGTGTGAAGGGCGGGGGCTAACACAGCCCTGTCAGCCCCAAAGATGCTCCCACTGCATATAAAAAGCAGCCTCACACAGGCAGGTCTGAGTGACAGCAGAGTGACCAAAGGGCTGTGACAGTCACTGGGCAAAGCCACTCTCCTGCAGAGCATGGCTCTCACCTCGTGGGGTTCAGGAGCTTCTTCTTCTCCTCTGATAACAGTGTTGAAATGTCCATGGGGATAGAAAAGATAGAGAAGAAATAACCAGATCTGTTTAGTGAAAGTCATGAGAAGCTGCAGCAGCAGCATCTGAAATTGAACAGTTTGACAAGTACGGGATGGAGCAGGGAGGGTGCTGAAGCATTTCCTGCCTTCTTCACAGTGAAGGTGTTTATCTGGCTCTGCCCTTCAAAGCTGGCTGCTGACACTTTCAGGTAGACAATCTGCCAAGGAGCCACACAACTAGCAGCAAATAAGACACTTGGACTGAGGCAGTCACACTGTTAAACCCTTCTGATTATCCCACCCTCCCCTGAGACTTTAACCACCTTGTCTGAGGGCCCCTGGCCAAAGCTACAGTGGGCTGTGGAAAGTGTTTCCATACCTCTGTCACTGAGATGCTTGGCAAGAAGAGCAATGAGCCCCCCAGAGAGCACAAGACCAGCTACTGTCAGGGCCGTGCCACTGCCATAGGCCAGGACTTGTTTTAAGAAGGCACCATCCTCTGAAACGGATCCATAGACGCCCAAGTCAGAAAGTTGTCAGGACTTCAGAGCCCCTGGAGTGCCCCCCACCACATTCAAGATGTGCTTGCAAGAAAGCTGGACCCTCCCAGCAATGCTAGAGGAGAAGGAGGGTCCCACTGTACCTGTACAGACAGGAGAGTGCCTGGTCCAGTTCCCTGTAGCCTCACACCGGAGAGCCTCTGCTCCCATCCGAACAAACCCTTCCTCACAGGAAAAGGTGCATGTGGAGTTGTAGGTGAAGTTCCCATGTACATGAGAGCAGCTCAGCTGGCCTCTGCTGGGGGGGTCCAGAACTGGGCAGCTGATGGCTGGAGATAAAGCACAGCAGTAGCATAGAGGACAGGATTGTAGTAGTGAGATAGGGACATGTGGGCTGGGAAGCCACAGGATGAACTAACATAGACTGAGGTGCTGGGGAAAGCAGTCTGCTACAACAAAGCACTCCCAGATGTGTGAGATCACGAGATCTACCTTTGCATTGTGGGGTGTCCCCAGTCCAGGTCCCCATGGCCGTGCAGTTGCGGCTTTCTGGCCCCATCAGCACAAATCCCGTCTGGCAGGAGAAGGAACACTTGGAGCCAAAGGTGAAGTCCCCATGGGGATGGGAGCAGGCAGCCTGACCCATCTTGGGGGTGGTCAGTGCTGAGCATTTGATGGCTGCAAGGGTAAAGAGGCACACCTCAGAAGGGAACTTGGGAGACTACACTCTTGGGATGAAGGGTCTAGGGAGCATCCTACTGCCACCCCAAGGCCAATGACTCTACCTTCACAATATGGGGCATCCCCTGTCCATGTCCCCGTGGCTGTGCACTTGCGGCTCTCTGACCCTGTCAGTACAAACCCTGTCTGGCAGGAGAAGGCACAGGTGGAGCCAAAGGCAAAGTCTCCATGGAGATGGGAGCAGCTCAGCTCTCCCCAGTTTGGAGCACTGAGCACTGGACAGGCAACGGCTGCAGGG
>WEIV01020295.1:95736-111352 GCA_013390005.1 Calyptomena viridis
GCCCCTGGCCAAAGCTACAGTGGGCTGTGGAAAGTGTTTCCATACCTCTGTCACTGAGATGCTTGGCAAGAAGAGCAATGAGCCCCCCAGAGAGCACAAGACCAGCTACTGTCAGGGCCGTGCCACTGCTGTAGGCCAGGACTTGTTTTAAGAAGGCACCATCCTCTGAAACGGATCCATAGACACCCAAGTCAGAAAGTTGTCAGGACTTCAGAGCCCCTGGAGTGCCCCCCACCACATTCAAGATGTGCTTGCAAGAAAGCTAGACCCTCCCAGCAATGCTAGAGGAGAAGGAGGGTCCCACTGTACCTGTACAGACAGGAGAGTGCCTGGTCCAGTTCCCTGTAGCCTCACACCGGAGAGCCTCTGCTCCCATCCGAACAAACCCTTCCTCACAGGAAAAGGTGCATGTGGAGTTGTAGGTGAAGTTCCCATGTACATGAGAGCAGCTCAGCTGGCCTCTGCTGGGGGGGTCCAGAACTGGGCAGCTGATGGCTGGAGATAAAGCACAGCAGTAGCATAGAGGACAGGATTGTAGTAGTGAGATAGGGACATGTGGGCTGGGAAGCCACAGGATGAACTAACGTAGACTGAGGTGCTGGGGAAAGCAGTCTGCTACAACAAAGCACTCCCAGATGTGTGAGATCACGAGATCTACCTTTGCATTGCGGGGTGTCCCCAGTCCAGGTCCCCATGGCCGTGCAGTTGCGGCTTTCTGGCCCCATCAGCACAAATCCCGTCTGGCAGGAGAAGGAACACTTGGAGCCAAAGGTGAAGTCCCCATGGGGATGGGAGCAGGCAGCCTGACCCATCTTGGGGGTGGTCAGTGCTGAGCATTTGATGGCTGCAAGGGTAAAGAGGCACACCTCAGAAGGGAACTTGGGAGACTACACTCTTGGGATGAAGGGTCTAGGGAGCATCCTACTGCCACCCCAAGGCCAATGACTCTACCTTCACAATATGGGGCATCCCCTGTCCATGTCCCCATGGCTGTGCACTTGCGGCTCTCTGACCCTGTCAGTACAAACCCTGTCTGGCAGGAGAAGGCACAGGTGGAGCCAAAGGCAAAGTCTCCATGGAGATGGGAGCAGTTCAGCTCTCCCCAGTTTGGAGCACTGAGCACTGGACAGGCAACGGCTGCAGGGACAGAGATACATTTTCAAGCAGGAGCCTGGGTACTACAAGGCTAAACTGTTGGAACAAGAGGACCAAGAGGATCCTCTGGGGAATATCCCATGGTCAATCTGAGGACTGTGATGCTTTGAGCAGCAGCAATACCTTTGCATTGTGGTGTGTCCCCAGTCCAGACTCCTGTGGCCATGCACTCACGGCTCTCTGGCCCAATCAGTAGAAACCCTGTCTGGCAGGAGAAGGTACACATGGAACCGAAGGTGAAGTTGCCATGGCGGTGGGAGCAGTTCAGCTCTCCCTTGTCTGGAGCACTGAGCACTGGGCAGGCGATGGCTGCAGGGCAAAAAAGCACACTTCAGGAAGGAGCTTGTGGACTACAAGGCTAAACTTTTAGAATGAGAAGACCAAAGCACTACAGAACATCTCAGGGTCAATTCAAGGTGTGAGACACTTTGAGCAGCAGCTCTACCTTCACAATGTGTTGCATCTCCTGTCCAAGTCCCTGTGGCCAGGCACTCGCGGCTCTCTGACCCCATCAGTGCAAACCCTGTCTGGCAGGAGAAGGCACATGTGGAGCTGAAGGTAAAGTTTCCATAGAGGTGAGAGCAGTTCAGTTCTCCCTGGTTTGGAGCACTGAGCACTGGGCAGGTGATGGCTGCAGGATAAAGAAACACAGTTCAAGTAAGAGTCTGTGGACTATGGGCTCAACTGTTGGAATGAGAGGACCAAGAGCATCTCATGGTCACTCCAAGGCCTGTGACACCTTGAGAAACAACTCTACCTTTGCACTGTGGGGTGTCCCCAGTCCAAGTCCCCATGGCCATGCACTCACGGGTCTCAGATCCCTTCAGCACAAACCCTGTCTGGCAGGAGAAGGTACACGTGGAGCCAAAAGTGAAGTTCCCATGGAGATGAGAGCAGTTCAGCTCTCCTCGGTCTGGAGCACTGAGCACTGGACAGGCAATGGCTGCAGGGATAGAGAAACACTTCAAGCAGGAGGCTGAGTACTACAAGGCTAAACTGTTCAGTTGCAGAGGCTGGTGAAAACCCTAGTGGCACCTCAAGGCCGGGAACACCCTGAGCTCTAGCAGTAACTCTACCTTCACAGCGTGGGGTGTCTTCAGACCAGGACCCTGTGGCCATGCACTCACGGCTGTCTGGCCCAATAAGCACAAACCCTGTCTGGCAGGAGAAGGCACATGTAGAACCAAAGGTGAAGTTCCCATGGATATGGCTGCAGTTCAGCTCTCCTTGGTCTGGTGCATTTAGCACAGGGCAGGTGATGGCTGTGGAGACAGAGACACACTTCCAGCAGGAGTCTGGGGACTACAAGGTTAAACTGTTGGATTGAAAGGACTAAGACACTGGAGAATACTCCAGGGTCCACCAGAGGTCCAACAGAGGTTGAACAGCAGCTCTACCTTCACAGCGTGGGACGTCTCCAGTCCAGGTCCCCATGGCCGTGCAGTCACGACTCTCTGGCCCTATCAGCACAAACCCTTTCTGGCAGGAGAAGGCACATGTGGAGCCAAAGGTGAAGTTGCTATGGAGATGAGTGCAGTTCAGCTCTCCCCACTCTGGAGCACTCAGCACTGGGCAGGTGATGGCTGCAGAATGAAGAGGTACACTTCAAGCAGGAGCTTGGGAACTGTGACACTAAGATTCTGGGACCAAGGGGGTGGGGAACATCAGAGTATCATCCCAAGGCAAATGACACTCTCCACTCTAGCAGCAGCTCTACCTTCACAACGTGGGGCATCCCCTGTCCATGTCCCCATGGCTGTGCACTTGCGACTGTCTGACCCCATCAGTGCAAACCCTGTCTGGCAGGAGAAGGTACAGGTGGAGCCAAAGGCAAACTGTCCGTGGAGGTGGGAGCAGTTCAGCTCTCCCCAGTCTGGAGCACTGAGCAAAGGGCAGGTGATGGCTGCAATGGGAGAGCAGGTCTCAGAAACAGGATAGATAAGGTTAAATCTAAGGATTAGGGCTCAATCCAAATCAAAGGAAACCAAATCTGTGGTGATATGTCTTTGACTTACCTTTCTCACCCAGACTCACCTCTTCAAAAACAGTAGTTGAGGCAATGATTTTTCTGCCCTATGAGTGATTTTCTGGGGGGCACACAGTTGCTGCTCTTCCAGAGCCCTATTTATCCCTTGCACTACCCTGGGATGAAGGACCACAGCTGCTGCAGTCTACTTGCCTCCTTCCCTTTTTTGGAGCGGAGACCTGCCCCATCCTTGTCACAGGTGAGGGGGATGGCTTTGGGGCTGTAGAGGACCAGTATGGGATGACTGCAATGACTACAAGGGTTGTGTGCCAGCCTCTCCAGGCTGTGCCCAGGGTGTGCTTTGCTGCATGCCAGGGCAGCACCCAACATTTGCTGGGGTGAGCGGCTCTGCTGTCTGCAGGACCACCACAGGTTAGTGACAGGAGGATATGTAACACCCAGCCCAGCTGAGACAGACCCCATCTGCTGCAAATCTGCTTTCAGATTAACACTGAACACTTTCCTAAGTAGACTTTTCATAGCTATCTTACAGACAAGTTTGGTTTCCCACAAAATGCCCAGAGGTATCTATTGGTGAATATGCCATGCAAGTGGGAGCAATTGACTCAGCCCTTTTTGGGCCAGTCAACAATGGGCACACAACATCTGCAGGCAGGCACAGGGCAGGCTTTTTGACAGAGCAGGCAGCTTTGTCCTTCATAGCCCTTGCAGCACCATCAGCCTTGCCAGAGCAGGAACCTCTGCTCATTTTTGGAGCAAGCCCAACTGGCAACGCTTGCTAGCACCACTTTGTTGACAGCAGAGGCGACTGACTGACTCATCTGATTCTCTGAAGAAAACAAAAATCAATCATACATACAGCCTGCAGGAAAATGTGAGCTAGGAAAACAGGCCTCTGGTAACCTGAAAAGCCTGGAACAGACAGGCATAGCCCAGCTTGCCTATGGGGACTTCCACAAAACTGGGAGACAGCTCCTGCCCCTGCTGGGGATGCTGGCTACATAATAGTCACATCACGTCTCTGTGACTGTTCCCCTTAACTGCAGAAAGCTTTGCTGGTCTCAGCTGCCTGAAGCAAGCCCCAGGTTGGAACACAGACACCCCTTGAACAGGCATCATTGGCAGCACTAACTTCAAGGCAGGCTCTGTTTTTAAAGAACATATGTACAGAGATGCTGCTTGACCCCTGACAGCTTCTGCTGGGTCTCCCAATACAGAGGGTCCCCAGCTGTGTCCCGTGGCTGCTCCAGTCCTTGACTCATCCGATCCTTGTGCAAGCTGTGGTACAGGAAAGGTGGAGCAAGGCTCTTATGTCCCCAGAAAAGCCCAGTACTTCCTTAGGATGCTCGATGTCTGTCTGCCAGCCCTCAAGCCACCCACAGGAAGACTTTCCCTGCCCCTGCAGCATAAGATACCACAGTTTTCTCTCTTTTGCGGCTTCCTGTCATGCTCGGTCCCTTCCAGCTTATATCTAACCTCATTTCACAGGTCCTTGTCCCTGCTCAAGGCGGCCCAACCCTGCCAGGAGACCCCCTTCCCCTGGCTGCAGGACAGCAGCTCCTCTTTTTTCTGAGGACCCCCAAGGCGCCAAGTACCTTCCCAAGGCAGATAGGGATGGGCTTGGGGAGATGAAGACAGTGTCACTGTGTTGACAGAGATGCTAAGATACTGTCCTGACCCCTTGCTTGGTGCACACAGGGTGCTGACATCTGGGTGTGATTCACGACGGTGAGCAAGGCCATTGGGACAGCCAGGCAGAGCAGGGGCTTATCCTCGCAGCTGCTCTGCCCATTGCAGCCTCATGAGGGAATTGCTTCACACATGCAGTACCAGGAGATGCTTCCACAAAGGGCAGGAGCACGGCAAGACTTGCCTGAGCAGCATTGGGCACACAGTGCCAGTCCCCCCAAAGCATCAATGCCCCAACCCTGATGAGACCCCCAGCCCCTGACAGGTCCCACCTGTGCAGATGGGAGTGTCTGCTGACCACTTCTGGGAAGGCAGGCACCGTAGCATGTCCATTCCTTGCCGCCTGAACCCTTCCTGGCACCCAAACATGCAGGTGGAGTTGTAGCTGAAGTTTCCATAGGGATGGCTGCAGTTCATGTGAGCTCCCTTTGGCTCCAGCTCAGCACACTGCACAACTGGGAGAGACACAGCACCACCAGTCCGTTAGGGAACTTGCCCGCTTTGCCTCCAGTGCTCAGGCTCTCCAGCAGGGAGGAAGGGATGGGGACGGATGGCTCACCTTCCTCGCACTCAGGGCCATGGAAGCCGGGGTAGCACTCGCAGCGGTAGCTCCCGATGGTCTCCACACACTCACCACGCTGGCTGCACGGGAAGGGCTGGCAGGAGGCTACACACACAGAGGATGGTCATCAGGAGCCACTGGTCACCCTGCTGGTCCGCAGCCCACCCAATCCAGGTCCAGGCCACAGTTCCCCTACTCACCCTTGTAGCACAGTGCCTTTTTCTTCCGGCTGCAGGGCTCGTCATTCCACTTGCCTGACTGCTTCGGCCGCTTGATGTAGATCTCCACGCAGTCCTGGTTGGAGCGGCGGTTGTTGGGCTCCCCATCTGCCCAGTTCTCTGCCTCCTTTGTCAGAGCCTTCCTAGTGCCCACCCAGGTCCAGACGCCACCCAGCTTGCGGATGCCGATCCAGTAGTAGCGCCCATGGTGGGGGAGGCTCTTGTTGAGGTACTCGATCTCCTGCTTGTTCTGGATGGCCACCAGGTCGGTAAAGAAGGTCTGGCAGTAATTCCTGGCCTGCTCCCACGTATAGTCCCCTTGGTCACTGTAATGGTACGTCCAGGCACCCACCTCCTCCCATAACACCATGCCTGTGAGAGAGGATGAGGTCTAGGATCAATGCAGAAATGATGAAGCCGGGTCAGGGAAGGGGTCCCTTGGGACATGAGGGAGAGCTAAGCCTGGCATCAGGGCCAAGAGATGCCAGTGATCAGCTGGGTGAGGGGATGGGATGAGGGGATAAGTGTGAATGTGAATGGGGCTCTAAGGGTACATGGAGACCTGGGTGGATCAGGCATGGCAGAAAAAGCTGAGAACTTAAGGGGACAGCACAGAGATCAGGAAGGTGGGCAACACAGGGTGAAGGCTGAGACAGAAGGCAGCATGGGATGGGACAGGCAGAGTGCAGGTGGCAGAAGAGCCCCAAGCGGTGATGCCAACCCCTGCTCCAATACAAGGACTGAAAGCCCAGCCCCATGGCCCTATTCCCCTGCCCATAAAAGTTTCCCAAAGGGGAAAACCCTATTTCAAGATGGTTCTTTAAACACAGTTCCCTCCTTGAATGCAGAAGTCTACCACTTTGGTTTTCTTGCTTTACACTGCTACATGATAGTCAGATTGGAGCAAGGCAGAGCAACAAGTATGCCCTCACCCCCAAAAGCATATGGATCCCAACCTGTTCATCTGAGCTAGAGATTGTCTGATGAGTCTTGTAAAACTCAAGTGTTACAAAACAAGATCTTACAAAAGTCAAGCTCACATCCTGGTCATGCCCACCAGGCAGGGCAAGGCCAGAGATTAACTGGAACCCACACCCAGAAGTGAAGGGCACTTTGCTGAAACCCTGGTCTTATTTACTGCACTTCACACCGCAACTTTATGCAATCAAAGAGTTTTAGCCACAAAAAGAAGCTTCCTCCATTCTCCCCAGAAGTTGGTATCTCCACAACTGCTGAAAGTGATTTGGGGATCATATCTTCCTTTGTGCAGAAGGTGAGATAGGAATCAAGGTCTGCCCCAAACAACCAGCCTGGGTTGCTCTCCTGTGTCTCAGGACAGTGTATCACACTGCAGTTATGTAGACAAAGGTCTGGCCATCACGGATTAGGTGCAAATTTAGAGCTTCTCAAGTCTAGTTAGAGCTGTCGTTTGGTCAATAATTATATATTTTTCTAAGTAAATTCCCATGATTTTTCTGGTTTTCCTTGTGAAAGAGCAAACTACCCACTTCGTTCAATGAAACTGAAGCAGAGAAAAATGTGGTTTCCCACAATGGCCCTCCTCTTTACCCTTTGGGAATTTGGGGCTGCAGAACAGGAGCTCAGTGATGAATTCTCCCCCATCCTCAGTTCCCCCCACTCTCCTCCTGGTCCTCACTGCCTCCCCAGCATGGCTCAGGGCAGCTGCCTGCTACCCTCACACACTCATCACCAAACTGAGAAGGACCAAGGAAACCCATTCACTATGTGCCCATCCTCCACATGCTCTCTTATCTCTTTTCTCCACCTCCACCAGTAACACCAGTAACACAGATGGCACAGCTCATCTCTCCTGCCTTATGTTACCTTTCCCTGCACCACCTGGAGCTGACCCCCACCAGGTAAGTGCTGCAACCTCGATACCTCTTCCCAGGATGGTGTTCAGCAACTTCCACACTCAGGCTGCCTTTGCATTTTTGTTTTTCCCTCAAAGATAAATCTCATACTCCTCCTGATACTTCTCCATTTGCCTCATTTCTGTTCCTTAGCTCAGTCATGAAAAGTCCTTTGGAAAATAGCTCACAGAGGATTTCCAAGGACAGAGCAGGCACCAGCAGGTTTTGCTCTGTGCCTTTCTCCAGTTCACAGTACAGTGCAGCATCAGCTATGCTGCATGTGGGGAACCAGACACCCTGCAAGGACCTCACACCAAGCCCTCCCTGGGGGAGCATGGGCTGCCTGGAGGAAGCTGGCCTGAGCAGACACAGCCCTCTCCCAGCCCAGGAGGATCCAGCCCTGGAGCTGACAGCCACGAGGGTTGTGATGGATGGCAGTCCAAAATAACACTGCTGCCCTTCTCCAGTTTTCCTGGACCTGCAAATTCCTCTGCAGGGTCACACTGGGTTTACTGAGCTTACCCCACATGATGGCAGCGATGCCCAAGTAGATGCCACGAGAGTCCAGAGTCCATGTCCTCCCAGCAGATTGCAGACCCACAGCAGTGCCCTGGCAGGGAGGGAGATGTGAGCATGCCCATCCCAAGGGGCTCACACATGCACCCACATTTCTGCCAGGCAGTCCTGGTAGACACAAGGGCATGTTGCTTGTGCCAGCTCACACACATGCACAGATGGTGCTCCAGCCAGGTACGGCTCTGCTGCAGAAAGTGCCCCTCCAGCGAGGCACTTTGGGAGGCCGTGCCCGCAGCACGGCTGGACAGTGGGAGAGATGCTGCTGGCAATGCAATTCACTCCTGGGAACCCCCTAAGTCCAGGACATGTCCTATGCCCCCAACCCCTTCCCGCCCAGCCACGGCTGGAATCTGCAGTGCCCTGCGTGCCTGGCAATGCCCTGTGCGCCTGGGGTCACCCAGGCAGGGTGTCTCCAGGGCAGCCTGCGTGTGTGCCACCAGCACTGGTTCCTCTCAGCGCCTGCCTACAGCCCTAACCCTGCCCTCCTCTAATCCCCTTTTCCAGGTAGACCCTGAGTCATCCCCAAGGAAAGCTGCAGGACCTACCATGTCGGCGCCGCAGGCGCTCCTTGCCCAGCCAGCGGCAGCACCAGGCGTGCGTGGCTCTCGTGGGCAGCGGTGCTCACACTTCCTCCGAGCGTACGGAACATTGCTCCCTGCTTCCTCCCCTCCCACCTCAGTCCAGCTGCCAGCCCGCATCCTGCCCCACATCCCCGCCTCCCCCGCGACAGGGCTCTCCCGCCCTGAGAAACCTTTCTCTCGGTCCGGGGCTGAAGGGGAACAGCGGGGTCAGCACTGGCCAAGGCCCTGGTGGGACTCAGCTCAGCACCAGCCCCGTGGCAAGCGAGATTAATGCATCCCCACACTGCCACGGGGACGTGACAGCCACAGGAGCCGACCCACAGGATTGGCAGGGCCCCCCAGGAGGTGGAGAAGGGCCTCCCAGGAACGGTCCAGCCGCAGCCCATGGTGCCCAGGGCACCACGACCTATCTGACCCACCATGTCCATGTGGCAGTGCCCAGCTGGTGGTTGGAAGAAAGAGGAGGAATGAGGTGTGATGAGGTCCCTGAGAGGGAGCGTGGCTTGCAGTCTCCCAGCTCCCGTACCGGATGCTCTCCTTGCACAGAGACTTTTTGTTCTGGCTGTGAATCTTCATATACCCTTTATAAACTGTTACTTACACAACATATTTTCCTGTCTTTAAGTCTTTATGAGAAAGGTCCAAGAATATGCCAAAGGAACTTCCCCTGACTTGTTAACATCTCTTAACATCCACCAGTTTCAGGAATATGCCTAATTGTGTCCACCTCCACTTGGGTTATTCTTGAATCATCATTAATCTTTCCTTACCCCATTGTGCTCATAAGCAAAGTCAGCTTGGCAGGTTTTTCTACAGAAATTACTCTGCTCACTTCCAACTAAAGTCAAGCAAGAGCCATGCAGGTCACAAGCATTTTCCAGTTCCAAAGAAATTGATGCTGCTCCACTGGGACTCATTCTAGACAAAAGGAGGAACTCATTCCACAAAAGCCATAACCTACTACAATTACTTTATGCTTGGCCAACACAAATGGAACTCAGTTCCTGTCTCTGGATATCTTCCATGCAAAATGTCTTACTGAAGTTGTCTATTTTTATAGAATTGCTGAAGATTAGTCTGTATGTCCAGTAAATCAGGAGCACTCACTTTCTAGTCTAGCTCATCTGCCGAGGGTGGTCAGTTACAGCATGGGAAGAAGAGGCTGAGGGGCAGCTTCTGGGCAGGAGAGCTTCTCCAAATGCTGAGGGTCACCTGGATAGGGTGGGAGCTGCCTCAGACCTGCTCGGACTCAAGAGAGGTGTTTGTGGGTACATGGCACCAGGGGAGAGCAGGCTGTGCCCCCCGCCAGTTTCACTTCTGCTGAAACCTAACATAGTAAGGCAGAGTAGTAGGAAAAAAATATTCTCACCTTTATTTGTGTAGCCACAAATAGTTTCTGGTATTGTTTTAAAGTCAGAGTCAAGGTGGCTGAGACCCAGAGGTTGCTGCTGTTGCTGCTGCTGCTGCAAAGGGCAATACGTGGCCAAGTTCAAAGCTCTTTGTGGGGTCTGGTACTCCATGCCCACAGGAATCTGGGCTCAGAGAGGGGGTCTTACATGGCAGAACAGATACTGAGGGTTGCTTTTCAGGTAGTGGAAAAAGGTACCTACAATAGGAGGGAAGACATGAATCAGCTCTGCTGGAAGCTGGTTAGTCACCAGGAGCCCTTTGACATCGCAGATGGTTTCCAAGGGTGGCTTCCCTGGAAGGAATTCAGGATGCTGCAGGGCACAAGCTCCCACCGACTTCCTGCTGCTCCTCTTACCAAGGAAGGGCCTGTCATGCAGGGATTTCCCAGGCGGCAACATGGTGCATCCTGTCTCCCCAAGACATGTCTCCAAGGAAAGAGTGCAACCTGCAAGCCAGGGCTTTGCCCAGCATGGGCTTGAGGGACCAGGTACAAAGACACTTTCCTGTGTCACCTCCTCACTGTCCCTCTGAATCCAGGGATCTGGAATGGAAACGTGCCTCCTTTGCTGTGCCCTGGTGCTGAGCAACAGATGGAGACGATGCTCTCTCTCCCGTGAAAGGCCTGCTGCAGGCTCTGTCTCTGGGGAAGGGGCATGGCTGTGTGTTGTTTACAGCAGAGGCTCCTGCCCCATGGTGGCACAGCCTGTTCCCCTCCTTGTGCAATGTGGCCCAGCAAACCACAGAGGAACCAAGTCACCCTGACACAGCCCATCCGGCTCAGCTGCTGCTGGCGATACAGTGGGCACCTTCCTGGGAAGCCCCCCTCACCCCGAGGTGGGCTCAGCAGCCCACCGGAGCAAGGAGACACCCGATGGGACCCCTTTGGGAGCATAGCATGGTACCGGTGAGGACCCACATCCCTGGGGTGGAGCCCTGCTGCTGCCATCTGACTATCCCTCCTTTGGGACTTGGGCATCTGCCTCTGAAGCATGGGCAGGGGATGAGTCCCCACCACAGGTCCCCGGATAGTGCTTGACCCAAAGGATGTCCCTGAGCTGCAGGGTGCCTTTGGACAAGTCTTGCAGCACGATACCTGGTGCACAAGCCCAGCAGCTGGACCCTCCTTAGACGGTCCTGGAGGAGAGCAGCACCCTATAAAAACTTTCTCACAATTTGAAGGTGTTTGGCCATAGGGAGACGCACTATGAGTGCCACTCTGAACTAGAGGGGTGAGATGGTTGCTAAGATTGGTCAGGACCAGAAGGACAGGGATGCTTCCAAGATAGTCCAGGGACAGTCTTGCACTCCCCATCCACAGGGACCTTGCAGCACTGGCACAGACCCAGCTGCAGAATACAGTAGTTTTGGGCAAATCACTACTGTTCATCCCACTCAGTCCCTCTGAGACGATTCTTTGATCTCAGCTGTAGGACAGCTCTCTGCCTCCCATCTTTCACTGCCAAGCTGGTGATGGAGAGCCTTTTCACTGGGCATCACTGCCACTTGGGTAGTCCTGCCTGTGCTGCCTGCTGGCTCCCTGCCACCTGGCAGCAGCCACATCACACATCAGTTTGCCAAACAGGATGCCAGGGGCGTAGGTAACATTGATATTATCTCCCTGCTTCTGTGGTAGGGCATAAACAAGTGACCCTGCCCACCCGGGGAATCCCAGCACCTCTGCCCTGCCAGTGACCTGGGGCACAGGGTGGGTACAGGGAGCTGGGGGGCAGCTCCAGGGATGTGCCCCATCCAGGATCAGTCCTGTAGCCATGCAGGCAGTCCTTGCCCTAAGTGACAACAGAATCACCTCATCTGCAGAGCTGCTCCTGGGAACCGTGATTGCCCTGCTTGGGGCCTGCACACAAGGCTCCCCACAGCACTGTGCATCCCTGGAATGCCGAGACAAGCCACTGACCCAGCTGGTCCTCACTTGATGGCACCCATCTTCTTGGCATGAGAGCAATACCTAAAGCTGTCATGCTGTCATGCTGACTTAGCATAGAGGCAATCCAGGTGGTGGAGGCACTGGCAGCCAATGGAGCAGGCCACCACCACCTCAGACATCCCCAGTGCTTTTGTAGCATGTCTGCTTTAATGCAGAGATTTCAGTCTTCTCCTGTCTCACAGAGTAAGCCAGATTCCTCTGTCGCCTCTGTCATCCTCTGCATACTATTGCCTGCTCCCCTCCCTGGCCCAGCAGATGAACATGATCAGCACCAAGAGTCATGTCTCCAGCCAGGGCCAGCCTCTGTGGAGCAAAAAACATCCTCTCCTCTGGCCAGGAAATCCTGCAACATCCCCTCCAGCAGGCACTGTGCTCAGCTGTGTTTTCCCTGAGACAGAAGCATCCTTCATCTTTTGTCAGGCCAAGGCTGAGCTTTCCTTTTCTATAAGTTCCTCTTCTCTTTCTTACCTCCCTGCATCAGCACACAGCAGTTCAATGATTTCTCCCCTGGGATTTTGGTTATTTTTCTGTTCTAAGGAATTATTGTGTCATTTGACTAGCCAGTTTATTTAAATTGCTGATTTATTATCTGCAGGTAGGCAGGCACTGGTTTTAAGGTCCTTTTTATGTCTCAACCACTTTGCTTTTGTGGATGTACAAACTGCCCTGTCCACGATGCCCATGCTCTGCCCTGTGCAGCCCCCGTGGGTGGGGCAGCCCCCTCTGAATCACAGCTGCTGTGGCCATCCAGGTCTCCATGCACAGGGTCGGCAGCACTTGCTGAAGCTGGCTCTCCCTAAGAGTCCTGACTTTTGGGGCAAGCCTCTGCAAGAAAAAACAAAAGCTAAAATAACAAGGGGAAAGATGTTCCTAACCATTTCTTGTCACCTTAGAAATCGATTCCTCCTCCTCTGACCTCTTGCAGCTCTGCTTTAAGAGCAAAATGGTCACAGACACCAATTTAACTGTGCCATGAGCGGAGAGGTACAGGCTCCTTCAAGCAGCAAAAGCAAAAGGTCTTTTCTGCACTTTTCTGACATGAAATGGCAAGGCAACACAGGGAGTGCTTTCCCAGTTTCTTTTTATTTTTATTTACCCTCGAAAGGAAAAGGACTGTTTTGCAGAAGATATTTCGGGAGGACTCACTGGCCCGAGAGGAGGTGAGGCAGGACCTTTTCCCTCCCCCCACCCCTGCTGTGCAGTGGGGATTTGGCTGGCCCAGCACCGTACCTGGCTCCTCCGGGCAGAGCGGCGTGCAGGGGGCAGCTCCCTGGGCTGCTCGGCTCCGGCCACAGCTGCCAGCCCTCCTCTGCCGCGGTCACACCATCGTCACACGGAGGCTTCCTGATGCTCTGCAAGACCTAGAAACCCGCTTTTGCCCTACAGGCACCGATGTCCTTCGGCAGAGGCGTGGTGCCGGGAGCAGCGTCCGTCCCGATGGACAGCGGCGCGGGCAGCGAGCGGAGCTGTGCCGGCTGCGGCGTCTGTCCCCTCTGCCGTGGCCGTGCCGTGAGGGTACCATGGGGGTGCCGGGGGCTGCTGTGCTGTGTCCATTGGCCTGGAGGCCGTTGCTCTCCACAATGAGCCGGAGAAGCCCTGCTCCAGGGAAGTCCATGATGACCACCCCCCAGCGCACGGGCTGCCCGCCCCGGCGCCGGAGGTGCTGGTAGCAGCGGGGGTTCACAATGCGGGCCACCTCCTCGGGGCAGGTGAAGAGCCCATTGCCGGAGCAGAAGGTGAGGTACATGGTGGCCGGGTCCCCGCCAGCAGCCTTCTCCAGGTGCCGCCGCACCCGGGACCACTTGCGCTCCAGCGAGAGCACGTTCCAGGAGTCGCTGATGCTCAGCTGCTCGTAAGGGATGCCCAGCACCTCCCGCGCCAGTGCCTCCAGCACCACGATCTTCCCACGCACCTGGCCCAGCGTTGGCACCTCCTCCTGGCACCACACAGAGTCCTGTCCCTCCTCCAGCAGGCAACGATGCAGCTGGGCAGCGAAGCCGGGCCTGGAGAAGATGGGCAGCTCCTCCTTGATGCGCATAAGCACGGCCTCGCCGGGGTGGGCGCGGAGGAAGCGCAGGGTGCGGCGCAGGACCCCCCGCAGGCTGGCCCGCTGGAAGGTGCAGAGGTGGTAGATGCGGAGCTCGCCCCGCGACAGCTTGCAGCGCACGTCCAGGAAGCGGACACCGGCCGCCAGCTGGGCCTCTAGGCCCCAGCTCTGGCAACGTAGGCGTCGGCCACCGAACAGGCTGAGGGAGTCGTGGGTGCCAGGGATGGAGAGGCGGGAGAGGGGCAGGGCATCAGGGAGCTCTGCCATCCAGTCAGGGCAGTAGGCTGCCGGCTGGGGCACGCAGTCGAATGCCGCGCTGCGCCGGCACCATGTCTCCATGCCACCGGGACAGCGAGCACCCCAGCACCTGGCTGGCCTCCTTGAGCTCTGCCGTGAAGGAGAAGCCGACCGTGAGCGGCGGGAGCGCCTCATGGCCCCCATGCATCCCGATCACACCCCTCCCCAGTGCTATCCCCACCATACCATGAAACATACCCCTACTCCTTGCTGACAATACTTCATACTATCGCACCGTACTGTCCCCTCCCACTCTCAAGCACTTGTCCCAGTACCCCAGAGCCCTGCCATGTCCCAGCCTCCCCACTTGCACCCACCTGGATTTGCCTGTGGCTGCGGAACGGAGCCCGACGGACGGGGCGCACGGCCGCGGGTGCCAGTGGCACACTGGCAGGTAGAGCGGGATGCCAGCCATTAACCCGGTGACAGTCATGACGCGCGTCCTGCCTCGCAAATGGCACGTGCACCAGGGATTCATCCTCAGCCCTCGGCCAAGGGCAGCGCTTGACAGGCACACCAGGCTGGAAAACTGCCTGGCTGATCCCGAAAGCAGCCATTCAGGCCTCTGCACCTCCCTCCCCAGGAATCAGGACAAACGGGATTGAAGTGCTGCGAGGCCCCTTGATGCTACCCACGGGCGTGGCTGCGCAGAGCCCAGGGGTACACACGCCTGCTCCAGAGCCATGTCCTGCTGGGACCTGGACTGCCCTGGTGATGATGGCTCTCGTCCCTGTCAGAGGGAAACGTCCAGGCAGGAACACGGTGCAGGTGGGCCTGTGCTCGCCAGCATAATCCAAGACCTGCTCAGCGACAGTTCCCTGGGAAGTAGGCTTCATCCCCTTGTTCCTCAGGCATCAGTGCCTGCTTCATACTGGAGTCACTGCAAGGCAGCCCGGGGTGGTGACCCACCTCCTGCCCAGAGGACACAGCTGCCGGGCACCCCGGTCAGCAGCACACAGTGACCCCAGTGGGTTTTGGAGGGGAGCCGCCCGACAGGTCACGGGCCCCTCTGAGCATCCCTCCGGGTCACATCCCCTCCGCCTGAGCAGGGCGGGCACAGGGATCCTCGGAGGATGCTTTTAGCGCGGGGCTCTGCCACTGCAGGGACAGCGGGCGCGGACAGGCCAAGCGGGAGGGCACCAGCCGACACCTCCTCTGAGCGCTGGGCGCAGCAGCGGGGCCGAGCGGGGGCCTCTGGGGCAGCCCCCGGGTCCCTGGGCACCTCCAGACCCTGGGAACGGTCCCATCTTGTGTTTAGCAGCGGCTTGTGCCGCC
>WEIV01020295.1:111588-173002 GCA_013390005.1 Calyptomena viridis
GGGGTCCCGGGGCGGCGGCGCTGACCCTCCCCTCGGCCTCCCCGCAGGAGCAGGCGGTGGTGGACTTCGAGCGGCTGGGCGAGCACGCCGCCGCCTTCCAGGGACACGACGTGGGCTTCTGCTGCCTGGGCACCACCAGGGCCAAGGCTGGCGCAGTGAGTGGGGCCTCCTTTCCCCCGGGAGAGCAGGGGGAAATGTATGTCCCCTCTCTTGCCTGAGCGCTCCATGCCCTGCTGACCGTTCTCTCCCCTTTACCCGCAGGACGGCTTTGTTCGTGTGGACCGGGACTATGTGGCCCAGGCAGCAGAGCTGGCGAGGGCAGGGGGCTGCAAACACTTTGTCCTGGAGTCCTCCAAGGGGGCAAACGCTCAGAGCCGCTTCCTCTACCTCCGCGTGAAGGTGAGGAGGCAGCTGGGGTGGGCTCCTGGTGCTTGTGCAGGAGTCACAGAATGCTGGGGTGCTCTCAAAGGAAAGAGTAGCTGAGGTCTCAAGAGGTCCTAATGGCTCTGGAGGTCTTCCCGGTGCTGTGGGACAAGGGAAGGGGCTGGCTGAACAGCTACGCGACTGGCTTCTTCTGGAGCACCATAACACCTGCATGCAGTGTCTGTCCCTCTTCAAACCCCAGAAAGACTTGCTGAGGTCTCTAGCCCAACCCCAGCTTCCCAACCTCAAGCTGCTTCACAGCTAGGTGGGGAGGCTCAGGGCTGTGTCCAAATGCGACATGAACCATCCAGAGATGGAGAGCCCACAGGCTCCCCAGGTGGGGCCATACCTACCACAAAAGCTTTTTTTCCCCCATGTGTTGTGTGCTGCAGCTCCCAACACCTGCTGGATTCACATCTGTCTGCCGGCGGCTTGTGCTGGCTGGATCCAGTCCCAGGCTGCATGCTAAGTCCAGATGCTCTCAGGAGCATCTCAGTTGCAGTTAACATGATGGTTGCAAGGGCGCGCTGCTGACCCACAGTCTGTGTCCACCACGGGCACTCGCCCCATGCTGCCTATTCTGGAAAGCTTCTCCCTGTCTGGCCTCTTCTAGCTTTGCACTGGCATTAGTGCCGTCCTGCCCGTGGCTCAGCAGCTCTCTCCTGCCCATTCACGGGGCAGCAGGGATGGTGCATGCAGTCATGCCTGTCTCCTTTCATCCTTCCCAACTGCTCTGACAGGGAGAAGTGGAGAACCTGGTCCAGGCTGTTGGTTTTGATCGCTGTACTATTCTCCGGCCAGCGTGAGTAGTGGTGGAGGAGGGAGAGCACAAGGCTCAGGTAGAGGGTTGCCAGGGCAGCAGGTTGGGAGATGGAGAAAAAGAAAGGATTCATAAGGGGAGAGAAGTGGAGAAAGCCACCAGCTGCAAATGCAGCTCATGGATGAGCAGATTGCATCCCAGTGCTGCAGAGAGCAAGCTCTGCAGTTGCCCATGGCCCATCCCACTGCTAGTGCCATGTGCCATGCAAGCACAAGAAGCTTGAGTTGAAAGCAGAGGTTAGGGCACATAGGTCAGAGCTTATTTCCATATGGACCTGGACTTTATGCAGGGGTAATACTCACCTGTGTCCTTTGAGCCACACTGTACCCTTGCTGCACTAGGAGAACTGGCATCCTGCTTTTGGCAGCACAGTGGGGAAAGAAGTATAGTGTCCAAGGACTCAGCTCAGTCACATTTTGTGATCCTGCCAAAGCCCATGTGAGTTTAGGAAGCTGGTCTGCACCCCAGTGCAACTACAGAACCCAGTCTCTAGCCTTCCTCCGGGGATGGTTTCAGGCTGACCCACCTTACATCCTTTCTCCCCAGGGTGCTGCTGTGCAAGCGCCAGGAGTCCCGGCCCATGGAATGGATAACTCAGCAGTTCTTGGGTGTTGTGGCTCTGGCCTTCCCCACTGCTTACTCAGTGCCTGTGGAAACGGTGGCTAGGGCTATGGTGGCCTGTGTGCTACAGCCAGGCAAAGGCAAAGTGGAGGTGCTGGAGAACAGGGCCATCCATGAGCTGGGAAAGGCAGTGCCACAGCAGGGCACGTAGAGCAGAAGGAAAGAGGGTGATTCACCATTCAGATGCTCTTTCGGGCTGAGGATAAATGCACATGTGGGAGAGGTGCAGGGTGCTTGCATGGCTAACCTGGAGCCAGAAATGCACTTCTTTTCCCAGTGGCTCATTCTGTCAAGGGATCAAAAACACAGGTGCTAGCTGCTGGGTGAGGAGAAACAATGTGCTCTGCTGCCTGGATCCAACATGCAAATGCGGTGTAATCCAGGCCTTGAATAAAACCCTAGTACTGATCTGTTTGTGCCAGCTTTGTGTTGAAATTGTGTCTGTCACCTGCACATCAACAACTCATCTGTATCTACTCAGATCGTGTCTTTTAGTGACACTTCAGGGAATGCATGCAGGCAAGTGGCCATGCAGCAGTTGGACACGGGAAAGCAAAACCAGCTTTCAGCTGTCTGCTGAGGCTGCATCTCACAGAGCACACGGTGGCACCCGTGCTGCTTGGATAGCAGAGATCCTGGATGTTCAGCAGCAGCTGCTGAGGCGCCTGGGGGGGTGGCTTTGCCCACAGAAGGTCTCTGCAAACACACAGCCTGTCCTCGCTGATCTGCTCAGGGGCAGAGGGACTTCTGCAGGGATACAGCTGTTCCAGCCTGGGCTGCCTCTTGGTACCTGTAGACACATAAACATGCAAATACTTGGGTTGACTTGAAAACACCTGTCCCCCCATGTCCCTCTGGGCTTTCCTTAGAGACACGAACCAGAGCTCAGCCTCATGTTCCTGAGAGCACTCTGCACATGCAAGAGGTGAGGCTAGCCACATCTTGGAGTGGGCTTGCCCCTGCTGCATGCTGCCCATGGGCAGCAAATTCCTTCTGTGGGCATGGAGCAGGCACGATGAGCAGTGTATTGTCCCAGCCATAGCCCCAACTATTCTCAGGCCTCCTGTTCAGGGTCGAGGAACTCAGTGGCTCCACAGCTGGGATGCAGGACTTACGTGACTCCCAAATTCCCAGCTGGCCAGAGTCTGTGCACTCCGGGTAATGCTGCTTTCCAGGATTTTCTCTGACCTCATCCATGGCTCCTGTGTCAGTGACTTGGATGTGGCAAATGGGGGAAGCCTGGATCTTGTCTACATCCTCTACACAAGCATTTTAATCATTGGGCGGGACCTCAGGAGGTTGGTGGAAGCAGTGAGATGGTGCAAGGCCTGCACCCGAGCAACTCTTCAACCATGTGTGCTGCTTGGTTCAGAGGGACCAGAGAGCCACCGAGGTACTGCTTAGGCTGTCCTAGTGAGAGCAAAAGTGATGCCTTTGGAGAAATATTTCATGTCCAAAGGGAAACAAGAGGTAGGCTGGTCAAGAGCCTCACACAAGTTTCTGAGAGCTGTTGAGCAGGAAAGCTGTTCAAGCGTGCAGCACTGCGTTACACAGGCATAATGCACTCCAGGGCTCAAAGAGATTCGTGAAAAGGGGTTGTGCTTATACAGGGGAGTGGAAATGAACACCTGGAGTGGTAAGACCTTAAAAGATAGGATGTGATCAGGCTCTATAGGAAGAAAAGAGCCATCACAGAAAAGCTCAATACTTGCATTGTCCTTTGCTGTGAAGGAGCTCACACTAGCACCATTCCTTAGGGGACACACATTTGCATGACTGTCCCAAAGCACACAGGGAAAAAAAATATTTTTAACCCCATTTTTAGAACACATGGTTAAAAATCTGCCAGAAGGAACACTCAGATGAATTGCCAAATACTCTCCTGGGTGACAATTGCAGTGATCCCTTTACCAAAAAGTCAACATTGTTAAATATGATACTAGTTTTTAAAAAGTTCCAGTGGGAACCAGGAAACTGCAAAGCAGCTAGGCTGCCTTCTATAAAAGGCATGTTGTTAGAAAGGATAATAAAGTCTGGAAATAACAAGGCCCAGGATAAATCGGGTGTAATGGGAGATTCCACATGGCTTTTGAGGGGCAGTTGCAAGACACAAGCCTAGAGTGCTCTTGGAGGAAACCAGCCATTGTGTACACAAGACTATCTGGTCCTCAGAGTACACTCGGATCTCCAAAAAGGTCTCCCAGAAGGGCTCTTAAAGAAATTAAGCTGTCGTGGGAAGAAAAGGAAGGTCTGTGTAGTTTCTTAATGGAAATATTTTCTTAGCACTCTGAAGCCTTGAAACACACAAGCCAAACATTTCTTGCTGGACAAAGGTCTGTGGAAAACACAGGCTATTTCTGTGTAACCCTTGTTTCTGCTCAGCAGTACAGAGTTTCTTCAGTGTTTCAGATAAGTCTGTTAAAATGCACGACTGCAATCCAAGCACACAGTCCGGCTTCCTTATCACCCTCTTGCACGGAGTTTCCTCACACATTGTGGACCTCAGTTCTCAAATTTGCTCTGTGCACTCATTAACTCTTCCCCCTAGAGCTGTGGAAGAGATCATTGAGCGTCAGTCACTGAAGTAAGGCAGGGCCACAGGAGTGGGCGACTTGCCCCCCTAGAGCTGAAAGAGCTAAAGGAGGTAAAAGTCTTTAGGGGACAGTCCCGTTTCCTTCTCACTGGCAGAGCTCTGGGCTCCTCCAAGCAGCAGAAGGTCCTCAGAGATTGAGCCATGCTCCTGGCACGGCTCTCTGCTTCCCAGGGGCATGCAGTCCTGGCTGCAGCTGGGAGGAGAGCACAGAAGGGTGCTCAGTGTCTGCTGGACAGCATTTGCACAAACCGCCTGGTCTCACAGACCCAAGTCCTCCTGGGATTCCAATGCTGACTTTATTACTGAAGATTAATGAGAAAAAAATAACTGCATTCCCAATGGCTGAGCAGCGAGTGTGGGGCTGTGGGGGCTTCCCATGTGTTCCCATGGCCCTGCTGTCCTTCCCAGCCCTGAGCTGTGAGAATTGCTGGCACCTCTCACCCAGCCCACACCAACATCCCCTCCTCTCTGAGCCACGAGGTGCCCAGACAGCTGGCAAAGCACCCTGCAAACCACCACACTTCAAAAGAGATTTTCAAAGCAGCCTCTGAGCTGGCAGACACTCACCTTGGCACTTAGTGACATCCTGGTGACATCCCTGCTAGCAAACATATGGCCTTGACGTGCTCTCTGGCCCTAAGGGCACTAGAACAGCCAGCAAGGGTGCAGAGTTTGCCAGGCTGCATTCCTTCAGAAATCAAAGGCTGCACCCTGGCTGCTGGAAGATGGGGCCACTTGGGCTCTGGACACTCCCCAGTTCAGGTGAGGTATGTCCATGCTAGCAAAAGAGCATCCTCCCAGCTCCTGTGGGGAAAGGGCAGCATGATAGCAGTCTATGAAGGAGTAAAAGACCTCCATCCTCTGCAGCTGGCACTGTTTTCTTACCCCTTCTGCAAGACACAAGGGAGGCTGGTGGGCACCTCAAAGCCAGGAGTGGGAAGGAGCAGCCTAGGCAAACATCATTCAAGCATCTCATCCTCTGAATTGTAGGCTGTACGTTTTTTTCATTCAGTTTCCATTACAAACCAGTACAAAGCTAGCCCAAGCTCTCGGGGGAGGCAGTTTCCAACAGACTTCCAGCTTGCACTCACACACTGAAATAAAGACAGTGTCTTACTGCGTAGCACCAGAAAAGGCCAAAATCCAACTTGAAGCTAGGCACAACTCTAACACACTCAAAAAGGGGCCCAGGGCTGAGCTTCAATGTAGCCCCAGGATGGGGACAGGTGGGGCTGGGTCAGGGCAATGATGGTCATTAGTGCCCCAGGGTGTGGACAGCCAGGTTGGGAGCAGTGTTAAACAAGGCACTCGATGCACATTTTTGTAGTCACCCAGGCAGCCAGAGTCAGGGCCAGGCATATGGCAGATTTTCAGGGCTGGTTGTGGTCACCCTCTCCACTCCAAGTGCTGCTAAGCTGTGTTAGGAGTGACTCCATTGCAGCTGCTGGCTGTAGCTCAACCCTCCCCCTGAGTAGCCATGAAGGGGGGCCACCAAACTAGGGCTTTGGCTGTGGGACCCCTCAGAGCCAGGCTGGTCCCCCCGTGTTTGTCAGGAGCTCAGCAGACAGCCTCACTCAGTGTTGCATCCACACTGCGCCCAGGTCCCTGGCTGAGGCTGTGAGAAAATCATACTGCAGATATTTTTGGAGTCAAAGTGTCACTGTTAGATAAAACCAGAACATTTGCTATGATGAAAAGATTTATTTTTTCAAGCGTACATGAAATGAACTTGTTCTGGAACAAAAGTCACTGTTACCCACCCGCCAATAGCCACTGTTGAAGCTGTGGATGTTCTGACATTAGCCACAGCCTTTAAATCAACAGCAAGACCTCCTAAGCACTTCTATTTTTCTGAAAGTACTACTCTTCATTGGAAAAAACCTCACTTGAATGAAGCATTTCTACCTAGCTCTTCTAAATACTGGACCTGGAGCATGATGTGTCATTAAAAGAAGTGCTGTGGGCTCCCTGAAGCCCCCCAAACAGCAGCTTGGCCCTTCGAATCTGATTACCTGATCTCACCCCAGAAATAACACACTTTTTTTTCCTCCTGTGTGAGCTTAGAGAGGAGAAAACAAAATCCAGAAGCTGCTGGGGCCGAGGCCAGCTGCGACAGCCCGGCCGGCATTGGTTACGGGGCTGGCGGGGGTCCAGCTCCCAGGGCTATATAGGAACTAGAGGGGGGAGCTGGGCTACAGACTGGAGCCACTGCTGCCTGGTTTAGTCATCACTCACACTCTTCTCACGGCCGAGGAAACTACAGCCTGCCAAGATGTGCAAAGGATTAGCAGCGCTGCCCCACACGTGCCTGGAGAGGTGAGAGTGGCCAGGATGTGCGGGATGCCAGGGGGCTGCCTCCCTGCAGGGCTCTGCCGGGGCAGCTGGGGGCACAGGGGCTTTTCCTATAGCACATCCCTATGATGGACATCTCTTATGGGGACTGGGGTTATCCAGCTCTGAACTGGGAGGGAGGGGAGGCTTTCTGGGGGTGGTTCAGTGGGTGCTGCAAGTGGCAAGTGACTGGGACCCTTGGTGGGGTGAGTGCTGATTCAGTCTCAAACTACCCAGTCTCACTTGGAAATCTCTCTTCTGGGTGAGTTTGGGCTGCCTCAAACCCACCCCTTCACCTCCGTGGCTCAGAGCAGGAGTGCATTGTCCTCAGATCTTAGTACTTGCAAAACATGAAGGAGGGGAGGAGGAAAAAAGTAGGAAAGAGGTTTTGCCTTTCTTAGGCAAAAACAGCCCTGGCTCCAAAGTGCCTCAAAATCCTCTTTAACTGCCTGTATCTTGCTCATACACGGATGAGCCAGATCTGGTCCCTCTCACAAGGCTCAGCTCCATACAGAGCACCAGCTCTGCCTGGCTTGTGGCACGCATCCTCATCTTCATCTCTACCCACCCTGGTACTTGCCTTGAAACCTGCCCCTGATGGTGTTCATGCTGCCTTGCAGGCTGCTCTCAACACCTTGGGAACCCAGGCAAGCTCCAGCCCCCAGCACTGGAGGCTGATGCTGCTTGCCCAAAAGCAAGGCAAATTCCCATAATAACCACAAACAAGAGCATGGGCCTCTGACAGTTTCTTTGTAGGAAACGTGCCTTTGAGCCATCCTTGTGACTCCATGCTCACCTTGCTTGCTCCCCTGCAGCCTCCTGCACTACAGGTAGCCTAGCAGCACCCTTCCAGATGTGGGCGATCCACATATTTCTGCTCTATCACCTTTCCTGTCACTCTTCTGACACTTCCTAATACTAAATTTTCTTAATAAAGGTTTTCTCCCACTGCTGCTATGTTGATGCTTTTATCTCTTGTCCCCTCAAATCCTCACTCCTAAAAGCAGCTTCTCTTATACTTTTACATGTGGAGTTGGGACTGCGTTTGTCCCATGCACGTCACTGCATTGCTCTACAAGGCATTCCAACAGCTGCTTCATTGTCAATCTCCCAAGACCTTCTTACAGTTCCTCACAACTTGTCCCTGAATGCTGTACCTGGGGAGTGCAATATCTGCTCCTTGGCCACTGACCTCCTTCTCCCCACATGTGTGATGTTTAACAGCACAGTCCCAGCCTGCATTCCCATAGCACCATCCCCACAGTGGTGTGCTACCTTTCCCACACTGTCATGCACGAGATGACCTTTCCTCATGTGACTGACTGGGGTCTGAAAAGCCCACCCAAGGTCCTCTACAGGCCCAAGGGGCTGGTACCCCCTGACTGTCCCCACAGCACATGCTTGCTTGCCTTTTCAGAGAGAGATGAAAGGTTGGAAGGAATCTCTTCCTACGGCCAGAGCTGCCTTGACTCCTCTCCAACAGACCATATTTGTCCATGTGTCCACCACGGATCTGACACAGCTGTCACTGACATGCCCATACAGCATCACACTTGCAGCTTTATGGCTCCTCGAATCCCCTCTGGAGCCTTTTTCCTCTCATGGGGCATTTCCTCTGACACTTCCCTGCCCCCGGGCAGAGCAGCAGCACCTTTAGCTTTCAGCTGTGACTTTAACTCCTTTGAGCTTCTAATTTTGTTTTGTTTTTAAAGCTGGAGTCTCTCCTGGCCCTCCCCAGCAGCCTTCTTGCTCTTGATGTGTTTGACAGAGCCCATATTTTCTATTAATGCTTCTTGGAAGCTGTTTCTTAGACTTTTTCTTGGCTTTCTCCCATCTGTTCTCACACTTAACCTCCCACCGTTTACGGTCCTCTTGCTTTTTCTCACTCGGTCATAGCTGAGTTTTTTTGAAGGATGCCTTTTTGTTTATAGCTGCCTTTTTTACCCTGCTGTTTAGCCATTGCTGAGGCCTTGCTTGAAAGCTTGTAATCCATCTGCTGGAGGATGCTAGAATGGTGTCTTTAAATAGCTCTTCCCTCTCTCAGCGTGCAAACTCTCAGCCCACTCCTGTCTTTTTTTGCTTACTTTTAGCAACCTTCCTCACCTCTGCTGTCTCCGTGGATTTTATGAAGGTCCCACAGCTGGGAACTTGCTCCAGTGCAGGGGCGAGGTTCTTGCTGCTGTCCCCACACTGGGACCTGCAGGGCTGCAGCAGGGTGGGCAGCCTCTGGTGGGCCATTGACACCACCTTGGGATGGAGCAGGATGGAGCCATCCAAAGAATCCCATTGGGAGCAGCAGGCAGTGGTGCTGCAATTGGGTCTCACATTAATACACAGCACAGCCTAAGGGAAGTGGGCTCCAGGGATGAGCTTAAATGGAGCCCCTGGCCATGTGCAGGGTGTGGGGCTCAGCTGAGGCTACTCAGGTCCATTAAGGCCTGTCAGTGCCCTTTAAGTGTGACAAGTGTTGGCCGTAAGTCACTGTCAGAGGATGGGAATTGGAGAGCAAGATTTTGAACCAAGTCTGAGCCTTATCCAGGAGAACACTCACTACTGTGTGAAGCTGCAAGGTTTGCATCCAAACCTTGAGCATGTGTTGGTCTCATCTGCACTAGGGCAGGGGGGTCCCCAGGTCCTGCTCAGGCAGCTTCAGAGTTCTGGTCCTGTCTTCCCACCTCCCTGGGTCATTGTGGCCTAGGTTTGACTTTCAGTGCTTCTGCTCTCAGCACATCTTGTGTTATCCCCCTGTGTGCTTGGGACTCCCCTGGCATCCACTGCCCTTGCTCTTCCCCCATGCTCCTGCTGGGTAAAACCTCCATGATCAGCCACATGGTCGGGTCTCCCAGAAGGGACTCTCCCTGGTGCACAGTATCCAGCACCAGCACTGGCTTGGCCATGGCAACTTCCCCAGCTCTATCCTTCCGAAAGTTGGGCTGTGGCAGGTTGAGGAACAAGGCAGCAACCAGCATTTCTGCTCAGCCCCTCTTTGAGAGATGCCCTCTGAGCCCATGTGTCCCCTTCCCCACAGGGACCTGTGGCCACAAGCACAGATGTGTGGGAGAGCAGAGCCAAGGGAGAGACTGTCCTGCCCCATTGGCTTCCTTGAGGCACCCTCTGCATCCACCCATTGCTTTGGTGCTAAAGGGGCTGCAGCTCCTGCCCACTTCTGCTCCCCTTCGCTGCAGCTGTGCCATCTCAGTGGGTCAGGGGGATCTCAGCATGGCAGTTCTGGTCATCAGGGTGTCAAGGAGCACCTGGGGCTTGCAGGAGAGCCAGCCCCAGGCACTGGACGTTAGAAGCCAGTTCTGACTCCAAGCATTTATCTGCATTTTATTTATTTATTAGAGAGAGCAGGATGTACTGTGCACGGCAGCATCCCTGTCCCAGACACCTCAGTGTGGGAGCGTGGTGACCTCGTCACCCTTTGCCTGAGGTCCTGATCTTTCCAAGATTAAAGTTTTCACAGAAGCACTAGAAATGGAAACTATTCCTGTAGCTGCTGACATTTTCTATGAAAACAGTTGGATTTCTGGGTGTAGACCCACAGTGGGCAGTCCATGCAGCCCCAGGCTGGGCTGCTCACTCCAGCTGGTCCTGCTGCCTGCTTTCATGCAAGGGTGGCTGGATAGAGGTGGGTTTCTGCAGCAGAAATGGGGGGCAGCTGGTGCAGAGCAGAGGAGACTGTGCTGGATCTCAAAAAGTCACTCATTGGGGACTGGTGTGTGGAAACTAAAACACAGAGAGAGTTTTACAGGGAGGGGAAAAATTGAAGGAATTGAAATGAAATAGCAGACATAGCAAGGGAACGATCATCCACAGAGGGCTTGTGAAAATAAACAGCAGAGGAAAATTGCAGGGAGTCCTGAAGCCAGGGAGCTGCAGCTTGGTTTTGCCAGCCATACTGAAAGTTCAGCCCAGCCGGCCTGTGAGGAGCGGTGTGTCCTTTTGCTCTCCTTCACCTCCTGTGCCAGCAAACTGACCTGGAAGCCACCAAATGTTGCTGTGCCAGGGAAAAATCCTGCCCTGTAAAGATGGGGTTGGGGAAATTTGGTTTTGCCCCTTCATTTCTTCAGCCTTATGCAGCACACCCGAGTGTTCCCTGCAAAAGCTAGACTTGCTCTTGCTACCACCACCAAGCTGCAGTGGAGCAGAGCCTCCTTGGCAGTTTTAGATGCTCAGGACCTCAATGCAAATTGTATTGCACAAAAGGGAATATTCTGGGCCTGCTATCAACCCCCAGGACCCTTCTTGTTTCTGCATCCTCCAAACAGAGGTCTGGAGCTTGGCCTTGGGGCAATGGAACTGGCACTCAGCCTTTGGCAGTCAGAGTACTTCAACTCCCGATGAAACACTTCTTCCCTCTCTGTCCAGAGAAGGCAGCACCCAGAAGGTGCCTATCTGCAGGACCCTTCCCATTGCAGATATAAAGCTTACATAACACTTATATATACTGTCTGTCTATCTGTAAGGGCACCCTGCTCTGAGTGCTGTCAGCAATGTGGGGTTGGTGGGCACTGTCTGTGGGGCTCGGTGGGGCAGGCACCTGTGCAGCCCAGCACGGCACCCACACAGCCTCCTCTCCTAAGGCGGCTCCTTCACCTCCTCACCAGCACTTCTTCAGGCTCATCACTATAGAGACCGAGTGCTGCACACGCCCCTAATTCACCATCAGAGCATCCTGCCAGCTCCACTGATACAATTACACTGGCCACAGATGGGGACAGAGCAAAGAGACCAAGATCAAGAGCCGCCGCTAATGCAGAGCACCTGGCTCGAAACGCTACAGCCAGGAACAGCCTTTACAGCATTAGGGTCCGGTTGTTCGTGTGTAATTAATTACAGACCTTTGTACCCCACGAATGGCTGTGCCAAGGTCTGCATGGTCTGTGACTGTTCTCACTGCCCCATTCCTCTGCCTGAGTCTCTTCTTCTCTGCTCCTCCCCTCCCACAGGGCCAAGGAGATCAAGACGAAGCTTGGCACACTGCTCCAGAAGCCTGACTCAACCATTGACTTCATTATACCCTACCCTGAAAAGCCAGAGAAACCACCCAAGGCCCAGAAGTGAGTACTGTGCAGTGATGGTCTGTGCTGGCACCTGTGCCCAGCCAGTGGGGTGGACATGAGCCCTTTTGGGATACAGAAGAGCTGAAGCCCTGCTGTAGGTGGGTAGCGGGCTCTACCTGGCAGCCAGCTCATGGCATAGGGTAGGAGGTAGCCCTGCCTGCTAGGTACAGGCTTAGGAAGTTCTGTCAGGGCAGCATGAGACATGTCAGGCAAGACAGCTCTATGGAAACTAGATTACCCATGGAAACTCAATTTACTTTTGATGAGATTTCATGTTATTGGATAAAGGTTTTTCCCATAGGCATATGGCACTTGGACTTCTCTGAGTCACCTGCCCTAACCCAGAGGTGCCAGCCTTTACAGCCATCTGGCTTTCACATGGCAGTGTGTCCCTGAGCTGGGTGCATGACTGCATGGTGTGAAGCCTGGCTCTGGGCAGCTCTAGGACAATAGCACCTTCTCACCTTATTGCCTTCAGCCCAAGCCACTGCTTTCCAGCACTGAGCTGGCGTATAATATTGTCTCTGTTCTATCAACATTACTTAAGGCACATGAAACGTTATTTATTTTGCCTGCTAACCCAGGATGTGGAGGGTGATATGCAGGGGGACATTTGCCAGCACAGTGACTGCTCACCACAGTGCTGCCCATCAAGGGCTGCCCACGCCAGGCAGGGCAGGCAGAGCCCCAGTGGACAGTGTGGTTTGCACTCTGTCACTACCATACCCCAGATGCCTCTGCAAGAGAGACACATTTGTCCCCATTAGCCGTCTCCATAGAAAGCTAGAGAACATCCTCACTCCTCACTGCCTGGAGGAGCTGTTTTCTCCTGCACTGCAGTGCTGGGCAGCCTCTGCATCACTCACCTGTCAGCATCTCACTTGCTGTTAATATCATCCCTGGGACATTCAGGTAACGGGAAAGTGAATTTGGTAGTTTCCAGGAAATCTGAATTGTGTTGGGTTGCTGCAGCGATGCTTCCCCTCACAGGGGTTAGAAGTCATCTGACAGGAACACGGGGGCAGGGAGAGCTTTTGATCCTTGATAGAAGTTCAAATGCAATTCGAGGTTCAGAAAGTGAATGACCAGAACCCCTGTGGTGGTCCTTACTGCTGGGTGCTGGCAGTTTGATGACAAGTGAGGGCTGGTACCCACCCTGAGCAAGCTTTGCATTCCTGCCATTCTCCTCTCCCTGCTGGAGCCACATGGGTGGTACAGATGGGCAGCAGCACCTGCACTTTGCCCAGACCCACCACTGAAGCACCAGGCTGTCCTGCCCATGCTCCCTCCCTGGTCTGAGGGATGCTCTGCTCACTCAGAGGGTTTCAGCCCTGATGTGTGGCCCCTGTGGCAGAAAAGCAAGCTCGAGTTGTGGGGGGGCTTCTGTTGCTCTCCAGCCAACACTGGGCATTGCCCCAGTGGGACACAGGGCTGGAGCCATGAGCCCAGGGCAGCTTGGTCAAGCTTCTTGGGGCTTAAATAAAACAACAACAACAAAAAAGCCAGAAACAAAAAACCCTCAAGACTCTTTAGCCACACTGTAAGCATTGCACTGAAAAAAAAAAAAAAGAGGAAAAACCACGCAGCTGGAAAACACTGGAGGTTTCCACTGGGAAGGGCGCCGAGGCTATTGTCCTGCCCCGCCTCGGGGCGTGGGAACGGGACAGGCGGGCTGTGGGAGTGGAGGGCGCTGACCCCAGCCCCAGCAGCACGGAGCCGGAATGACCAAGGCCCCGTGCCCCTGCCAGCAGAGAGCATCTTTCCCCACCCCAGCAGGAAAACCTAGAGATGCACCCAGCTGCATGCACAGCTCCTGCTCCGCCCTCCTATGCACAGGCAGTGAGGGGAGGAGGAGACCTGCTGTGGAGGGGACTCACTTTGCCAGTCAGCCACATTTCTGCTCAAACACGGGGCAATTTGCCTGCTCAGCCCCATCCCCACCTTCCCTGGCACTCGGCTCTCCCCAGGAGGAGGGTACTCATGCTGCAATGCAGCAGCATCCCCATTCCATTGCCTTCATTCTGCAAGTCTCTGCAGCTTGTTCCTCCATTTCTCCCCATTTTTAAAGGAATTATTTAAGAGCCTGGAGCCCAGACTGGGGCTGTGGGGTAAGCATGGACCACCTGGGCTTTCTTTACTCTCTTCAGGCCATCACCAGAGGAGGCTCTGCAGTGGCGTGATTCCTTGGAGAAGCTCCTGCAAAACCCCTGTAAGTTCACATCTGCCTGTGCTTGGTCACCTCCCCTCTTTTCCACAACCCCTTGTTGCTCAATGAGGGTTCAGCCCCCCTGGCACCACCAGTGTTCAGCGAGGGCTTGGCCCCCCACAGATGGGCTCGCCGGCTTCCTCAGCTTCCTGCGCTCCGAGTTCAGCGAGGAGAATGCCGAGTTTTGGGTGGCCTGTGAGGACTACAAGAAAACCAAGTCTCCTGTGAAGATGACAGAGAAGGCCAAGAAGATCTATGAGGAGTTCATCCAGACTGAGGCACCCAAAGAGGTCAGTGGCCATGGGGCAGGAGATGGTACTGGGAGGGGTGAGACTGCTGTGCTGTTTGCCTCCATCCCAAAGGAGAGTGACGGCTGCAGGGCACATTGTGCCATGGCTGAAGGGCTCACAGGGCTGTAGCCTTTGAAAGGGGCGGCCCCATCCCCACATGGTGCATTCTTACCCTTCATAGCCCTGGTGCCCCTGTTTGCATGCTCAGCCTCTGCTGGGCTGTCTCCTGCCACGGGCACCTCCAACATATGCTTGTCCCCTCCCTTCACACAGAGGCCTGACATTAATTATAATAAGGGATGACAATGTACAGTAATCCTCTTCCCGAAGTTAGCTTCAGGTGACCTCATCCTTACAGCCTTGTCACCAATTCCTCCAGAGAAGTGAATGTGCTTTAGTCCCTTCCCACACCCTTTGCATGATTGTTAGTGGGACAGAGCAGGTGAGGGGAGATGCCACCACCCACTTCTCCAAAAGGCAGGGTCCCCATCCCTCTTACACTCCCATCACAGGTGAACATTGACCACTTCACCAAGGCTGTGACCATGAAGAACCTGGTGGAGCCGTCACCAACCAGCTTTGACGTGGCCCAGAAGAGGATCTTTGCCCTGATGGAGAAAGACTCCTTACCCAGATTTGTGCGGTCGGAGTTTTATCAGGAGTTAATCAAGTAGCAATGTGGCAGGGCTGTGCAAGGCATCCCTACTGCTTCTGTCTGAACACCCGCCCCTTCCCATGCAGCTGCTTTGCTTTCTTGATACCACCCTAGAAGAGCACCCAAGGGTGTTGCTAAACATCTTCCCCTGTGCTTTGGACTGTCAGATATCCTGGTGTTTCCTCTCTTACTATTTCTTCCCTCTCCTGTAAAAGACCAATTCTCAGAAACTCCCTGGTGTTGGGATCCAGAAGGGTGGCAGAGCAGCCCCAGCTCCACAGTGACCAGGAGCCACTTGGGCAGCTGGCACATCCCTGGCACTGCAGAGCTTGGCATTAGCTGGAGGCATTAGCTGGAGGCTCTGAGGTGCCAACTTTGCCTTCTTAGGACATAACATTTTTTCTCCCAGTTTTGCTCATATCTTTGGTTTGGCCCAGGCTCGCTCCTCCCAGCTTCCCAGGGTGCTGCTGAGACTGTGCAGGTATCCTACAGGTGCTTCCCTCCCTGGCCAAGGTGCAGGGTGAGACATGTCCACTGCCCGACTGGCATCATCTCGTCTTCAGAAAGCAGCCAATCAGCAGGCACAGTGACAGCTGTACAGGGACAGGGGTACAGCAGGGATGGCAGTGATGGCTGTATGGCAGAACCAGGAGCCACATGCTGCAGGGTGCACCTGACTGGCACCAGGGGTGAGCAGAGCGAGCCTGCAGCACTGCTTCTCCAGCAGCTCCACTTGGAGTCAGCTGTGAGATAGCCTGTTTGCTTCACTCTAAAGACAGTAAAGAGGATAAAACAAGACCTGTTGTCCAAAACACCGGGGCTGTTTAGTAACTCAGAACTCCTGCTTTCTCCAACCTTTGCACAACATCCCGAGCTCCCAGCCCACAGCCCATGCCATGTCCCAGTGCCAGTGCACAGCCTTTGAAGGGCTGGAAGCTGCAGTGTACTGGTATGGCATCTCTTGGGGTTGCTGCAGGGGTTTCTTGCTCCAGTTGCTTCTCTCTGCAGTAGGCTTACCAAATTGATACTTCTGCACAAACTCAACCGAGGGGCATCAATCAGAGGAGGGAGGAAAGTCTTGCTGGGGAGAAAAAAAGCTGCAGTTGCAGCTGTTCAGATCCAATTTGAAAAATCCAAACCAATCCCCAAAAAACTCAAAGCTAAACTCAAAACCATCATTGGAAATATGAAAAATTAACCCCTGGATTCTTGAGCAGATGCAAACTCTGATATCAGAGTTTGTGTAGCCTGCATCTCTCTGTCTCTCCTGTCTCCTTCCATCTGCCTAGGACATGTCCCCATAGGCTGTTTCTAAAAAGACCAGCTCTTTTCTAATGATTCCAAGCCAGCCCACTGCTAACAGAATAAATCACACCTGAAGATGGGACAAGGGCGTACACGAAAATCATGCAGGGTCTCATTTGAGCCTCGAGGCAAATGTGATGAACCCCTGCTCCATGGGGCCTCCATTTTATCCCTGTAATGGTTTCCTGGTGCAGCATCCACAGGGTCATGGCTTGCAAGGAGCTGCTTCAGCCGGCAACCTGACAGTTGCCAGCAAAATAACCCATGGCCATGCTGCCTCCAGGCATCCCAGACCAGCCCCCTTCCCTGGACTGCTCAGCCTCACTGCTAGTCATGGGACTCCATGCAAAATGCAATAACATAAACAACGGATTTTCCAACCTCTTCAAGACTTTCAAAATCCGATCAAAACCCCACCAGCCCCAAATATTTACACGTTGTCACTATGGTGATGAAGAAAAATACATCCCGAGCTGCAGGAAGTGGGCTATGTTTTCCAGGCAGGAGTGGAGAGGCAGGGGAAGGATGGAGGCAGTCACAAATGTGACTTTTTTTTAAACTCTGGAGCAAAAGGCCTGGGAAAGTTGGTTGTGGAGCAGCAGGGGTGATGCTTATGGGGCATTCCCCCAGAGAGAATGCCAAGGGTGGCTTGGGTGGCCTTAAAAAGCCCAAGGCAGCCCATGAGCAGCAGGAGGGTCCCATCAAAAGGGTGCAGGATCCCCAGCAGTGCCCATTGCTCAGAGCTGCGGAGGCAGGAGCAGGGCTGGGTGCAGGATGGGAGGCTTGACAAGCCCCTCTGCTGCAAAGTGCTCCCCCCACCTCTGCCTGCATGTGATCCCTGCACTCTCCCAACATCCCCATGAACTGGTGTCAATACAAGCGGGTTCAAGCACGTTCAAGCTCCTTATTTACAGCGTGACTCAGAAATGCAAAACCAAACAGGCTTCCCTGCAGAAAGACCTAGATATTTCATTTCTACTTAATCCTTTGGCAGCTATTTCCAGATTCCCTCATGTGTTTCACAGTTAAATGCCACCACCAACGCCATAAGGTCGGGATGCTGCTGGAGGCTATCTTGCTATGCACCATCAAAACCTGAGACGTCAGTAGCTGCAGCAGCGATGCGTAGGGCAGGGAGAAGGTGTCTAGATATGTATGTACTGAAAAGAATGGTGGAGTCTGGATTCAGGAGAGATGAAACAACTCTATTGGAAATCCCTCCCCGGCTCAATTTCTGCTAAAATACTGGAAGTCTGCTTTGGGGGCTGCCAATGACCTACTGGGTAGCCATAAAATGTGGCCCCTGAAGTGTTTTGGAGCTCTTGGGAAGTTGTGTTTATGCAGAAGGGTCATTTGGCTACTTATTCAAGCAGGCTCTCCCAGAAAGGTGGCAATGCCTATACCCAGCCCATGGCCCAGCTTTCCACAGGCCCAGAGCTATTTACTATCGGGCTAATACCAACCATCATATTTCTGGTAGGAAATACTTCATGTATTTTATCACTCTTGCTCTCTTGAAATATGACGTATATAGCACTATACACACAACACGTACATCTGTATTCCTATAGTTATATATCAATATACACATACATACAAGTACATACTCGTAATGTGGGCATCTGGATCCCCTGTGAGTCAGAGCCAAAAAGTAGAGTTTCTGGATATTGTGCTTGAGGTCCATCACAGGGATGAGTGTGTGTGGGTTTAGTGTGGTCCCAGACCCTCTTGAGGGAAACCTTGGCCATCTACCCAAGTGAATTCAAAGGTTCGTCTTCCAAAACATCCTCTGGAATCACCCTGTGCCCGCAGCCCTGGTGCGTCCTGGCACCAGAGCTGGTACAGGAGGCAGGTCTTGTGCTTTCCAAGGGACCCAACCCCTGCCGTGGGGCAAGGCAACCCCACGCTGCAGCCAGGGTCCCCAGGCACCAGGCACTGCCTCCATGGCTCCCTGGTGCCCACTCCCTGCCATGGAGATGTGGAAATGGGCTGTCTGCAGCTGCGTCCTTTGGATCAACACTGCGAGATGGTTTGCTGTGTGTTTTATGGTGACTTCAGTGATCCGGAGCCTCGTACCTCACCAGCCGTGGTGTGAAACAGCCAGCTCTTGTCCTGCATACTGACACAGGGCTCTGCCAGTGCTGCACAGTCCCAGCCTTGGGGACTGCCAAAGCCTGTGAGGCAGTGGCAGCTACGGGGCTCAGGGCTCGTCCAGGCTCCCCTCAGCCCTTGGTCACTCCCTGGAGGGTGCTGTGTGCTGTGGCCAAGGGCTGGAGCAAGGTCAAGAGGGGGGGGGTCAGCTCCTCACACCTGTGAGCAGCAGGTTTTTGGTCTGAAGTTCTCTGTGTGATTTCCACTAGAGATCTTTATGTGAGGAAGACACAAGGTGCTGGTGTGCAGAACTGGTTGTATTAACCCATATTCTTGTACCACTCAGTAATCCACACATAAACATGTTTATTTCTGCTACTATCTCAATGGACTGTTCATTTTGTCTCTTTGCAGTGAAGATGCAGCTTTTCCTTACCCTCTACAGGGCACTCTCAAAACTTGTGCCCAAAAGCCCTGGCAAGACCAAAGGTCTCTGAGAGCTTCTTCTGCAATGATGCAGTGGTTTCTCAGTAAACTGAAAAGGGAATAAAAGTATCACCCCAGGAGTCTGATCCAGAGGAAACTCCCCAGCATCAGTACAGCACAGGCACCCCCAGTCCCACTGTCTGGTTGCTGCCTTGAACTTCAGCTCACAGGGTCAGCTCACACTCCAGTAGCAGCAGCTCCCTGCACTCACAGGGTTTGAGCTCAGGTTCAGCTCTGAGCTAAAACATGTTCCCCTCTGGAGCTCTGGTGGGAAAGCATCTGCAGCAAGGAAGTGCCCCTTGATGTTCCAGTCCCTCAAAGCTGTTAAAGGGTGCCTCCTGCTCACCTTGGACCCTTGGCAAGGATGGGTGGTCCCTGTGCTGAGCTGGTGGTCAGGCACAGCGTGGATCCCTAAAAGCCCCACATACCCCAGCCTCATGGTGCCGAGGGTGTCTGAAGGCTATAATGGCTGTTTCATCAGCTGTTTCATCTTTCTGTGACTTAAAACAACCTGTCAGTTAAGCCACTTGTAAGATGACTCTTTAGAGCAACTTTGGCCAATGAATTGGATCTCGATGTGTTTTCTTTGGTTCACAAAATGGCATTTTAGAAGGGACTAACACAAACATTTTTATTTAGAATGTATTCATCATTATTTAAATATCGATACAGTTTTTGCAATAGTTATCAAGAGTTCCCAGTACCAGGGGAAAATAAAACAGCCACATGCTTGGCTATGTTCAGCACTTTAGCAAGCCTCTCCATCTCTTAGCTGGACATGCAGGGCAATATTTGTTAGTACATCCAATGAACACAAATAAAGCAAAGGTTAAAAAAGAAGTTTCTCTATGGGCCTGGACAACCACAACCTCCTCCTGCCATGCCAAAACCCCGGTGTGAGTACTGTTGTCTGGATTGGGATGCAGAGCGTGGAATACACAGTTGCCAGAGCAGCAATATCTAAATAAGGAGAGACCAAGGGCTGGGGGAGAGTGAGATACCTGGTTCTGCAGCCCAAGACAGCAAGTCCTGCAGCTGCTTCTTGTGCTTCCAGCTGCAGGTCAGTGCCAGTCCCGAAGCCCACAGCAAAGGCCATGTCTAACCACAGTGATTAAAAAGTAAGCTGCCTTCTGGCAAAGCCCAGGAGCAGTAATAAGATAGACATATTTCTCCTACCATCTTCAGGAAAAGTGAGCCATGCTACTACTGAAACACAAACTCACATAAATATCCCTATAAAAAAACCCCTCCATTTTTGAGTACTCCCAAGCAGGGCCTTTCCTCTCCAGCTGTTGTGATTCTATTCTCTCACAAACTGCTCCATACAAGCCAGAACAGGCAAACCTGAATACAAATGGCATTCCCAGAGTCAGGAATATACACCTGTCAGTCAGGGAGAGAAGGAACACGTTTCTGTTCTGCTCAGCTAAAGTATTTAACTTGGGAGTGTGAAGGTCACAATTAATAATATATGAAATAACAAACCTCCCCCAAAATAATAGCTCTGTATAGCCTCAGGAAAGATCTTTAGCCAGCATAAATGTGATGCTGCAGAGAGAGCATCCCTGCTTCCCTGTGACTGTGGCTGCAATGATTGAGGGAGGCCATTTGAAAAGTTTTGGTCACCCTTTGAGAAAGAGCAGGAGCTCTTCCTGTGCCTGATTACTGCAATGCAGCACAGCCTGAGCTCTGAGCAAATACTCCTGACAGCCTAGACATTTGGGAGCTATATGAACAGCTCAGGACTAGAACAAGTCCTTTTCACCTAAGCTTTTGCAGATTGGAAAGGGGAGATCACAGTCCCCAGCGCTTCCCTTGGCTTCCTCTCTGCCCTGCTCCTCGCCAGGTGTCACACAGTGACATCCCAAGTCTGATCCCTCGGTGGGCAGTGCTGGGGCTGAGCACGAGCTCCCCAATGCCCCCCTGGGCTCGCAGGGCTCACCAGACCCGCAGCAGACACGCAGTGACTGCACCCAGCCTTCCTGTCAGACACAGACCCCAGCGCTCCTACACCCATGGAGTCAGAGGAGGGTTTGCTACACAAACTGAGCCTGGATTGGGTTACAAATGCTGACTGTTGCGTGACATGGGATACAACTGGGACATTAGACAGCTATTGGAGACAGCTCTGTTGCTTCATGCCAATGAATGCTTTTGCTGCCACATATTCTTGCGAGAGCCCAGCCCGCACCTGCCTTGCTGCAGGTTCAGGCACACTGAGAGATGATGTTAGAGTTGCAGTCTAAGGTGTGAGTGTGGTTTCTTTTGCAGTTTTCAGGCCCACATCCAGCCCCAGGTGGGCTGACCAAGTCCAGGTAGTAGGGGGACTTGAGGAAACGGCGGTAAGAATCCTTTTCCATGAGGGTGAATATTTTTCTCTGAGCCTCATCAAAGCAGGACAGTGTAGGCTCCAGCATATTGTGGCTTGTCTTCTCCCGTGTGCATGAATCCAAGTTCACCTGTGGGCCAAAGGGACAGTATAAGTAGAATCAGTCCCAGAAGTGCTTGGAATAAGAAAGGGAAAATCCAAGTGTCTCTCCATCAAGTGTGCTTTGTGAGCAGTTGTCTGAAATGGCTGTTTGACACCTTGTAGCCTTGGCAGAATCTGTGCAGCTGCATACCAAAGCATCCCTGCTGCTAGAAGAACTGTTGGGGAGACTGACACGCATCCCTCTGGGATGCAGCCAGCCAGGAAACTCAAACTGCATGGGAGCAGCTGGAACACTGGCAATCATAGTCCTCTCAGGCTTCTCCCATTTGAGTGTGCACATGGACTGGCCATGTAGTTGGAACTGAACACACTTTCTCTCTAGCCAAGTTTAACACAAAAGAAATAAAAATGACAACATTTCCTTGCTAATGAGCAGAGAAGCAGAACCCTTCCTGTGAAACTACCAATCTCTACTTCCCAGTACTGCTGGCCTGGTTCAGAATTTTTGGTGATACCTTTGCCTATGAAATGTCTGTGCACATACCTCTTTTGTGGCCTGCACTGAGATGAACTCATCATAGATCTTTCTGGCCTTGGGGCTGAGCTTGGCTGGTGACTTGGTTTTCTTGTAGTCCTCACAGCTGACCCAGAACTCAATGTTTTCCTCACTGTATTCAGATTTGAGAAAAGCACGGAAAGCAGCCAGTCCTCCTGTGGATTGTTTAGAAGAAAACCAGATCAGGTAAGAGTGTTGGTTCCTGGACAGTCATACCCATGAACCCCAGCAATTAGGGATTCTGGGTTCTCCTTGCCAGAGCTGAATGAGGAGTTCCCCCAGGTCTAGCCGTGTGGGCAGCTGCTGCCTCCACACCAGTCACTCGTGCATGCCAAGGGAGGCTGAAATTCACAGTCCCCACAGGGATGTCACACGTGAGCCCCAGCTGCCTGCTTCCCAACTGTGACCTTCAGTGTCTCAGCCAGGAGAACACAAGCAACCCGCATGTTCCCAGGAGGCCCTGAGGAGACAGTCAATACACTCCACAGGGTCTCAGGCCATGGGAACAATGTGAAGGAAACTTCAAGGACATCAGCGTAGCCTGAAACTGATGGGAAGACAAAATCTCCCATGGGCTCAGCTGCAAATAGTATCTCCACTTTTTGATTCTTGTTTAACCCATCATAAGCTGTGTGCCTCGGTCTTGCCCTCCTCTTACGCAGGGGTTAAGCCAGTTGCCTTCACAAATGGGACAATTTAGCAGTAGGCCAAAGCCATACTCATGATTCACTAGGATTGACCCTTGCCTTGGATCTGAGCAAGAAGACCCTTCACCACCCCTTCCAAAGGTCTGCATGGCCAAAGGAGATCTTGTGTGCTCCTGAGAGGCATAAGATCCCATGTCCCCTCGCAGGACTGCTCACAGCACACACTAGGCAGCATAGGGGCCCTCTTGACTTACTTTCATGATGGATCAAGTTTTCCAAAGAGTCTGCCCACTTTCTGACTTCCTCTTGGCTAAGCCTAAAAGGAGACAAGGGGAGAAACACAGGGAAGAGTTAAGGGGAGTACAGAAGGGACAAATTTGGTTTCTGATTAGAAAATCTTTTTCCCTGAGTTGTAAGACCATACATGAGAGACCAAGAATTAAATGCCTACTTGCTTTATAGATATCCCTGGGGATCCCAGATCTAATCTACAGAAATTTTGGTTTGCAATTCCCATCACCAGCCATGGGCCAGAAAGGAATTTTCCATGCAAAATTGTTGTGGAATTTATTTTTATTTTGTGGGAGGCTGCATGTCTTGCTGGAGCACAGACCTGGAATCACTCTTACAAGTCATATCAGTAAACTCCAAAGGGATGATTAGAGAGAGGAATGTGGGAACTAGAAACATATGGGGAATGTGCATTCATTCCCCCTACATTCCCTAGAACATCTGAAGGTTCATCTATTCCAGGAGCATATCATGGCCTTCGGAGTCCTCTTTGGAAAGAACGCCATCTCCTTGCACCAGTGGCCCTGACAGGCTGCTCACTCTGTTTTCTGTGTCAGCACCCCTGTGCAGTTGTGTGGACCATTGCACAAATCCAGCTCAAAGAGACAATGATGCTGATTCTGCAATGTGTCCAGTCACATTTAGTCTGGGATGGTGTTATTCCCCTGCCCAGGAGACTGCACATGCCTTCCTGTGTGCACATGCATATTGAATCACAGAAGTGTTGGCTGGAAGGGATCTCTAGTTCAACCTTCTTCACAGAAAGAGACTGTCAACACTAGAGGACTATTGCCACACTAGATTCAAACATAGGTGTTCAGAAGGAACTGGGAAGCAGCAGAAACACTAATGGAGTCCAGCTTGACAAAGGAATAAACAATATGCTGCAGTCAGCCTGGGCTGGACAGCATTTGCTCTTACCTCTGGCTTGCAGGTATCTTCTCCTTCTTGCCCTGAGAAGAACCGTAGTCACAGGAGTCTGACTTCTGCAGCAAGAAGCCCAGACGATGCTTCATGTCTTTGGCACTGGAAGAAACAAATCAAAGAGGAGATGAAGATAATGCATTACACTCCTTCTGCAGCCTCCTCACCACACAAGCTCCTTCAGCATTACTCAATGACACAAATGCAGGTCACTGCTAGTGACTCCACTGCTGACTTTACATTCCTCACATAATGCACGTTTCTGTTTCTAGACAAATAAAACCATGTCAAAGAAGTAATTTTTCATGTTCAACAGCTCAGTTTTCTTGCCGAGAAGGTCATCATCCTGGAGGCAGGGCTGGCAAAGGGGGAGAAGCTGCTGTTTCCCTGCTGTTTACAGTTAAAATATTGTGATAGAAAGACATCTCCCTATGCTCTGTATGTCACTTCTCCTTGAGCTGATTTTTCCAGCTACCAATGTCTGCATCTTACACCCTTACTAATCTTTTCCTGCAGACCTTGCCATCTCCTTGCCTCATTACCCAGCTACAGGAACAGCAGGGCCAAGCCAGGCCACCCCATCAAGAGGCTGCCTGTGACACAGAGGGAAGGGAGGAAGCTGAGGGCTGGGAGAAGTATTGTGGGGTGAGATCAGGTGATGAGCCAAGAGCTTCACCACAACCAACCCACACTGACTGAAAGCTACTCCTCTGCTCCACAGCAAGCTTCTCCGTGGACACATCCTTAATTTTGTTCCTCTTTCCAACGTGCCCAGGACAATCATTTCCTTACAGCAGCATCTAGATAAGCACCTGGTATTGGCCTTGGCATCTCTCTGGGTTTCCTTCCAGTTTAGGAACGAGGGTTGGGTAAATTAGTCCTGCTTGCTCAGGCATGCAAGCCCTGGCCTGTTGCAGGGCAAGCAAGAGGTTGTGTCCCAGGGTTGAGCTCCGGTAGCTGCTCAGCCTCCCAGCACTGCTCCCTGCTCTGGCCAAACCACACTGTCAGCCATCCCGGCCATATCTTATCTCACTGCTTGTCTGTGCTCAGAAATGTTTCCTTAACAACTCCAACACTCTGGTGAGAGTGAAGAAAACTCACAGCTGCTTTAAAGGAGGGTGCATGGGGCCAGGGCCAACATCCAGGCTCTGCCCAGGCAGACATGGGGACTCTGTGCTGCCAGACAATGTCATGCTCCTTGCCCCAGGAGAAGGAGACCATGCAGGTCCTTCTGCAGGAAGGTGGCAGCAGGAGGAAAGAAGATACTGCTGCTTGCAGTGACTCCTGAAGCTTTCTGGGATTTTTTAGGAGGGGATTTTTTAGAGAGGATTTTTTTAGGAATCCCAGATAGAGGTGGTTAAAATATGTGAACTATTTTTCTTTGCATTTTTCAAATGTTCTTTTTTTTTTTAATCCACATCAAATGTTCCAGTAAATTGGGTGGGGGGAGGGTGTCGATACTTTTTCCTTGCATTTTTAGCACTTGTTTTCAAATTCAATCAAGAACAAAGAGCTTTTTCCTCAATGTGGGAGCCAGCATTTTCCCAACCCATGGCACAGCTGCTGGGAAGCAGCCTCAGGAGTACTGCTGGAGGCAAGAGCGGGCAGAAAGGCAGCGTCACACCATCACAGACCTGTGCAACTTTGCATGAGCTGGATGAGCAGGGAGCATTGAGGGAACCTGCTGGGGATCTCCAGGGCCTATAGCACCTGAAAAGGAGTAACACCTTTCCAGGAGGGGTTGTAGCCACCTTGGAGGCAGAGACCCTCCCCACTGGGCTATGGGGCACACCACACTGCCGAGGGCATGCTTGGGGGTGCACAGGCTCTGCCAGTGCAGGAATGCCTGGACAGTCCTGCACACTGGGATGCAGCCAGACCTTGTACCCATGGCAGGGGTACAGCTCAGCCCCTCCTGATGGGCACTGCACCATGGGTGTATGATGAGCCCCACACCAGCCCCACACTGCTGTGCACTGGGGGTACAGCCTGACCTGGCCTGTCACCATCAGTGCACACCCAGGGAACTCAGGCTGATCCCACACCAGCGGGTGCCGTTGTGTTTTCCACAGTGCCCTGGGCTGGTCTGCATCCTTGCCTACTGGCAGACGGGTTTCTGGCCCTTGCCAGGCTTGTTTTCCGCATTAGGCATGCATTCTGAGGGATTATCCTTAATTTTTATCCTGTTTGCCTTGCTTTCTCCTCGAAAAATCAAGGAGAAAAAAAATGAGCAGAGAGAGGATTCAAAGGAGAAAAGGGGTGCAAAGCTTGCGGCAGAAGTAGCTGACAGGAATATAAAAATATAGCAATGCTAAGAGCTGATGTTTTGCTGATGAGAAGGATGAGTTTAACATTCCCACAGCTCAGTACGAAACCTTTCTGCAATTCTGCTTCTAACAGAAAAAAAACCCCAAAGCCTCTAAGTAATCATTTGTATGTAATCTTACAAAATATTCAGAGCCAAATCTGCCCCTGGTGCTTCAGACACAAAGCGCAATGCATCAGCCTATCTCCAGGCTAACAAGACCATTACCAGATGCTCAGAATATAAACAGTACCTTTTTAAGCAAGTGGCTGGCAGTGCTGCGAGTCCCTTGCACATCTTGCTCCCGAGGTCGGTTCAATACTCCAGGAAAAACAACAAAGCAGGAGGCGGCAGAGGCTGCACACGGGTCCTGCGCCGACTGCAGAATTCAGTCTGGTCTCTGAGCCAGCTGCGCTGCCTTGGCTCTGTTTTATAGCCTAGCCCAGACAGCCCAGCAGCACTGGGTGACCCAGTCAGGAGTCAGCACAGCAGCAGCACCCGTCCCCTTTTTGCCCACCCAAGAGGAAGAGAGTGACGTATAAACCCAGACAAAGGAATGAGTGAGATTGAAAACCTTACCAGAAATTAAGCTTGGTGTCTGGCTGCAGAGGTGGATTCTTTTAAAAGGGCTGAAAAAGATTCAGGGACTTTCCTCTATCGCAGGAGGTTGGAATGGTGCAGATAGAAGGCTAGAAGAGATTTGTAGGGGAGCACAGAGAAAAAAGGTCAGAGAATCAATTCTGAGAAGCGAGACGAGCTTTGTTGGTTCCTCTGTTCATTTCCTTTCCTCTTCTATTTAAAGTAACCTGGAGGAAAAAAGGGACAAGAATTTTAAACACAAAAGGTTCCCATAATCCCAACAAAAGCAGACAGCAGAGCTCTTAAGGAAACAAGAATGTAAATTCACCAGGAAAGTACTCAGGCAGATGAGACTGTCTTGTTTTATTATAAAGTCATGTGAACATATTCTTTGGGTGAGGCTGAAGCAAAAGCTCTGAGGAGCATATCGCTATAGGAATATAAAATGTGCGTGTCTCAGCACACAGATTTGAGAACAGCTCGTGTACATGGGTGGAGAAAAGAAATTCAGGAGGCTGGCAACGCGTCTGCCTTAGATATGGATATCACTGCAATACCTTACTTCTCCATTTGCACTTGCTCCTAATCGAAAGCTAGAACTTGGGACTCAGCAGTTCCCAAAGAAAGACATGTAAAAACAATAGGCATAACTGTTCCTGCCCAGAGATGACTTTGAAGCAGTGCTGAGGGTTCTTGGTGCTGAAGAATATCTCATGAGACACCTGGTTGTGGGGGTGTTTGGTGATGACCAAACATTGCACTGCCTTGCTCTGCTGTAGTCCCAAAGAGAACAAAATTACTTCGGCTACACCACTTGTCCTCAGCCCTTGGATGGTACAGAAGGCAGTTTGCCCCTCTGGAGAGAGAGATTTGGCTGATATTTATGGAGTTGCAGCTCAGCACAGTTTGTACCATCATTATAAAAGAGGGTAAAGCTTTGGGCAGACGGACATGCATATGGTCTTCTGCATTTCAAGTCTTCCTTCCTGCTGTGAAATAAAGAAGCTCCTGATCAGCAGCAGGCTATCTGCCCACGCTACCCACTGCTGTGTCCCCTCTCCCAGAGACCTTTCAATACTTTGCCCATGATCTGCAGAAGGTGCAGGATGAGTTCTTGCCTCCTGTGTCTCTAGAGCCTACAGCCAGAAGCACAGACAATCCAAATCCCAAATGAGTTCTGCATCCTCTCAGATCACTAACTGTTCTGACAGGCAATGCTCTAATTAACTGTAAATGGCTTTTGTAGGAACGTGACTATCATTAACTGTAAAACACTTTTGTAGGAAAACTATCCTGTTGCCAAACATGAGGCAACATTCCTGCAAGTCCTGCACTGTTCAGACTGAAAATCAGCTCCAGCTCAGGGCAGTGTAAAACTTTCACTGAGCGAATCCCCTGGTCTTTTTAGTGTTAATGAGGCGATGGCACTTGGGTGGATCTGTAGGAAGCAACTGAGCACTGGCAGAATTGGTGCCAAAGCTCTTTGATGTCTTCTGTTCAGGGAGATGAGAAGTCAAATCTCAAACTTGCGCAATGTTACTGCTGGTTGTGTGCAAAAGCAGCACTTTCATTCAAGCAGTTCACAAGCTCAGATGGCAAACACTGTCAAAAAGTCTGCAAGCTCTAACTCTGACCCTCATCCTGGTAGCCAGAGCCAGACCATCTGGCTCGGGAAGGTCCCTAAGGCTGCTTGCTAGGGCAGTGAGCTTCTGTGCAGAACACAAAAATTCTGCAGTTTCTCTGCAAATTGTTGTTTAAACTGATTTAGGAATGTCACATTTCTCTATGGATTGTAAGCACGTTTGCTGCGTGGTTCTAATGACACACTAATGCTGGTGGTGTCAACATGAGGTCACCTCCTGCATTCCCCAACTTCTGTGTGTGAAGGCTGTAATCTGAAATTTCTAACACAGCCATCACAATAGCCAGCCCAAAGGGCTTTGCAATTAGGACCATCCTCCCTGGACTGGGCGTGCAGACTCCTAGTTGCAGTTGAAATTTCCCTTTTTCCAGTTCACTAACACAGATTGGTTCAGTCTGGCCCTCATGTGAGGAGTTTGGGCTTGTACTGTTTCTCCTCTAAGCTGTGTTTCCCAGCTGTTGCAGTTTAATATCCTCTTAACTGCTCCAGCTGGTCCCCAATCTAAAGTACCCCCTTCCAGCTCTCACCATCATATTTAGGCTTCTTCTCCAAGGGTACAGACTGTGCTGTGCTCAACACCAAAATCTCCTCCTCCTCCTGCCTGCCAGTTAGTGAAGCAGCAGCTCATGCCACGTTCTACGCCTGTGGCGTCATCTCTGGCTCACTTCACCTGCAGCGTGGAGAACTCAGCAGTGAGGTTGGGCTGGGGATGCAAGGCTGGGGAGTGGGAGCTCCCTGGCTGGTCCATCCCTTGGCACTGCAGTGCTTTGGAGGCACTCAGGGGCTCCAAGAAGCCAATACAATCATAAACATCCATGATACCCACTGTGGCATCCCTCATCCCCCACCCACTCATCCCTGCTGCATCCCACACCCTGCCTCCCCAAGCAGCTAGAGACAAGGCTGTGAATTGGAGCTTTCCCTCCCACCACCACTGCTAGGGAAAAACGTCACACACGTGTACTCACCCCCGTACACAAGTGTGTGTGGGATGTGTCCCTCTGCTCGGCCGCAGCCAAAGGCAGGCCGTGGGAGGGGGCAGGGAGAACAGGAATGCTGCTTCGGCAGTCAGTGCCCAGAGCCAAGCTACTCTGGGCTGTTGCCCTCCTGACAACACAGGTCCCTCCCGCTCAGTCCCTTCCCATCTCAGAGAAGCGTGCTGTGGGATGTGAGCACGCAAGGAAGATGGTTGCTCTGCGTCACTGGAAACTGAGAAGGCGTGACATGGGAGCTATGAGCCTCTCCTGTCACAGCTGCCTTCCCCAGTCCACCTTGCAGAGGCCAAGTGACCCAGTCTTCCTCCTCTTCACATCTCAGAGAGTCGGCCAGGCACCCTGGGATCTGGATAGCAAATCCCCGGGTGCACAGGGGAACACTGGGAAAGGCACTGCTCATCTTTCCCATGGGCATCCCCATTCCAATACGTGTCTGGCAGACAGCATTGGTGAGGAACTGGAGCAACTCCCACTCAACTGAGAAGCACCAGCCTGGGCGGCAGTGGTCCCTAACTCCCCAGGCTGCAGAAGTCCTGCACGAGCAGCTCCGCTGGTGACATTTCTGCCCAGCTGAGTGGCCCCAGCTCCGAGCCCTGCTGTGGGGAGTGGACCTGGAGTTATGCTGAAGTGTCTGATTTTCTTCCCCTGTACCCCAGCCCCAAGCACTATGTGCACAAAATCCCTTTCAGTACAATTGCCCACCATTGATTCCTTCTCCAGTACACCCTTTAGTGGGTAAGATTTCCTTCCAGTACCAAGGGCTGCATCTTATTCACATAGATGTGTGGTTTGAGTGAATTATAGCTAAAGAGCTGAGAGCAGAGAGTCACGGAAGGACCATTTGGGTCTGAATTTTAGTGAATGAACTCAGCACGTGCCTGTGCCTGACACTACATACAGCCATGTTTCCTGTCCCAGGACACTGACCTCTCTAAAAGAGACAAGGAGAGGCCACACTTTCCCCACAGGGTCTCCCAGCCAGCACTGGGATTCCCAGAAACGCTGTCCCACGGCGTAGTCTGAGGAAATTGTCCTTTCCCATGTCTCTGCAATGCCCTGCCTGACTTCAGGCGTGACCGCAGGCATGGCCCTCGCAACCAGCCCCCTGAGGCAGCCCTGGGGAGAGAGCATCTCTTCCCAAATTAGCCCTGAGAGAGGGATGACTCACCATTCTTCAACACGGTTAATTTGCCACACATATGGAAACTTCAAGTGGATGTACCTCGAGGCTGATCCAGCCATCCTTTTGCTTCTCTTGCACAAGGCAAAGATGAACTTTTAGAGGCAGAGCAGCTTTGTTTTGCTGTTGTAGTTTTTTGCTGAGCCTGCTCCTCTCTGAAATGATGCTTTGTAATCATTAGCACATTCGTTCAGCCTGTTCCTTAGCTCCAAATTCATACATTTCATACAACCAAACATACAATCCATACAATTTTCCTATGCTCTCAGGTGGTTCCTGCTTATATGTGCATCTACAACATCAGTGGACTTGTGCAGTTTCTAAGGGCTTGACATTTTCTAATCATTTAGAGGAGGTGGTGGGAGTTTTTGGGTTTTTCTTTTCTTCAACCCTCAGTTTTTAGGCTGCCTACTTCTCCTGTTACTACCCAGAAGAAAATATTTTGTCTTTTATCAAAGTAAGAATTTTGTTCAGCTCAAATGGATGGGTTTTCCCCCTCTCCTGGTTTGGGTTTGCTAATGAAATAAGTGGGGGCGTGTGTTTGTTTTGTTGTTTGTTTTGTGTTTTATTTGTGGTTTGGGGTGGGGGTTAGGTGTTTGGTTTTTTGGGGGTTTCTTTGTTTTTGTTTGGTTGGGGTTTTGGTTGGGTTTTTCTCTCTGGCTATTATTCTTATTTATGAGCATCAGATCACAGAAAAAACTATGATTTGAGTAACTTGCCTTCCAATTTCCCAAATCTCTGTCTCATCATCCATCTTGATTAACAGCCCCTTAAATATTTCCTGCTAATCACTAAGACAATTTTGAATAAAACTGAGCCACAACCCAAGTCAAGAAATGACTGTTCACTAATGCTTTCTCAACACTTAAACCACTTTGAAATGTCTCATTAAGCCACTTTTAGTCAATTTAATGTGGATTTTATGACTTTTGAAGCCAAATATTGATAGCAAGTCATATTCACTTACAAATCTATTTCACCACCATAACTCCCTCATAAAAAAAACTATTAAGCTCATTAGAAAAGGTCTATTCTTTTCCATTAAATCACGTCAGTTGGTATCAGTTACATCACCACCTTCTCAAAAGAGCCTGCTATTGTCCATACTAACAGTGCTTCTGCAGTGATCAACAGGTTACCAGCTCCATGACTCTACAGTTCACTCCCTCTTAGAGAATCACAGAATCGTTAAGTTGAAAAAGATCTCCAAGATCATCAAATCCAACCTTTGACCAAACACCACCATGCCAACTGAACTGTAATACTAAGTGCCACGCCCAGTCATTTCTGGAACACCTCCAGGAAGGGTGATTCCATCACTTTTCTGGGCAGCCCGTTCCAATATTTAACCATCCTTTTGGTGAAGAAATTCTTCGTGATGTCCAGCTGAACCTATCCTGATGTGGTTTGAGGCCATTTCCTCTAGTCCTGTTGCTAGTTGCCTGGGGAAAGAGACCAACCCCCACCTGTCTACAACCTCCTTCCAGGTAGTGGTAGAGAGCAATAAGGTCCTTTTCCACAGGGCATTTTTCCAGCCATCTTTGTCCTGAGAACTCTTTGTCCTATTCCTCCAAGTATCTTAGTGCAAGCCAGTTGCACTTGGTTGATCCTGTGTGGATCATCCCCAGGGCTGTGTAGCTCCAGGCAGGGACACACTCGCTGTCTTTTGCAATGGACACTGGGCAGACACTTGCACTATGTGTCAGCACTGCCTGCAGCTCCCCTGGGAGTCTCCCAGTGCCGTTGCTGCTTCTGTCCCTGAAATGTGCCTGGGTGTGAGAGGCAGCTGTCTTTGTCCTGGCCGTGTGCTGCCAGCCCCTCCTCAGCCCACACACTGTGCCTGAAGCACAGCACCTGAGAGCTGGGTGCTGCTCCTGCTGAGCAAAGGTGACTCTAGTGACACACACACCACCGACTGCTTGCAGGGAACAACCTCACCCTTGGCAGCAACCAAGGTCCAAGTATTTTCACTCAATGTTTTGACCTGATATGGCATAACGTGCATTTAGCTGCTGTTGATTTAAATACACAATTCTGCGTACCCTTCATGTTCTTTGCAAGCAGTTTGCACATACTAATTGAAGCTTACTGGGAAGCTCCCTGTTGAGCCAGGAGCTGTGATGGGTGATGGTGGGACAGCTCAGATTGACCCTGTGGGCCCATCACCATGTGGGTTTACAGTCAATGATTTGTGCAAACCCCTCACTCGTGGGCTGATTGCTTCACCTGAATGTGCCCTAAGGTATAGAGGAGGAGGAGGCATAAAGGGAGCCAGGAAGAGAGTTGATGCGTCAGAAATTAAGATGTCTTTATGTACAGTGTGCAACAAAACCACTTCTCATGCCTTCTGCACCTTAGCAACCCCGCTGTGCAGTGACTCCTGTTCTACAGCTTTAAAAAGCCCAACCTTTTAATGTGATTGAGCCATCTTCTGCCTAGGCAAGTACTGGAGGATGTGAAATTACAAGCTGCAAGGCTAAATCTTTCATCACTGCAGATCTAGTAGGATCTACTGTCTTAACCTTAGATGGACTTTTCTTCCTCCCTTCCCTCTTTATCTTTCTAGTTGCAGCTGAGCAGGATTAGAGCTGCCATACCACAAGGGTTTATGCCAGGGAACAAAGACTAGAGCTTTATTGACTAGTGCAAAGCCCAGGGGACATTTTGTCAGTGAGGTCATGGCTCAGCATCCTAAGCATATTGCTTACTGCTGTGGTCACTGTTTAGCTGCTGAATTCTCAAAGTCCACTTACAAAAGGCAGCTTGGAAGGAGCAAGCATCTGTCAATGAATATCTCAAGGGTATGCTTGTTATTTAAAAGGTGATGTCTGACACATCTGCAAATGGAGTGGCAAGCATCATGATTGCAGGCTAAAGAAACACAAAAGCAAGGACAAGCAGCTGCAGCAGGGAAACAGCAGCTTTTCAAAAGCACTTCATGATGCCAGCCTACTGCATACAACAGCTGAGATGACTTGGAATACCAGTAAATGCTCTTCATGTGGCCTCAGCCTGAGGGGCATTTGTAAAAGGTGCCAGGTATTCGACTGATCAGTCAGCCCTGATGTGCATATGGTTTAAAACTCATAAAAAAGTAAGAGCAAGCACTGGCATCAGCTGATCTTAGCCTGAAGTTTCTTGACCTGTGTCTTGGAGGTGAACTGGACAAATGAAATTCCAAGTGGCAGACATCCAATGTAGCAAAAACATGGATTTGCTATACTGGGAACAAGTGACTTGCTGCAGAAGCTGGTTATATACACAGGCATGTATATAACAGTCTATAAAAGACATATAAAGGCTACTGGAAAACAGTCTCTGCTTGCTGAGCTCTATTTTGTCAGGACCTCTTGCTATTTAAAATTTATGCTGCAGCAGTGCTAAAAATCCAAGCAGACCTGAGTTTCACTGTGCCACAGAGGAATAATAACACAAAAAAGGCAGAGAGAGAGCTGTGAGCAAAATCTATGGCACATGGCTGTCCCTGCAGCTGATGCTCACAGCACCATGCTGAGAGCGACAACATTTAATGCCTTATCATTTAGAAATTTCTGCTTTTCCCCCTCAAAAAATAAATGCTTCATGTTGTTACATTTCACCCTTCTGAACTTCTCAGCAGGATGCAAGTGGCTGAGATCTTACTGTCTCTTCTGAAACTATATTTGCCAGTCTTTTTTGTACTCCTGATGCAGGCTGGATGCTAAAGACTGCAATTACTGGCTCAGCAGGTAAACCTCCTGCAAGCTGCTATCCCAAGGCACATTTGTGCTTTAATGTTTCAGCTAGAAATAAGTTTTAACACAAAAGGAAAAAAATATGGGCTTCTACAACTGTTTTGAATCAAGCCTCTAGCATCCATAACTGGCTCATCTAACATAGGATTATTTGGATCACACAAGAATCTGACCAACACCTGCTGCAGCAATCCTAAATTGTCAGTCACACAGGACTTGTGGTCCAAGGATATAATGTAAAATATCAAAGGAGATGCTGCTTTGGATAATCTTAGAGATGGAGCTGCAAAGGTACATTATGGACCTGGACTTTCTCAGTGCAGTTCAAGTATGTTCAGCTCCAGGGCACTGTTTCTGATCACTGGAGACACAAGCCAGCTCTAGCAACATGAAAGACACTGAAAGGAGTTGCACTGTTCAGCATTATCATGGTATAAAGTGGCATGTACGAAGTGTTTTATATTCTATAAGTACAGATTGTTTATCTTATTTGTGCATCATAGGAAATTGCAATTTGTGACAAAGTTTGTGAAATAATGCTGCAGTCCCAGTCAGTCCAGAAAAACCTCACCATGTGCCAAACTCTCACACGAGATTGCCACTCAGCCTAATTTATGGGCTGATCTCACCTGGAAAGGATTCCCAGACATGGACCCTGGGTTGTTACACAGAGCACTAGATGCCCATAAAAACATGCCCAATATACCATCAGCCAGTAAATCCTCCCTGAGCATTTTGTGTCCTCTCCCTCTGTCACTGAGTCAGCCTCACACCATGACCATGCTGCACTGTGCATTCACCTCTGCTCTGTGAGACACGGCCTAGCCCTTTGCTGCCAGCAGTCCCCACTGCACTCCCTTGTTCCATGAGCAGAAGCATCTTGGGGTGCCACCTGTGAAGGGAAAGCCTGGCTGAGAACTTGGAAGGAGCCACACTGTCCAGGAATGGGAAAGGCTGGGGTCGTGAGAGCTGGAAAGGAGAAGAATGGCTAGTTATATACAGAGGAGAGTTATATACAGAGGTTATATATGTGAGGAGAGGCCTCAGAGATGAACCGTGGGAAGAAGGACCTGTCCCTTGGCATCTGGCCAAGACAACTTGGGGACACTGTCCAGCAGCCAAGAGTCCCCAGAGACACTTAGCTGTCTCTGGAGGGAGTGTATGCATGTGCTGAGTGACCTTGCTGATCCGAAAGGGAGGTCATGGTGAGCTGAAATCAGTGTCCCAGTGCTTTAGGGCAGTGCAGTAGGATCTCTAGGGGAGCTGTGCCAGACACAATCCTCCAGCATGATCCTTCTGCTCAGCAACAACTAACTGTCTTTACTGTTATCTTGTGCTTGAGATGCATCATGGAGAATCACTGATGTTCTGAGTAAGAGCAGCTAAAAATAGTGCTAATACAACAAGGATGAGAGATGAATTTACAGTGGAGCAAGAAAGCCCCAAAGCCCCTCACTGTCATTATACACTCCCACAGCTTTCAGACATGCTTTCAACAGCAAATGCTCTTGCTATTTGTTAGGGAAAGAAGAAAATTGCCTATGACAGTGACAGATGCCTGGAAGTTTTCATATTGGAGTGATTTCTTTTTGCTCCCTCTTCCTTCTACATACCTTACTGCTGTTCACCTTGTAACCCTGCTTCCTTCAACCAAAGTATATGAGGCTTAGCTGCCAGCAGGTGTGCAGGGTGTCTGGTAAGTCATCACATCAAACCTTTCACTAGGAGAGAACAGGCTGATTTTCTGTTGTTTTCTAGGTCAGCATCAACGAGGCATTTCTTGTTGATTTCATTATCAGTGACAGATACAGACAAAAACATATATGGCTTTTTTCAGGCTGATCCTCAGGGTGCTGCAATTTCTGCCACAGTGCAGAGGGTCTGTCCCTTCTGATGTGGCTTAGTGCATCTGCAGCTCAATTCCTGAATAAGCACAATGGATCTGTAAAATTTTCAAGCACTTCTTGATGAGAGATAAGCAGAAGTTTCAAAAGGGGAAATGGCCAAGATCTCAGGCTACCATACCTGGGCTCCTGTTGCTCATGCTCCTTCAGATGGTGCAAGAGGTACTCCTGGTTGCATGAGGACACACACACACACATAGAAACGCAGTTGCACCTCACCAGGCTACCTGCCTAGACACCTCTCATAAGCTGCAGGAGCTCTGAGTTTAAGCCTTATATTGAGAACAAAGGCCATTTCCCCTTCAGACTTCACTCCTTTGAATAGGATGGCCAGGGTGAGCCCCTGCCCTGGCGCTGTCTCTCACCTCTCTCGCACACATGCTGCTCTAACCATGCTCTGCACAGCATGCAGCCCTGCAGAGTCCCTGAGCAATCCCTGCCCTGCTGTGAGTGTGATGCAGAGGAAGTGGCTCATTTAAACTCTCTGAAATGCTTCGGAGCCTTCTGAGGGTGCTTACTTCTCCTTTCTAATAGACAAGGGCTCCAGGGAAGCTACCTTGTAATCCAAGCTGTATTTAGAGTGACAGACAGCTGATGCAAAACAGGCTCAAAAGGCAGTTTGGGAAAGATAAATTGGGTAGAGAGTGGCCTGGCACACCCCTCTCATAGCCACAATAAAGCGTTTGATGTGTCCCTTCTCTGCACTTGATCACGTTCCCGCTGCCTGTGTGTTTTGTATTATGCAACTGATTGGTTTTGCAAGATATGAGAACAAAGTGTGTCCCTGCCCTGCTCCCTGATGCACAGTGTGTTAGACTGGAAGGCTGGAGCAGAAATCAAAACACACCCCTGAAGCCTGTTTTCTCTGCTAATCTGGTGCTCAGATCCTTGTTATGCTGAGGGACCCTGTGCTACAGTAATCTAAAGGTGCCTTCCTGAGCATGCTTCCATTAGTCCCCAGAGCTGTTTTGCTGCATCTTCCCAGTAAGGACTGGGATACTTTCTGTATTAAGCAAAAAATTGTGTTCAAACAGGACTTTTCTCTTTGAGGGTTAATGAGCAGCTCTTGAAGCAGACACTGATCAATGAGATCTGAACAAAGTAAGCCGGGAGGCACAGAGGCCAGCTGTCTTGTCGTCTGTATCCCAATCCCAAAACATTAAAAAAGTCAAGGAGAAAGGAGTGAGACCAAGGGCTCAAGCAGTGCCCTAACCCCTGAGAGCATTGGCTCTAGGTATTAATAATGAAAGCTCAGATTGCTCCTGCTCAAGAACTCACTTCTCTAGAGCCAGCATATTCCAGTTTAGCATCTTTAGCCTGTTGCCATGTTTCCAGGGATGGTCTGCCAGAAGGACTTCACACCATGATGCTCATAACTAAGAGGGAACAGGCACTGTCAACAGAAGACATTTTGTACTTTCAAATTTTACCCTCATTTTCTACTTTCATAGCCAAGGTACATCAATGTGATAGTGCTGAGGTTCACAGAGTTACTCCGCTGCGTGAAATCTGGTGCTTACAGGAGGGAGTTTGCTTCTGTTTTTCTCCTTTTTTTTCCTGCATCCAGTTTTACTTATGGCTCCTGGATAATAGAGGCTGAATCTCACTGTGATTTTTAAATTCTCTAATATATGTGCACTTGGTTCAAAACCCACCAATCCAGTACAAGAGGCAGCAGAGATCAAAGTGGGCTCAAATTTTAAAGAAATTATCTCTCAAATTCTGCTCAACTTTGTTCTGTATGAGTCATATAAGGTAATGTGCAGCAGAGGCTGGAAGGGGAATGAAGACAGCTCTAAAAGCAGAGGGATTTTTTTTCCCCCTCTTCTATTTCCCCTTCAGATATTACCTGGAGTTGTTCATGAGAGAGAAGGGGGAAGATATGGTACCTTCAGCCCTAGACAAACAGCAGCAAATCCTTCAATCTAACTGTATCTGCTTGGTATCACAACAAAACAGTAACAGACCCTGAACCACAAATTGACCCACAGTACAACCTCAGGTGTTATTATATGGGGACATGGAAATTATTCCCAGCCAAGACACTAAATTTTTTTATCCGAACTATTCTGTGTTCTACAGCTGCTAATGTATTTTCAGTTAACCTGTTTCGGTACTGGTGCAGAAACATGACTCAACCAACCTTCACTGATGAACTAACTGGCCTGATCATCCAGGGTTCACAATTCAGTGAAGGAAATACTTTGTTTAGCAGCAAGTACATCAGACCAAACTTCCCAGGAGCTTGTGTGGAAACACCCTCTCCCTTCCTAATCAGTCCAGAATTCCTGAACATTCAGCCATGGAAGAGCAGTGCTGAATCTAACGTGTACAGGGCTCAGAAGCAGTGTAAGTACAGACTGGTGCTGAGGAAAAGCATTAGAGCATGAGCAGTCCTGCACAGGGAATGAAGGGAGGGAGAGCACAGTGTGCTATGCACACAGACAGGCTGCTGAAGGTCAGTGCAGAATGAATGGTGAGATGCAGAAGCTTTCAATCAACTACATGGCTAAGCAGACAAAGATTTTCCCCAGAAGGTAAGAGGCCACCAGCCCAGGACTGTGCAGCCAAAAGCACAGGACAGCGTGCAGAAAGCCAGGTATGTCAGCTTTAAGCTGTACACAGTGCCCCTCTTGCCACAAACTGCACAGGCTGAACTTTCCAGATTTGAGAATATTCTGGGTCCCCTAGTCTGGACATGTTTGTTTTCCTGGTGGCCTGTCAGGAAAAGCAATGGTATGTGAATTGCTGCAACCTCAATGCTGTTTTCTGGCCAGGACATGGGGTCTTATGACTGGGGACTTGTGATGACTTGTCTGTGCTGTGACCTTACCAGAGCACAGGTCTTTTGGTCATGCCATAAAAACACATTCTTCAGTTTTACAACCAGGAATGGCATCCTAAAAATCCAGTTCTGGAAGCAATGCTTTACATTATCAGTACAGGTCATTCTTTTAATCCTCATTCTGTTGGTTTTCCCCCATTGTTTGCATACACTACAATTCAGGCTTCGCTTCAGCCCTAGTATTTCTGTTACAAATCTCTTACACACATATTTGTGGAGTAATCATTATGCTCTGCCTCATTCAGATGTTCAGTAAGAGGTTGGAAGATGGGTATTGCTCTTCAAGAAGGCTGCAGACCAACTGGAAAGAGTCCAGATTACAGACCTATAAGGTAAGATGGAAGAATGAGAGTTTGTTCAATCTAGAAGTGGGCAGACCAGAAGGACCCAGGGTAAGGATACATGAAGTGCCTAAATGTCACATCCATAAAAGGCTGCAATTACAGAGAAGATGATAAACTGTTAGTGTACCCATGCTGGTTAAGAACAAGAAATGTTTGTCCCTGATTACAGAAAGTAAGGATTAGATTAAACAGCAGACAGGATTTTTCCAGCTGTAAGATCATGAAGTACTAGATTGGATCACCTAGTGAAGGGCTTATAACACTACTTTGAAAAGCTCCTACTAAAAATATAGTTTATTTGCCTCTGCCTTGGACCTTGGTGAGGCGCTAGATTGATCTTATGCATTCTCTCAGAGAGGGCTTATTGAGGAGATGGCAAAACCAGAGGTTCACGTTCAGCTTGAGTATCCACATGTGAGGTTTGTGGTTGAATGTTGGGTGCACATTTTTTCCTGCTCCTAATGATCCCATCCGGCTGCCTCAGAGACAAATACAGAACTATTGTTGAATGGCAGAGACCCACTGGTTCTGTACAACCTGCCCTTTGCAATCCTGACCTTCCCACTCTCACCAAGCTTTGTTACCCTTTGGTCACTGTGTAAGCCAAGCTGGGCTGCATCAAACTGATTTGCTTTTTTTAATTTTTTTTTTTTTTTGACAAATAGATTTCCACCTACTCTGCAACCCTGAGGAAAAGGAAGTTGATTTTCTGGCTGGAGACAGCAGTTCACAATGACCAGTCCCAAGAGAAAAGATGATATCAGTGTTTTTGAGTTTCCAGTTAATTGTGTTTACTGAAGGATACATAACATTAGAGTGCCTTGAGCTTTGGCCAAGTTTGTAAAAGTAAATAAAGACAATTCCAGCATAATGTTAGCAAACTGACCCTTGGATTATTTCTGAGCTCACTTCTTCCAACAACTAGAATAAACCCTGAGGTATATGATGTGAAATAAGAAGCACTTGACTCACACCTTATTATTTCAGCAAAGAAATGCATTCAACTGCTGTAGTGAGAAGACAGCTCTCTTCCAGATGACAGGCCATAAGACAGAAGAGCAGCTCCTTTCTCCCAGGACTTGTCTGGTGACCCCTCTGCAGCTCAGCAGACTTACAGTCACCTTCTCAGGAGGACGTGCTGCAAAACATGCTGTGTTAGGAGGCAGCAGAAGTGGAGATGCTCCATAAAGGGGGATCAGCCAGGAGCTGAGGATGACCCCAGCATAGGCTGTGTCCTCACAGCACCTGAGCATGGCAGGCTTCACAGGGAGTGGTCCATCTGCAGCCCTGGGATGGGATGGATCAGTGCAGGGGATATTGAAGGGGGCCTATCAGAAGCAGGAAGAGATAGGGCCAGAGATAGATCTGCCAAAAACATAGCTCAGAGCCTGAGTTTAAATAGACCTCCTGGTCCATGAGCAGAGGGTGCGGGCAGGAGCCCAGGTGAGGCTGGGTGGGGTCACTAAGGCCTGTTAGAGCCCTCAGGGCTCGGATATCACATCTGCACTCTGAGCCTGCTCCTTAGATGGGCAGAGCCACTTCTGACCTTCGTGGGAAAAGCTGTGCAGCTCAGCTCATCCCAGAGACGATGGCAGCCATCAGGTGCTGCAGGTTTTCTCTCTGACCCTTTCCAGCCCCATCCCTCTCCTGCCTTGCTTTCTGCCTGGTCATGCGGTGCCAGCCGGGGTTCTGCTGACTCCTCCTGTGTTTTACGAGCACATCTTGCAAATTGCTCACAGCAATCCTAACACAGCCATTTCTGCCCGGTAGAGCCCCATTAGCCAGCAACTCTCTCCTCGGTTTCTAATGATTCAAACCACAAAGCCATTTGTCATGCTACATCTTCTTTCCAAGTGAGTAAAAGTCAATTAGTGTTTTCAACTTTGCTCTGAAACAGCCCTGGCTCCCTCTTTCTTCTTTATGCTACCAGGAAACCATCTACAATAATGACTTGTTTGGATGTCTTGTGCTGTGTTGCAGCAAATTACAAGCTCTCTAAACTTCCCTCTCCCAGTACCAAACACCTTACACAGGAGCCATGTTTTGCAGCCAGAAATTCCAAGATGAATTAAGTTTTGAACCTGTCATATGGCTGCTTTTTAATTTTTCTTTTTTTGTGCTACAGAAAATAAATATGATTTTGGCTTCCAGACCTTATTTCCTATCTTGAACACCTAGATGTTCAACAGTCTTTCTCATTTTCTTAATCCTGCCTTAGTAAAAGAATAAACTCTAGAAAAACAGATTCTCCAAAAGGTCTGCACGGTCCAAGTGTGTGCAGTGACCACAGAAGTCCTGTGGCCACCAATGAGTTCTGGTGGCCTGCTGTCCTCCCGGGGCCCTGGCCAGCACCGGGTCTGTCACGCAGCCCAGGCTCCCTGAGAAGTGACTGCAGCCATGGCCACAGGGGCTTGAAACAAGGGGCTGCTGCACTCAGAAGCAAATGAGCTCCAAACACAAGCTGCTCAGAGTCAAGGTGAATGTCTCTTGCATTTATCATTATTAGGATGTAATAAGGCATTAAAACTTGACTAGCACATAATAATTGTATTAGAGCTGCAAGGGTTTTAAAGTTAAAAGAGAGTAATGTTTCTGAAATGAAAAATCCAAAACTAGTGCTTTCTATCACATTGATATTTTAATTTGAAGGAATAGCCATTAATCAGAGCTAATTGAAATTAAATAAGCTTTTTTATTAAATTATTTAATTGCCTGGCCAACTTTAATTAAACAATGCAATTCAATTATTAAACAAAATCAGATGTGCTTAGGTTCATTCCTAGCTGGAAATGGATCTTCACATTTGCCTTAATCTGATAGAACCAGAATAGTTTGGGCTGGAAGGGACCTTTAAAGGTCATCTAGTTCCAACCCTTTCAATCAGAGCAGGTTGCTCAGAGCCCCACCCAGCCTGACCTTGAATGTTTCCAGGGATGGGGCATTCACCACCTCTCTGGGCAAACCATAGTCTAAGAGAAAAGGCTTGAGAAGTACACACCTTTCATTTGTAGTCAGTGAGTCTCATCCAGTGATGGCTGCCAGTCAGTCATCTGCTGGCTTCTATTTCTCAGTAAGACTCTCAGAGAACAGGCAACTTTTCTTCCACCAGTATGATAGAACACATACTTTGTTTGGATGTTGGCTCTATACTTGCTCCCAAAAGAAAAAAGCCCCATTTTTCCTTAGGGCTTCCAGAGCCAGCTCCTGGACAGAGATGCTCAGCCTGCAACCAAGGGGTGAATCTCCAGTTAGACCGTGTGGGTAGAGGTGGTCCACATCACACCTCTGCCTCAACCACAGTGAGAAGTGCCTGACCCAGGAGGTTTGTCATATGTTGTCTCATGAGTAACAGTCTCACAGCAGGTGAATGGCATCCTTGAGCTCTTTGACTGAAATCTCCTATCCCACAATGGTGTCAGTGTCTTCCCTTCCATGTCGTGTAAATGCCCAGACCTGTGGATATAACAAATCCTTCCATTTGGAAGTATTCCCTCCTGGGCAGTTTGTATGGTATCACCTTCCTCAAAGAACCCACACAATAATTCCTAGTTTGTGGCTCATGGACAAACACAGGTGTGGGCTGGCCTTTTGATTTCATGGCATCCTTTCTGGTTCCTCATGGAGTAAGCTCCATACAATGCCAGGCTCCTACAGCTCTGATGAGTTTGCTCTCTAACTTCCATGTCTCCCGACTGTATGAGGCTTGCCTTGGGAAACAACACAGGGGTCACAAATCAAAGTCTGAGTCAGTTTTGGGGGAAGCAGCCGCTGTTTAGATGCGACTGAACACGTGCACAGTGAAGTGTTTGTGAGGGTTTAGCTCATCTCTGATTCAGCCTTGGAAGCAGCTGGCAAAAGTCACCCTGCCTGGCTTCAGGCCTAGCTCACACAATTAGAAAAGTATTAGCTGAACTTAATAGGAAAATCAACATTAAGCAGAGAGGAGCTGGTGCAGTTGTTAAAGACTAAGTAGTGTTTTTCCCTGGCAGAAGCCCAGGCTAATGGATGGCTTCCAGCACCCAGAACAGCTTCCAAATGAAGGCTTAATAGGCCTCTGAAGCCACTCATATAATTACAAACACTTTTAATGAAGCATGAAAAATACAAGAGCCCGGGACTGTGACATGGAGGGAAGAAGTGATCTCATCCATCTTGGAAAATAAACCAAAGCTGCTTTACCTTCTTCCTTACATTAAACCTTCTTCCCAGCTCCTGCCTGGCCTGCAGACTCCTGTTAAGCACTGATTTCCAGGGCACTGCTAAGACCAAGAGGACATTTAGTTTCTAACACAAGACAAAACTTTTGCCTTCCCCTGGCTGTGGGGGATACCTCTCCAACCTCCCACCCTGGGTGCAGGTTGGATCCTGGGGTGGACACTGGAATGGACGTTGACTGCCCACTGCTGGTGTGCACAGCACAGCCTGCCTGCAGCAACACAGTGGCTTTGGCAAATGATTTATCGTTTGATTTTGCTTTAACTTCAGCTAAATGACCCTCCACGATTTCTATTCAGCAGCTGCTCCCTGGAACACAAGTCTCTGCTGATTACTCAGACACGGTAGCAGCATCTGTAGCACTTGGTCCAGGCAGAGCTGCATACAATCCCCCTCAAACCCTGGACCTGCAGCTCCTGGGAAGTGTGTCCCAGAGCACAGAGTCCAAGGTACAACTCATCAGTTGCTATGCTGGATTGAGTCAGTAGGGTTTGTGCCATTTGTTGCTCTACAATTTTCCCGTTCACTGGAGACCATTTGCTGGCTTGTTTGTTTTGGGGGAGACTCTCAAGTCCTTTGGTGAGTTCAGATTCAGAGTAACTGAGGCTGGGAGGGAGCCAGAATCCGTCTGGTCCAACACTCATACAAAGCAAGGAGAGACCCGGCATCCTGTATCCTTTCTATGGATCAGGTGGCATCTGGTCCCACCAAAAGGAAACCTCAACCAGAATGTTAGCGAGGACCTAGAGGTAGTTTGACTTCAATCAAGGTTTCCTCCCTGCATATACCAGCAGAACAGCCACATCTGCACCACACCCAGCCTTGTCCAATTAGCCCTGGCTAATTAGCCTACTCAGAGCTTTGCAAAGCCCCAGCAATATTGCTCATTCTTTCAGGATGAGTTCAGTTTGCACTGGACCACTTCACCTTACGCTTTCTTGCTGTGTTTATCACTAAGGCTGGTGTCAGGAGCTGTGCACATCCATCACCCATACCTTGGTTCCCAAAGCTAACGACTGCTAAAGTAAGGAGGGAAAAATTTCAGAAGAAAATTCCAAGGAAGGGGAAGACATGGAAAAGGGACTACCACCACTGCCAGAAGGACAGCAAGGAGGCAACAGTCAGCTGGGTGCCTGCTGTGGGGTGGGAGGACATCACTGAGCATCTCTTCCATTCAGGCTGGTTTTCACTACACACTGCAGTTTGAAGGCTCACGGCCCTACACATGTCCTGACCTTTGCTCTTGGACCCTGTAATCCCTTCATCTGCTCAATTCTGGTGCTCATTTCTCATGCGTCAACATATACCCCTCACAGTGTCCATAAAAAGCCACTGAGTCCCTCTGGTCTGGTATGAGAGACAAGAAATTTCCATCCTCTTGAAGAAACTAACTTTGACTGGATTTACTCAGGCTCTTGATCTCTCTGTGGCATTCAGCTGCAATTACACATTGAGAGCTGAACTGGTCACTGGACCATCATTTTTTTCACTTGACTAACATTGCTTACAAACGACTTCTCTCCACGAGTTTGATCCCTGCACAGGCCAGACTGTGTCACAAAATACTGTAAGATAGTCTCACATCTAGCACTTGTGATCTTAGGTGCACCAGCTGGTCTGCTGAAGCAGTCAGCACTCAAGCAAAGGCAGAGCATCCTCCCCCACCCAGGAAGGTGGTGATTAACAATTACAGTTTCCCTGGCAGAATCTGGACACAGTTAGCCCCAAAGCAATTACTTTTTCCTGGCTTGTACTGGGTTTTGTATAATTTAACAGTTAAAATGCTAAAACTTGATCAAATCACGCTTGGCTAGAGCATGACCTGACATGAGCTTAACTGCCCTCAAGTGATAATAAGCAGAAAGTGCAGATAAAGAAGGCACCTGAAAAGAAGCACGTTTTGCAGGAGCCTGAGTGAGACTTCAGAGAGGCTCACTGGTGCACAAAAGGCTTTCCCTCACACGTCCTAGGCACAAGCCTGGAATTTTGCTTTGAAGTGTCTGCTCTGGCCTTCCCCAAGGGCTTGCTGGAGTTCCCTGTTTTCATCTTTGCTCAGATAACCATCGGACCAGCTGAATGAATACAGCATGGCAAGCACAAAGCTGTGCCAAATGATTCTTCAGAAGCCAGAAAAACACCCCGGCTCACAGTCTACCTGTTTTTTTACAACTGAGATTATGCAGGTTCTTGCATGCACTCAGTTACTAGATAATGACTCCAAGTGCCAACATTGAGAGAGCAGTTGTGTCTTTTGCCACGTCTGCATGGCCCTGCAGCAAAAGTAGCAGAAATGAAAATATATGAGGCCTTTGCCCTCAACACAAACAGGGGTTTCTTATTGATAGGGCAGTCATTGGAAGAGGGTGACTAGGAAACTGGTGTGTGGTCACCCAGCTCTAGATATTTCCGTCAGAAGTGACAATGTACAGGTTGAACAGGTGATAAGAGCATCCTGGCCATTCTTGGCAGGGGCGGAAGGGTTCTCTGATACAGGTGATCTTTAAACTGAGAGTTGATGATTCAAGAGTTTGCAGAGTCAAGAGGGCCAACCCTTTTGCCCCCAAGCAACTCACAAGGAAGCTCATGTGGTGGCACGTGTCTGGGGTGGGTTGGTGTGAATCACAGCAAAACTGCAGGTACCACAGAGGTCTGTCTCACGTGTGAGTGCTCCCATGGTTCACAGGGTAAATCACCAGGGAACAGGAGCTGTCAGTTCTAACCTTAAGCAGGAGCAAGAGCCAACACAGGGTCTGTCCCCCATGTGGTTCACTCGACCCTCTGACCAGGGGACTTATCGCTCTCTACAACTACCTGAAAAGAGGGTTGTAGCCGTGTGGGGGTCAGCCTCTTCTCCCAGGCAACTAACAAGAGGATGAGAGGCCAAAGTCTTAAGCTGAGCCAGGGGAGGTTCAGGTTGGACATTGGGAAGAATTTTTTCATAGAAAGAGTAATTAGACACTGGAATGGCCTGCACAAGGAGGTGGTGGAGTCACCATCCCAGGAGGTGTTTAAGGAAAGACTGAACATGGCACTCAGCACCATAGTCTAGTTGACATAATAGTGTTCAGTCATAGGTTGGATTTGATAATCTTGGAGGTCTTTTCTAGGCTAATAAATCTGTGATCCTGTGTGACTGAGTGGAGGTCTGTTGGGGGTGTGTGATGGGCACACGGGGGTACCCCTGTCCCCAGCATAGCTGTGCTCAGCTCTTGTTAGCTGCTCTTTCTGTTGCCTGCAGGTCCAGCCCTGCTCACAGAAAACTAAACCTTGGGGGAAACCCTGACAGGGCAGGCTATGGCTAGACACCCTCCAGAGAAGAAATATAGCGTGAGAACAAAAGGGAGATGGGGCAGGAGGGCTGGGAGGAGCCCCGTCCAGGGGCACAAGGGAAGCTGCAGTCCCATGCTTTTCCATGGCTGTGCCTCAGCCTGTGATGGAAACCAGGTGCTGCATTTCCGGAAAAACAGCTCCAAACGACTGACTCCTTTCGCTAGGGAAGCACTTGGGCAGAATATTTGAAAAAGTTCAGACTATTGCACCGATTATTTTTCAGTCCTTAAAAATGGTTGCTCTGTATATTCCTACTGAACCAAGGCCCCCTCACCAGCATGAAGTGGGGAGGGAGGGAAAGAGAATGGAAGGTGCCAGCAGCAGAAGGATGAGCACAGCTCTTTTGGATTTGACTGAAGAACATTTGGGATGTTGATTTCCAAGCAGGGCTGTTCATGTCCCCTTTTTCTGAAAGAAAGGAGAAAGGACATGTCAGAACTTTTCCCATAGAGGGAGCACCGGGACAGCCGTGGCCACTGTCAACCATCACACTAAGGTGCCTTATTTTGGCACTGGAAGACCTGGATGCCCATACCTCCATTCTCTAGGGAATATGTGTTTACAATATCAGGATTAGAGCATAATTTGATAATCAGAAAGCAAAAATTTTAAACTTGGAGACCATTCTGAGGTTAAAAAAAATAAAAAGTCTTACTTAACCTCCATGACAATCTCTAAATTTGGATTTGAAAAGTGTTTATGAATCAAGCAAAGCAGTCTGCAGACGTTCCTTAGGAATTACAAAAAATGACTTGTGGTCACTGTGAACTGGAATGGAAATTATTTCGTACATGTCACAAGGACACGTTTCAGACCAACAGTCTCTGTCCTCGGGCAATCCGGGCTGATTGGCAACAGATGAAATGCAATGTTTGTATTAGATTTGGTGACCACAGCAATACCAAACTTCTTACAAGTTTCATGTTTATCAAATTGACAGTGTAACCTGATAAATGATCACCTGTTTTTGCTCAACAGAGAGACTAGAACAGCTTGCTTCCTAGCGTGCATACTGAAAGTACGAATATTGTGTTTCCTCTGTTTAGAGGAAGCATTTTTGGCAAGCTTTGCAGAATTTATTTTTGTGATTCCAGTTATTCTAGCTGTGCCAGAAAAGCACAGATGAGAAGTACAGGAGCAGCAGATTGAGACTGATAAGAATCTGGTTTAGGTGCTGGTGTGAAAACCAGAGGTCATCAAGGACAATATGTGCAAAAGCTAAGAACTGTATCATCAAGCCTGTAATCATGAAGCATGCCATGACTCAAGCTAAAAGCCAAAAAAATTCCAGAAATGGATAGTGCCCAAATGGCAAGGTTTTCTGTCATGAACAAGATAGCAAGGGTGACAGAGAGGAATTCATAAAATCCATCCTGCTGCCTAGAGTTCAGAATGATGAATAGGTTCAATTCTTTCTTGTATTGCTGCTCAATCTTTGCTGGATCACATACTCTCCAATTCAACGCAGTGAATTGATCAGATAAGATTTCTCGCACTACTGGAATTAAACAAACACACAAGTACTTTACTGGAGCAAAACTTTATCTCTACTGTGCCTGAAGCTTTTCTGAAGGCTCACTAAGATTCACAGCATATTACAGTGTCGGGTAGCCAGCCAGCTTTTCTTGAAGGTTCTTGCAAATCTGAAGAAAAATTGGATGGTAGTTTTGTGAAAGCCACTGGTACCCTGATGCTTGATAATGGAAGGCTGTTGTAGGAAATTCTGTATGAACTAAGAGGAGGAGAGACTATAAATGGCTGGTAAATACTGTCAATGAGTGTTCCTGCCTTGGAGCCAACTTCCTCATAAGATTTCTAACAGTTTGGGAGTAGGAAAAGAGAACTCCTACTGCAAAGCTTTCATAATTTAGGAAATAAAACTGTCCCAACTTACATTTTACAATACAGCTTTTTTCAGTCCTCAAAAAGCAGTTGAACCATCCTGGACAATTTCTTAGTCATTCAGAGGATTTCATACTCATTGCAATGTGATGTGGTATTATTACTAAGTTTTACCTAATTTTAGTGGGGAACATCTTTGGGTAATTACTGAAGAGAAAAATCAGTGACAGTAACTTCTATATCTTCAGATGCTGTCTTCTTCTGACAGACTTTGAAGATAATATATTTATATATTCATATAGATGGATATTTGCTATATATTTTCAATTTTTTGGGTACCAATTTTTTTACTGCTCTGATGAGCAATCCACCATAGTACTTTGCAAACCCTAGGACTATTTGCATCAGCTAAATCAGGGCATCAGAACAATGCACTATCAGGAAAAAGTAATAATGAATAAAACATTATAACATATAAGCTGAAGAAAGTATTATTGCAGAAACCTTAGCTGTGCTTTAAATAGGCAGAATTAGATGTCTCTGTATCAGTGCCATATTGTTTAACCTGAAGGAGTACATGATGCAACAGTGCAGCCAGTGGCTTTAGAGAGCTCTCAGGCCCTGCCTAACTTCATCCTAAATACCGAGGTGTGACCTTCAAACCCTGTTTTGAGTGCTCTCCCAGCCCTGGGGTAGCCCTCTGCCCTGCAGAGTTGCCTTTTTAACATGAAATGCACCTTACAGCACCCCTAGTTCTGCTTTGTGGATGTTTGACAATGCCTGCCCTAGTGGATCAGCTTGGCCTGCAGCATCCCTAGATATTCCTGACTCCCTTATTCATAATTATCCCTAGATAATCCTGAATTTCCTGACTGGAAAAGCTGAGTGAGGGCATGCCTGACATCAAAAACGTTGGCTCTGCTTAAACAACACAGTAGTTCAGTGATAGCAGGCTGAGTTCTGACGTAACACAGATTTTATTCCCTTGTCTGCTGTAGGGAGTTTGATTTCATGGCTAATAGTCAGCGGACCAGGAGTCACAGCTCTCTTGCATGAGTAAGTAGTAATGTCTCAATTCTGTTCTCCCACACCTTTCCCAGAAGGACCAGAAAACACTCAGCCCAGTACTTGCTGATGGTTGCACTGTTGGCTTGGAGGGATGAAATCTCTCCCTCTCTCAAAAAAGAAAAGCGGGTTGTCACGTGAGGAATTCCTCTGGGTTTCTGTAGGACAGAAATAAATCCAGCAGCACAGAACTCCAGTAGGATATTTTAGGCAGGATTTAGAGAACATTCCTGCCTTCAGCATTTCCTGTGAATACCACAGTAAAACAACATATTTGAAGAAATGCCTGTGAGTGTCCTAGGTGAGCCCTTCCGGAAGAGACTGATCATTAACACGCAATTGTTTAATGAGCACTGATGTCATTGCTGTACACTTGTGAGAGCTGGTTGTAAACACTGGGTGGTTCAACCGAGACACCAGCTTCCTGAAGATTAATTGTGACAGTGATGTATGTAATATGTAAATAGAACTAATCAGAGGTGCCGGCCGTGCAACCACGGGGCAGGCAGGAAATGAATACAGCCGAGAACTTTGCAGACTCACTTTCTTATTCTGACCTTTCAAAAGACAAAATAAATGAATTTAGTTTAGCACAGATGTAAACACTTCACAGACCAGAAGTTCTGATGAAACTAAGAAGATTCCCAAGCCTGCACCGAGCCTGAGTTTTCATCACGAATAGCCTGCAAAGTTCTTTTGAGATCCCTGGCCGATAGACCCCAAACGCAAAGTTCCTGTTCACAGTGATCCATATCTGAAGCAACGCAATTTTGTTTCCTTCCTTTTAAATAGCAGCAACACAACAGGGTTGTACAATGTAAACTGTGTGCAGGTGTTGCAATGCTTCTTTTTTACTAAGTCTGAAGTATCTCACACACCAAACTCCTCCACTGGGATGAATCTTTTAAGAGCACCACTAAACAAATTCACTGAATTAGCAGACTGCAAGATCCTCTACTTGAGATTTCCAATAAAACTATTTTCCTTTTGGAATTGCTTTATTAGGCAAAAGATAAACAAAACAACCATGTGTTGAATTGCATAATTGTTAAATTGTAGGTCTAATTGTGGTTTCCAACAAGGAATAACAAATATTGAGGAGTGATAAATTGTTAAGAAGCTACTGAAGAGCAGAGTTATTTATTAAAACCAAATTAATTCAGAAAATGTAATTTGAATTTTCAACTCTTTAAGCCCCTTTACACAAAAAAGAAATAAGGAAATCCACCTTTTCAGCCCATGCTCTTCAGTAAAGTTTCTTTCCACTCTTGTTTCCTCACAGGACAGTAAAGAGAGACTGTTGGGTTTGTTTGTTTTTCTCCTCACAAAGACGGATATTGCTTCCCTTCAGCAGAATCCCAACCCAACAAAAACCATACTGGTAAGATTATATTTGAATAAGAACAGTGACAGAACTTGGCTGTGGGGGAGCCTGGGCAGTGCCAGAACATGGGCATGGATGTGAAGGAGACAAAGTTTACACTTACCTGGCAAGTAAGGAAAATAGGTTGGAGAGAGATGCATTGGGATTACTGACAAAGGAAAACTTCCCACTGTGCTCCAGTTCTTTGTGCTGAGCTGAACCACTCAGTCAGGGCTGTGCCTCTATTCAGCTGAACTCAAAGCCTGAATCTTTGATGACTTCCTTCAAGAAAGAAACATGACATACTCAGTGTATAATACAATGCCCTTATTACTAACAGTATCAATCAATATTTCTTTCACAGAGGGCAGCTGTTGTGCCTATACAAACCAGGCACGACTTGATCATCAGCTGTGACAGGACCTTATAAACACTAACAGAAGCCAGTGCAGACACTTTTCAACTGAAGAACAGGCCCAAAGGGCTCACGACATCACCTCATGGAACTTCCTGCCCTTTATGATCTATTCATTTTTACTTTTGTGTCAGACAAAGTGCTTTGAAAACACATTTTGTATTCATCTTGAAAAATGTATTTATTCTTTTCTACAAGTAATAAATCATTAAGTCAATATTGTTCTCACATTGCAGAGATGATGTCAATTTGAGGGCTTAAAAATCAGTAGTCTCCTTCCCAAAAGATTTGTGAATATATTTCAGTGGTTAGAGAAATGGTTGAGAAGCAGGACATTAAGTTCTCATCACAAATTTCTTTAGAGCTTTCTAGGTCTCTAGTCATGTCATCAATGTAATATTCTGAGTCTGGTTTTTCTGACTTAAAATAACTTATTTACTTTTCTATATCGTCATCTTGCAGTATCCGAAATGGCCCAGAAGCATTTACAGGGTCATTAATGCAGTTGCTATAACTACTGCAGCCTGCAGTGCAAAACAGAAATGCTTATTAGCACCAGCACCATCACTGACAAAACACAGACTAACTTGGATGTAATTTGGCCACTTCATGGCCTAGATTTAATATTAGCTTTCTACTGATGGGGAAAAAAACTGGGGGGAGGGAATTTTTTTGGGTTATTCCCTTCCTCTCCCCACTCTTCCAGTTTTTGGAATGAATTCTCAGGAGATGCCCAGCACACTGCTGCGTTTGGGACTGATGCTATTGCTGCAGTATAGCACAGTAATATTTCAAGAACCTAAGGCATAGCACCCGTTGTTTTAGAGTCATTCAAGAGCGAGTTGGACAAGCCATGCAGACACACTCAGGGAAGAGCCCGTCGTTGGTGGGTGCTGGAAGAGATGACACAGCTAACTGCTCATTCTCATCTATAACGTACCTGGTACAGTGGCAAGGCCGCCATAATTCCCTTCTGAGTGGTGCTCCATGCTCCAAATCTTTCTTAAATCAGCTTATATGAACTACTGAGGCTACAATTAATAACGGTTTCGGGGAACTGAAATTACCGGGTAATAAAATTATGGCAAACAAACAGAGACAGTATTACATACACATAACAGGTAAAAAGAGCTCATGTGACTACCATTATTGCAGAGAAGTGAAAAAAATCACGCAGTCTATATTTATTTACTTATCGGTAAAAGGCAGAATAAATTATTAAAGACAACTGTGGTTAAAGCCAGTTTAAAATAAGCATGATGTGATATATAGCCTGCTCTGAAACTGAAAAGGAAGTTGAAACTATAATTCTACTTCTTAAAGGTCCTTGGGTTACAAAAGCAGTTGTGCACTGAGTATTTCCCATTCAGTCTGATTTTAAAATTTATATCACACATGTAGCACACACGAATTTTATTTCCTTTTTTATGCTCTTAAAAAGCCACAATAGATAACAGCTTTTTTTTTTTTAATGTTTCACCAGGACTTACTTATTTTGCAGTAATTCTGTAGAACTGAACAAAATTATGGAAGGTGATGAGGTCATGTTTTCTCCACCAAGGCTCAGTGTCTTACCTGAACAATCAGAGATTGGCATTAAGAAAAGGAGAACTATTTAATTCTTAATCAATTAACTACTGCATATTTTTAGTATTTTCCAGCACCTCATACATTTAACACTGAGGTTTCCTTAGTAGATGTATTGTTCCTGTTGCATCTCCAACACAAATCAAACATAAAACCAACAAACTTAATTGACATCTGACTTGTATATGAAGAGGTAATTTGTGCTGATGGGCTTAAAATATAAATTCATTTTTACATTATGCAAACTGAAATGAGAAATTTTGGTTTATTTACTATCAAGATAATAAAAAACAAAATCACATATTTTTTTCCTGAACTAAAGCCTTTTTATCCTGGCTGGAAGATTGCAAGTAAAAATAAATCCACAGATAGAGAATATATAGAAGGCTCTTTCAGTGCATAAACTTAGAATTAAAAGTAGGTGGCTATAATTTCTGAAGAATGGTGCAAAAATGAAAATCTCTGCTTGGAAAATACTTGATAAACCACAGGTTCATGTGGCTCTTGCAGGGGACCCTGAGGAACCCCGAGTTATAACCCAGCATGCTGTAGATGGAACTAATTCTGTGCCCAGCATAGGGCACCTGAGGGCAGTTTAACGTCAGACAGAAGCTCTCGAAGAGCTCAAAATATTGTTGTACACTATTTTATGCAACGTTATTGTCATTAAAGTCCATTTTAGAGGAACTGCTCTATGTCCACTTCTTACAGGTGTTCAGGGGCAAATGCTGGTGTCACCCAAGTCTAATAAAACCCCAGCTTCCATAGGCAGACACCCCGGAGCTGCACTCGCGCTGTGGTTTGTCTGCACGAGCGACGGACATTTTGCAAAGTTGCAACCTCACTTCCCTAAATGACGACTGTAAAACCAGAACTCTACTTAAAGCACAGCGTATGTGCAGCTGCAGTGGCAGAGAAGGTGGAGGACCTTCTTCCCATCAACCTCCTCTGGAAACTGCATTGTTGCCAACCGAGGGCAACCCGGGCTGACCCAGCATGTGAGGGCTCCCTGAGCACATCAGCCACACCAGGTGCAACTGCTGTAGGGAAGCAAAAAGGAACATTTTCAGAAGCTTTCTTAGAGGAAGATGGAGAACCCACTTCTTTTATTCCCCCAACTAAATATTTCTGCTTCAAAGGATAAATCCTATTACAAAGTCATGAAATCGACGATTAAAGAAGACCCACACAAAGCAAGCAAGCCTGGGTGAGTTTTCAGGTCATGCTGACCTTCTGAGTGTTCTGTTTACATAAAGGATTCTTCTGACAGAGAGTGTGGGTATGAATTTAGGGCATGGATAATTTTGGTTTTGACATACGCATGAAAACTCATGAACTGCAATCCTAGAGATTGTATACATAAAATATTAACTTACTGTGGAAGTATTTTTTAAGAACAAGAAACTAATCAAATAATGATCTAAGAAAGCTAGGAAAGGGAGGTTGGAAGAAGTTCTGAGAAATGTTGAATACGGTCCAGGAAAGTTTCTTTTCAAAAATTGCAAATGACGGGAAGCAATACTTCCTTTTTCTTTGTGAAACATTAAAAGTGGAAGATGCTGAACCAACTGTTTGCATTCTCTAATGAGAAATTTCACCCCTTCCCCTTTAAAATAAATTAAAAGGATGTCGAAAATGAAAGGATTTCCATTTCACTTCATATGTAAATTTCTGCTAAGAAAAAATTGTTAATGTGAATAATATACGTAGGAGAAGCAACATCAACATTACTGTAAGCGAAAATAGCAGGTTCTATGATGCAGAAGCAGAGATATTAGTCAAAAGAAGTGTTTGAGGGGAAAAAAAACAACTTTCAACAAAGATTCTTGAAAAGCTACCCCAATTCTGTTGTAGAGCTAAGCAGAAGAGAAATAGGCTGAGCCTGCTCCTGCAGAAACCTGAATTCCATGAAAGTGATCATCTTGGTAAACCTGGAAACTTGGCAAAAGCAGCAAGGTAAGCATTATAAAAGACTGAGTTGATGGGGATTCCTTTCAAGAAGTGCCTGTGTGACTCAGAACATTTCCTGCGTGTGCATTCAGACTTGGCAGAGAGCAACACTTTCTAGACCTTTTTAATTTAAAAGTTACCCATCTAACCCAAGCACACAAACATTATAGCACACCTCAAGGTAACTCACCACTACTGTTTTCACACCGCTGGTCCCCATAGACTTGGAAATACATTTAAGCCTTTACTTATGCCAAGAGCCTTTGTATTAGTCCACTGACTATGTAGAGCAAGCATCAACTCAGAAATGCAGCTGACAAAGTAGTGCTTGCAGGGAAATCATACATCTCCCTGCAAAGCAGGTTTTCCAAAGAATTCTGTGATGTACAAATGCCATATGCATGCTAAATGCTGAATGCATAGATCCTCAGTAATTGCAGTAATTGGTTGAATGCTCTTGTCTCCAAAATTCATCTTCCACTGATGTTTATACTCTGTGGTAATATTGTCTATGTTACACTATTTCTCATAAAGATGCAGGGTAGATTCTTGGTTTTAATGTCTCCATTACAGGTTTAATTCCTGACTTCAATGGGGTACCAAGATCTCACCAACATATTAAGAACTGCATTTTTTAGGTCCTGACAGAGAAGAAGGAATATTTAAAGTAATACAACTCCATGGCCAAAAAAATTTTCCCCTTTCTAATAGACCATCAATTCCTCACTCAGCCAGCTGCCTTTTACCATGTTACTCTCAGCTGTACCTGGCTAACAGGGACTTGGCTGTTCTTGTGTAGAAGAGAAACTTGTAGATTTTTGCTGGTCTTTTTATATAGATTAGAGAGAAGTGACAACTATCTTTGTCGAAAATGGAAAAAAAAAAACTCCAACTGAAAAAGAAAATTACTCTTTTTCAAATAATAAAATGAGATAATAATTTGAGATTTATTAAGTGATTTACTTAGCTTTTATGATTTCCACACTTCACGCAGAGGTACTAACAAGCAGAGAATTTAATGAAGCACTGCAGATAGCCTGTGGGGTGATAGTAGAAATGTCTGTAATCTGTTAGTTTAAATTAGTTTGTTCTCATGTTTATAAACTGGCAAAGCTGAACAAATCTTGGTTTCTGTTTATTATTGCATAAACTCTTTACTGCACTCAGATGTTGGGGATCTCTGAGGCTACTGGGGTGTTGCAGATTCTGAAGGAAAAACAGAAACTCACACTAGGAGCTTCCAAACCCAGCAAGCATCCTCTCCAGCACTCCATGAAGTTGTGGACTGAGTTATAAGGCTTTCTCTCTTTCATTATGACCAAAATAATTTCTGTAGCTGTAGGAACCCACAGTTCCCAGACTTACCAGTCCACACAGTTCAGAGAACTGCACTTTTTGTACTTCTCATAACTAACAAATGCTGTGAGTGAGGTCTCATTTTCCCTGACTCCAAGATCCCCCTACTTTAGCAGTCTATGCTCATTTCTTGAATTTCATTTCTCCAGCATGTGCACCCCTCTTCAAGAACTGTTTTTCTCTCCCTAGTGAAAAATTTCCTTCCTGTAAGCAATGACTTCAGCTAGGAGACGTGCAACACCTATTAAAACAACAGAAATTCCTTCTTTTGAATTTTATGCAAAACCAAGGTCATTATTGGCTTAAATTCCTTCCCAAAGTGATTGGAATTTCCTTTCATCTAAACTACATACGCCTGCGGGTTTTGCCAAGGGAACCCAAACGGTGTGAATCAGGCAATAGAACAGCAAACCTCCAAGGGGGAATCATATTCTAGAATGGAACTTATGGACTTGTTCAGTCCATAAGAAGTCTTTCTAACCAGCTAACCCTGGACAAGTTGCTTATTGATACTTCCAGTGTACTGTGCTTTGCCCTCAAATGAAAATGGTTCTAAATATTAATATTCATAACACAGCTGATAAAAATTGACTTCATGTTCAGGCTTAGAAATTAAGTCCTAGTCCAGCATGATGCAGGCTCCTCCAGTTTACTCCAGTTCTGGTCTATTAAAAATCCAAGTATGGTCCAGGTGTGCATTCAGGGCTAATCTATCCAAAACCAAAAAATTATTTCTCTAAAATCTTCTTTATGTGAATAAATAGAGGTTGATTTTTTTCTTTCTTCACTGTTCTCTAGGGCAGAATTTTTGAAATCTCTGTGAAATATATGCAACTTGACATACTCGATGAAGACTATGAGGAGTTTTATAAACGAGGCAGAGTGTCTTAGAATAACATGACATTTGAAATATGCTTGTGGTAAAAAAACCAGACTATATGTGCTGTTACCCTATAAGACTAACACTTAAACCATATTGCCTATTGCCACAACTTTGTCTTCAGGCTATAGGATTTTCCATATTTCATTAAAAGCAGACTGTGGTAACACAGCCTCAGAGTGAGGGCATTCAAACCCACATCTCTGCACAAGTATTTCTTAAGTTTAAATAGCTGACAGGCCTGGTTTCCTTATGAGTTTTACCACATGCATGATCTCAATTCACTTAAAGATTAAAAAAGCAAGGCAAACACCAAAGCAAAAAATCTTTGCTCTGATGTTTTTTTAAAGAGGCAAAAGAAGCACAACTGTAGGAAAAAAGGTCATAAAAAATTAAACAAAATGTTTCTGAAGTTCCTAAGAGAATAAGTTCATTTAGTAATGTGATCTAAACAAAGGCTTTGTACAACAGTCCTGAGCCATAATGGTAACTGATAACATATGTTACACAGCTTCCTAAACACACAGTATACATAATTCTTCAAAAACTCCTTTCTATTTCTTAAGCAACGTGTCTCCTGAAGAAGCAGTGAAATGGGGAGAGTCTTTTGACAAACTGCTTTCTGAGAAAGGTTAGTAGTTTTTTCCTCTCTGTGCAAACTGTTAGGATGGAAAATTTATGGAAAATGATGGAAAATTTATGGAAAATTATAAAATCCAGTTGTGCCCTTAAATAGACCTGTCAGTTACCTAAATGAAGTGTGATAGGTCATTTATAGCAGTGTGTGTTTCTGCTCTTCTCATATGCTCAGGCTATAGCATGCTGTCAACTAGTGAAAGCAGTTGAAAATAATTTTTAATTTGGTATTTTATTGAACAAAGTATTATAACAGACAGCAAAGAGTTCCTTCAATAAATAGGAGAATTTAATCTGAATATTCCTGAAATATTCCTGACTGCAAGATATATTCAATGTACTTACTAAAAGATTTTTTCACTTCTGATACAGTTTGTTTCTAAACCCATGATAGGATCCAAATTGTCCATCATTTGAAAGGACCTGCTGCTCACATAATTGTCAAATGCACATATGTTCCTTATTTCACTTTGGAGGGGCACACGTGTTTCAGCCACAGTGCTGGACACTATGTGCTTTTTGAATCTGTTCCTTGAACAGTTGACACCAATACAATTTCATTACTTCCACAGATTAGGCATACTTGGGAAAGAAAGTATCCACAGCATAAGAACAATAGGATAAAGTAAATTATCAAGAAGTTAAAAGCCTTCCACTTTAAATTGTTACTGGAGAACAGTTTACTTATGAGCAAAGATTCATATAGGTCAACCTAAATTGATATTCAGCTGGAATAAGGGAAGTCACTTCCACATACATCCACATGTTTTGCTTGCTTCTCTTTCTAAATTTTTGAGATTTTGGTGGTGGATTTTTATGGACGCTGAGAATTCTGTAATGAGAGTTACAGCTCTCAGGATCATAATGGAAAAACTGCACTTATTTTAAACCTTTACGTATTTTAAGATAATTATCTATAATGTGATATTATTCAAAGGTAGCACAACCTATTTTGCTTCTTTGCACAGACTGTGTGAAAAAAATAACTGTGTGTTAAGGATATATTTTTTAATGCAATTTGATTTTCCCTTCTGTAGCTGGGCTGGATGCCTTTACAAAGTTTCTGAAAACTGAATTCAGTGAGGAGAACATTGAGTTCTGGATGGCTTGTGAGGATTACAAGAAAAGCAAAACTGCACATGAACTTCTGCCAAAAGCTAAGACCATTTTTGAAACATTCATACAGAAAGATGCTCCAAAAGAGGTACAGTAAAGACGTTCTTCATTACACACAGTGTTTGACACAACTGCATCTGATGAAATCTGCTTTTAAGAAGGGCATGCCCAGAAGCAGCTGCAACAGTTAATCATGTAGTTGCTGACATGAGATGGCTGGATCATTAAAGTCAAAGCTCCAGAAGGAAATCTGCACAGATAATTTTCACTCTCTTCCATACTCCTTTCTATACTACGTCCATGTTACTCCAAGTGTAGAGCATGAATTTAAATATTATGTTGTAGAAATCGTGATTCCTAGTGGTCTCTAAATCTAAAGGAGATAAATATATTTTGTGTGTGTATATATATGTAAGAAAAAATAGCAATATTACATAATAAAGCTGCAATGAGACATATCAGCTAGCATTTGTGGAAAAGTATTATCTGTCTTTAAAGCTATCTCCAGAACAACAGATCTATTTTCTTTTTCTCTTAAAAAACTAATTATCTACTAAATTATTACATAACTTAGAAGCTTTTATTTTAAATAAGCCAAGAGACTAAAAGAGATTAGAAGAAACTATTAAATTAAACATATAATTGAAAATAATAATAATTATCATGGACTTCTCTTGATTGACTTCCTCCTCCTTTCCCACCCCCTCCACCCCTAATTGCATATCCTTGGTATGTTACTGTCAGCACACAAATATGTTGATATGACAATCCTCACCAACACTAAGGCCTTTTTATAGTATTGTATTAGTGCAAAAAGTTTTCATGTTTACAACTTCTTCATGTTATTGAGGTGTGTTATAAAGGATTCATAAATGAGCAAAAGGAATACTTTTTACCTGCCCTAAGAAGGAAATGGACAGATTTGGAGATGATGAACTTTTTAGTAAAAACACGATCAGCCTTTTCAATAGGTCTTTTGGACTTAAAATTTCCTGCAGTTCTATTGCGTGTGAGCAGATCAAATACATCACTTTCCAATGCCTGCATTATATTTCTTTTATTTGCCAGAATAGCAGAAGTTAAAGACTAACTGCAGACCCTGTAACAAGGGTGAAAATTCTCACTTTGAGAAAAAGATTGCAAAATGGTGCAATTTCCACCTGCAATTCCCATAGATTACAGTTAAGATTCAGAGCTGCTCTTCCTAGGAAACGTTCACTGTCAAAGACTTACATCCCATTTTGTTTCTTTCCCTGCTGTGTGCCTTTGGGGTGGACCTGAGTTGTACGAGTCAGAACCTGTTGTTGCCATTGATCAATCCATGAGCAGTTGGAAAACAAGCACAAATACTGTCAATGCTTGAGGTTGATGCAAGGAAACAGATGAGCAGGAGGAAAGCTTAAGGAGGGGACAGGGTATGGAAGCAATACTTTCTTAGTCTGTCACACTTTAATTTGGTGCAGGTAGCGTGGGTGCTGTGGTTCACCTTAAGCAGTTGGCTTTGGCCACACTTCCTTCCTTGGTTTCAGCTGAGCAGCTGAGTCCTGCCAACAGCATCTCATTTCACACCACACAGCTGTGGAGCTTGCACCTTCCTCTGACTAACTCCTTGTTCAGCAGAGCTCTTACACACACATTTCTGAGCATACGGTGCAATAGGTTCACAAAATCTTAGGTGAGTGGACTGTTCTATCATCACTAATTGCCCTTCAGGTTTTAGATCTGAACTACTTGTTTTAAGTGGTTTTATGAAAATGTCAGGTGTCTCTCAAGGAGGAAAAAAAAGCATATTATAAAAGTAACATTTTGACTTTCAGATCAACAATTAGATCAGCTACTTTTTTTATATATTCTACCATATTTTTGAAAATAACATGATCAAATCAGTTTCTGACACTTTAATAAAATTCTCATACTAAAAAAATATATCCCAGGATGAATCAACAGCACATGGAATAAATAGTCATTTTGATATGATTTTCCTGTCTAAAGCTCCAGAGACCCATTTAAGTTCTTTTTTTTTTTTTTTATTAGCGTTTTCTCACCTTTCTACTACTCAAATTCTACAGCAACTTGAAATTTTAAATATTCACTAACAGTCTCATTGGACAAAGTCCTACGTGAATCCTAAATGAGAATGGAGGGATTCTCTATTAGTCTGGTGTTGCAAAGCCTGAGAGCTGCAACTATACAAAGATCACTATTAGAAAGCTGATTTTAGTCAGACATCGAGATTTATTTTCTATTTCACCTGTTTTCCTTCGTACCAATGACATCTGTGAAGACTTTCTGACAGCCATTATTGAACATGAACATACGAATTCTGTGGTATTTACATCCTGTTGTGTCGGGGATTCAAGGCCATCTCATCAGAAAAGTCTTTCACCAATGTACA
>WEIV01020300.1:814-28380 GCA_013390005.1 Calyptomena viridis
TCATTGACTTTCCAACTAGAAGTAGTCCTGACAGTTGATCATGCTTTTGTCTAGATCATTTACATCAAATAATGCGTACAAGTCATTCCTGACAAAGTTGATATATATACAATATAGGGAGGGTCCTGACTACTCACTTAAAGTTTTCTCTCTTTTGCCTCTGAATTCTACAGAAAACCAACATCAGACGCCCTGTCCTTTCTCTGCATTTGATTTCATTGCAGAGCAAAGTATTTCAAATCTTTATACCTTCCCATTAAAAAAATAAGATGATAATGAATATTCCTCTCATTTTAACTGTCACTTACAAAGCATCATGTAATTATTTCCAGCTCAGCAATGCAGTAGCAAGCTCATTGGCAGGTAGCATTTGTGGGACTTGCAATCTTGTTCAACAATGGGACCTAATAAGGGTCTGTAGGTAGTATTAAGCTTTTTGTAAAATATCCTTATTTTTAAAATTAATTCTTATAGATTTTGTCACTAAGGTTTCCAGAACTATGAAGGAGCAGGAGCTTAAAAAAAACCCTCACGATATGGGGGAAAATATTCNCCTAAACTACTCCCAGTAACTGCCTATTTTTCTGTGGCAATGGACTGTATCTCTAAATCTTTCTCTGATCATTAGACAGCAGTGGTTTTTTTCCTCTTCTCATATAACTTTGTATATGAAGCAACACACTTCTTAAGGCTGTGCTATGGATGACTGTGATGGTGCAATGAAGAAAATTGTCTGTGTGTGGATGACTGCCCTTTCTCAGCTGTCTAGCTTAAATAGCAGCTTGAGATGTACAGAATAGTGTTTATGTGCGTGTCTGGGGGTAAGGGAGTGTATACCTTGGCAGTAATTAGTTTCCCAGAAACAATGCTTCATCTGCAGAGTACCAGGCAGGTAGATTACAGTTTAGTGAATTACACCCAAGGGCTGTCTTTAACCTTCAAATGTGCTACCATATTATTTCATTTTCAGACAGTTTAATACAGTTCCTGATTGTTAATATGATTTTAATATCTGACAGTGCAAAAGGGTAATAATGTTGTGGAGCATAGAAAGAATAAAGTAGTCCTCACCATCAGTGATTCACTCCTGCCATGTCATGTCTAGAAAATATATTTTATTGCCCTGGTATGTCTGCATAGCTGAGGTAAAGAATCAGTCATTCAGGTCTCAAACCTGTAAAAATTATTTTAATTCACATTCTATTTGTTCCCACTCTTACCTCTTCCCTAAGCACTGTGCCAGATACCATCTGTGACCAGCAGATCCCACTCAACCTCACATTTGCAGAGCAACTCTCACCAGCTGCAAGCTTTTCTCAGGAGTGTGACTGACAGCTATAACATGTGCCTGGGGTGATTGGGGCTGAGGTGCAGTGACTGATAACAAACTAATGCCATGCTTTTTCAGGAGTTTCAAAATCATGACTCCATACCATCTTTCTGGGGATGTTTTTTGGTTGCTTTGTAATTCTTTTCCTAGTTTGCCTAGTTTACACTTTAGATTTTTATTGAGATTTAAATACATACTAGTGGTTCTTAAGTGGCCAACCTAGTTCCCAGAGATTGGCATTTCTGTCTTCTGTTCTCCCAAGTCCTGAATTGTTACAGGCCTCCTGTGGCTGCCATAGATCACCATCTAATGCTATATAACCATGTCACCATGACATTGCATTTTCACAAATAAATTTCAGACAATGGACAGAACAGGGAGAAACCTACCTGCCTTCTCTCTTGTGTTTTAATTGCCAAGGAGCATAAGACATGGCAAAGACTCAATTGGGTAACCTCATTCCACTATCAATATTGATCATTTCTTCCCATCACTTTCTATCTTTGAACCAATTAATCAACCTTATTATGTAAGCTCTGAATTTATTTGGTGTGGTTTTTGAAAAGCAATGTACTATATTTAATTAGGGGCTAGTTATGTACTTAAAATAGTTTCTATCAGTTTGCTTGATAGAATAATCTGGTTTATTGGTCTTCTCTGAAAGCCTTTAAACTCAGAGCACCTAAGAAACCCATGATTTTAAATTGTGGTAGGAAAGGTCTTCTTAGAAGATCTCCATGAATGTTTGTTGTGTAGCAGCAGCTCACAGCTCTATCAAAAATGCAGTCTCTGCCTTCTGACAGAGCCTCTTGTAAGAGTTGAGCCTCTTGCCTCAACTGTCATGGCACTATCAATATATGAAATCACTTTCCCACAGATCTGGTTCCTGCACACAGCTTGCAGAATTAGGCCTACAAGATCTGACTCGCTTGATTGCCTCAGTTGTTTCACCTCATATTGCTTTCCTGTTTTGTGGTAATAAATTAGATAATCATTACAAGCAAGAGGATTATGGACATAATTAACAAATGAGGTTGTTGAAAGATTTATTGCTCTGGCCCAATTCTTCACTAGTTTCCCTAAGAAAAAACATCATCTAGCTGATATTTGCCAGTAATTAGCTTTGTCTTGATTGCATTGTAAATACTGCTTTAATTACTGCACTATTTAGTTCAGTTGAGATTCAACTGCAGTAACTTAAATGGGATTCTTGTGCTACCAATTTTTTCTTCACTTACTTCATTTTATTCTTAACTCCTTTTAAGATAAACACTCAACAAAGATTGACAAAGACATCTGGATGTGTTTTCATGATTAAGACCTTGAATAGTGCTTCTCTAAGAGGGGGTAAACTCTCTTAATAGACAAAAAAAAAAATCACTCCTTCAAGAGACTTCCATGATGGACCTTTTCTGGGCTATGGCTGTTTTCTATTATTTCACGAGCATAAAAAGGCAGGCATTTAGCCACAGAACTCTAGCAGAAAATTTCTTTGGCTTACAAAAACTCCTACTACTCTGTATGCTTTGTACCACCTTCTGTGTCTCTATCCATCCAAACTCAATGACAAGATGTAATTTCAGTCTAGTGGATGTCACTAACTTGAAATTTAGATGAGCTTTTGAAGTTTCATCCATAGACAAGGTTAAGCAAAGGAAAGCAGCACAGGAGAGAAATGCTGATGTTCCTCATTCTTAACTCAGCCTTTTTTTTTAATGCAGCATTCATACAGGAACGCAACTTAGTGGACTAATACAAAGTGTAGGATATGTGCTCCATTCATTTGGGGAATATAAAATTCACTAACAGTTCCTAGTCCCTGTATCATGCGGGATCAAATGACTGACATGATCTGCACTAATTAATTTTTTTCCTGCATTCCAAGCTTACCAAAAGTTGTCTCTTCAAATAAAAGAGAATGATTGTCTGTCCACTGTAAGAAGGGTAAGGGCTTAGCCTATTCTGTTTGTAGAGTAAATGCTGCTTTCTCCTGCCACTCTGCGAAAGGCATTGTACTTTCAGAGGGCAAGAAAGCACATCTACTTATCTGATGTCCAAAGAGAGAGATGAAAACACTCCGCTTGTCTTTTTCTCTGTTTATCTCATCAAATGGTGCCTCTATGGTTTGGGCTGGACTAGGAGATACTTCCTATCAGAGGTATTTATTAGATTCTGATTATCTTCAAGAAGAAATGTGTGAAAGCCTAGAGAAACATGTGAAGAAGTAATTGAAATTGGATGGGAAGTGTAGCCAGGTTTTGTATAACACAATAAATAATTACACTGATTATTTTCCTAAATGAAGGCCTCCCTTTCTTCAGGTATTAGTTTCAGACACAGTAGGGCATGGCATGCCAACTCTGTTCTCTTAAAATTTTCCCCTGCAGATGACAGTCCTAAACAGACATCCAGTCCTAAACTGCTGCAACTTTTGTTCTTTACATAACAATCTGAGGAAACCACTCTAGTCAGCACCAAGTCAATTTACTAAAAAGTTGTGTGAATGAGACCTGAAAAGTACTATTTTCACTCTAATGACTCTCACAGTGAGGAGTACCCTAAACATCGTTGAAGAGTCCCCCAGATTCCTCAATGTTGAAAAGATACTCCAGTATCCCTACTCACTCCACTACAAAACATTTGCAGGGTTTTTTTCTGAAAGTGGCTATGCTTCAGCTATGACAGGAGCAGCACTCATTTATAGAAAATCTATTTAATTATTTTGAGAACTCCAGGTTAAAGCCTCTCTATAAAGTTGTGGTCCTATCGTGAAAGATAAATGAGCCCTCTTATAAAGCAGGCCTGACAGATTGAATATATTTGACTGAATGCTTCATACAGGATACCAGGTAGTAAATATCTATGATTTAATCCTCCTTACCTCCATTAGAGACATTGTGCCACATACTCTATATTATCCCCATGCCCCCATTCCTCTTCCATCGAATGCATATACCTTCCCAGGAACAGAAGGCTGGAGGTGGATAAAAAATGCTTCTGCACAGCTAGGAATGCTCCAGTGCCATTGTAATGTGGGCATAAAATCAAGGAACATATGTAGAGGCAGCTGCTCACAGTTGCAAAGGCATGTTAAAAATATGGGACTGTTGAAAAACTCCAATAGATTTTATAGCTGGGGAACTATGTAGTTTTATTGTGTACTATATGAACCCACAAAAAGTGATGCTTTCCTTTAGTACATTTATTCATAACTCGTTTATAACAGAGTAATTCTATCATGCAGCAAAATGGAAGGCTTATTCCTAGTCTTTTCTCAGAGAATTTTAAGTTTGTTGCACTAAATCTCTCTGGCAAAGAAACCAGACAGGGACAAGGACTGGATCATCACAGGGAAGGTTAAAAGGAGCTCTTTCTCATGGTGAATCCCTGGCCATATTTCAGTTCCCTTGCATAGCTTCTTAAAGGAACTAGGGAAAACTTTTTTTTTAATGCCTGGAATTGGGATTCTAGAGTGGATTGTTTAATAGAAGGACAGAAACAAAATCTGAAGTTCTCCTCTGAAACAGTAGGTATACATCTAGTCGGCCTGGATTATCTTCCAAATACCATCCTGATTTTTGCCTTCATTCAGAGAAGATGCATATATCCTGCAAACCTTCAGATAACCATCCTCCTAATTTCTGCCTTTGAATGACAGTTCAAACAAAGTGAGTGTTGCAACAGAGAATACAAGATATAGAATATTCACCATACTTTGAATCTTTCCATTTTGAAAAGCAATCCAGGAATTTTAACAGAAGAAATGTTGTGATAGCCAAAGTAGAAAACTCAAAGAAGAAACTACACACAGAGAAAACTTTATGCAGACAGCACAAAACTTTTTTGAAAGGGCAAGAATTACATTTTTTGAGCCAACCTTACATTGTAATGCCACTGGTTCTATCCTGGAAATTTAACTACTAAGTTTAACATAGTCTCCAATGCATACCTTTATCTTGTGTGAGGCCATGGGAAAGGCATTCCATTTTGGCAGTCTCTTGACGTGCAAAATGAATAAACATAGTGAAATTGGTACCTTGTGGAGATACTGGAAGAATCACCTAGTTAACATGATCAAAGTGATTTTAAAGTGTAAGCACTTTCATTGCAAACTAATTGAGCCATTCCAGGGAGAGGCAAAATAGGATGTAATTATTTCTGTCTGTCACTCGTGTTCTAATTTGTTAATTGACATAAAATACCAGATGGAGAAACTGAACAGTCTAACAGTGGGAAGAATTAACTTTGCAGCAACTGTATGCAATAATCTGTATGTTTTTAGTGATAAAGCAGATGTGAGTTGAGACAGAGAATGTTGAGGCAGTAGGAATCCTTGGAGTTTATGGCAATGGTTCTCTATCAGATTGTGACAGAAGTAGTATCACCAGCATGTCTTCCTCTTAAAATCACTAGTGCAACTGGTATGGATCAAATGGACCTGTAAGACTGATAGTAGAACCTGTTAAGAAATAGTTTCTTCATACGCAGGTGCAAATCTCTGCTTCTGAGGTAAAATTTCTCTTATTGAAAAGTTTCTGTGTATACAAATACAGGGGATAGTTTTAAAACAGAAGGAATAGTCACTAAGGGTGACTATGTGGGTAAACAAGTAGCAAGCAAGTCTTCACTTCTAACACCATTATCTTCTCTCACCTGCAACAATACAAATTATGTAACAATACAAAATAGCATAATTGATGGACACAAAATTTTACCTTCTGATTGATTTGGAATGCAGAGGAGATGAAGCAGACACCATCATATATTTCCGATGAACTATGCATAGTATTTAGACAGTCTCAGTCTAATCTCAAGCCAATATCATTGGTAGTTTCATAAGAAATAGAAAATGAATAAGCAATATATATCACTTCTAAGAAAAACACATAAACGAAAACCAATTGTTAGTAATGTACAGTGTGATTCTATGCTATATTATTCTGTGGGCAATTTGGGGTCTTCAGTCACCAAGAATAAAGTTCCCAGCACTTTTATTAGTGCTAAAAGTCATTTGCCTACTTTTTCAAAAAGTACTGTATGAGAGCATGGTAGAAAGTTCCTTCTCACCTTTCTTGCTTCTGCTCCTCTCACCCATAACTAGCTGAAAGACTGACAGACTTTTCTTATCAGTGTTACATCTTACCTGGTTCTTTGCCATCTATGAGACTGAATCAGAAAAACATGTGGCACATTCATCCACTGCTGCTGATATAATTCTGATCTCTCTAATCTTTCTCTCTTCCACTTTCTTGATATCAATATGCTAATTTAAGTACAGAAAGAACCTTGAAGATGTAAAACTCAGTACAAGTGCTAAGTATTTAGAACACACCAGAATCAGCCCAGTTAAGCATTCAACAGCATCATTGGAAGTCTGCTGCAGAAATGGAGATTGCAAGTGCCTTGTCTCCATACAAACCAAGCAGGGTAATGCCAAGTTTCTGTCTTCCAGTAACCTCATAATTCAACATCTACTACTTTTGGTGAAATCTCTACTTGTCTCCAAAGACAGGAGGCTGTTGCTGTCTGCCTCACCACATCATCAATCTCTCAAGTGCCCCACATTTACAACTACATAAAGGAATAATTTTGGCTTTTCAGAAAATTAAGAAAATGAAGAAGGGTGTTAACTTCTAACTCAGGGACATCGAGACCTGGGAGTTAGAATCATTCAGTATCTTACCTCTCAGTGTCACTCACGTTAACCTCTTTCTCAGCCATTCAGTGTTTCAGAGCAGCAGCACAAGGCTGCTGTTTAAAACTGGGCAGAGGCAGCCAGCTGTGAACAATGCAGCAGTAACTGTTCTTGGCACCTGATGAGCATATATATCCTGTCGTGGTCTGAACAGACAACAGGAGGGTCAGGGTTTTTTCAGTCTAGTCCTTGCCAGGGAGCTGCAAGGGCTAGCTGCCTATGACCCAGGGTTCAGGGAAGAAGCCAAGGTGAACCCTGCACAGACTGCACACTCACCAACAGGTCTTGTCCTACAGGAACTGAGTCAGGCAAAGGTAGGGCCCAAACACAGCAAGTGGAGAAGACAGTGCAATGTTGGCGAAGGGTGAAGGAGACAGAGCTGTGGTGTGAGGCCGAGGGACCCAGACAGAACTGGAAACAAGACCTTCACAGCACAGCCAAGACAAGGGATGGAGGTCCAGGCCTGATGTGAAATAGAGCCACTTGTCCTGGAAGCAGCAGGTGAGGAGGGTGGCTAGAGATCCCTGGTAAAGCTGTTCAGGAATGCTAAGGCTTGTGGGTGTCCTCAAGGACATGACACTAGCGCTGCCCTTCCATCACCTTAGAACTTGGGAAAAATCAGTGACTCTTTTAAAAGTATCCACTAACTCTGTGGAAATTTAAAGATTGTGCAGTTTTGCATGAGTACTCAAAAATATTCATTATTCATCTGGCTCTCATTACTACACTGAGCTCTAGAGAAACTTTACCACACTGTCAAAATTTATTGCTTACTGTATCTGTATGTTTTATAGGTCAAACTCTTTTCCCCCCATTACAGTAGGATTTCAAGGTTCAGGCAGACTGCTGGCATGTCTGTACAGTGCAATGGAGTGTGAAGAATACCTCCTTGAGATAGCAATGCTCATGACTGCTTCAGAACCAGAAGCAGTAAAGTTTCAGCACAGCCTCTGAACAAATATGTTGTAATGATGAAAGACTGAACTTAAACAGTCTGGCATAGCGATGTCAAATGTGTCCAGACTGCTTTCAGACCTTATAATTCTCTGCTCCTTACTGAGCAATGCCATGTGAACACATCAGCTTGGAATCTCCATGATGTACTTGACTGTATGTTGTAGTCATACCCCAAGGGATTCACCCACAAGCATTAAGGGAGTTGGTGACAGAATGGGAAGTTGGTTTTGGAGGTTTCTGCCTATAGCCTTGGCCAATGCCAAATAGAAGACCACCTTCTGAGTCACTGAGAGACCATGGGAATAGCTGCAGAAAAATGGACATTTCAGAGGTGGACAAGAGTTGAAGCAAATTTTATAAGCAATTATAGAAATCCTCCTGTTGGTTTGAAACACAGAAATTTCTCTTAACTCTCATTCAGATAACAAAGGAAAAAAGATTCTATCTTCTTAACAGATCTTAACAACAGCATTACAGCCTGTGCTGCAGTCTCAGTATTTTCTTTCATTTTATTTTATTAAATGAAACAAATTATAAGAATAGAAATATCTCCATAGTGTAAAAAAGATGTTGAGTATATTCTGCTCTGTGGACTGTGGTAGCTAAATTTTAGAGTTAGCTTCAACAGGCTCTGTTCTTCATGATTGCATTATAGTAATCTGAGCAAGATATGATGACAAACAATGCACCATCATTAAAAGCCACAGCACAAAATGCCTCATTTACTCTCAGATTGGTTGGTTATTAGAGCTTTGGTTAAATATTTGGAAAATATTACTCCTGCATTTTGATTCAACATTCAGCAAAACACAAAGTCTGCTCTCTGTCCTACATTAAATACTTGGGTACCACATTTCCCATTATAGTAAATCTGTTCTAAACAACTTAGTGAAATTAGAATTAAGAATAAGCAATATTAACTCTTAAGTCTGGTGGCAAAAGGCAAGGCGTGTATGTAAGATCATGGATCCAAGCCATAAGCTCACTCAGGTGTTTTACTTTTAAAAAAACATTTAAGGCTCCAAAAGTCTCACCCAACCATGCTTTTATAAAGCCTTTGGTTCTTTAATACCTTAAGATCACATCAAGAGAGTATGCTACATACATTTCCCAAGAGATTTCTTCTAATTTTTTTGTAAAATAAACATTTTGGCAAAAGTTTAAAAGGGATAACACACAATGAAGGTAAAGCATTCTACAAAGCACATGCCAACCCACAGAACTTAGTAAAATACAACCCACCTGTTACATTAAGAAAAGAGTAAAGAAAGAAACACTAGGAAAAGGAGTAAAGATAAAGAGAGAGTAGGAAGAGAGATTATTAAATAGCTACCACCAAAGAGTAATGTGGAAGTCCAGCTCCACATAGCAATGGCAGGTTCCAAGAGAAAAAGCAGGATAAAGCTCATGTGCTCCTCTATTTATGTGCTTTATCTCTCTGTGGCCACCTCTCCCAGATAGAATGTCCAGCACTGACCACTCAGTGCCTTCTAGGCAGGAGTGAGGGATGGTACAGCCAGTTAGAGGCTGAGTTAGGTTTCCAGGGTGCATGGTGTGGCTGGGCTCCCAGGTGGCCCTTTTGATGAACAGCTACTCCATGGGAGTTCCAGCCCTGCTATATGGGCTCCAGCCTGACCCCTCACCCCCCCCGACCAGAGCAGGTTCCGACCCAATAATAAAATAATACTTCTACTGATCCAGTGTCTCACAGTGCATCTGTATGGGCTTTTGCCTTTTAATGCATTTATCTTCATTCTAATAATAACCAAAAGACACCAGAGGAAATAATCTGATGAGGCATTCAAAATATGAATTGACAGGTGATGAAGGTGCATACAGACAGTCCATGACTTCCCAAAGCATTTAATTATTCTTCTCCACAAATATCATGTTTTGGCGTTAGGATTGTTTTTACCAAAAGGTAGCCAAAACAATTACATATGGAAGTTTAACAAATCTTAGTTTAGAATTTGACTCACACTGGTTCTTCTGTGAGATGGCTTATAAAATCTTTCCAAGAAAGTTTACACCTGCATGCAATGAGCAGAATATTCTATTTAATATGAAATAGGAATTCCCAGAAATTGGAAATGATGTTTTACTAGAGAGTATAAAATAGAAAATGGTCCTATCTCACTGAGCCAGATTTTAGCTTTGGGTGCAGAATTTGAGACACAAATTGCTGGTTTCCTGAATAGGTCCATTTCCCACTGACTTCGGTGGGAACTCTGAGCGCTCAGAAGTTTTGCACCTGTTACTGGTATGAGTGCCTTGAAGTGATTTCTGAAATGATGACGTCAAAAAGTAGGAGTAAACTCTAGAATTCTGAATCTAGAGTTCCTGGAAATAGTTTCCTCAGCTGCAAAACAGAGATGTCTTTACTTGGCTATCTTTTATGACCTGGTGAGAAACCCTTCTATAGTATTTGTAAATATGTAAAGTTGTGAGGAGAGCTGGAGATGTAAAAGTTTTACTTGTGTGGGATTTCAGTGGTGTTTTTGAGACTCACTGAATATACTTCTCTATTTGGCGTAAAATACTTTGTATATAGCAACAAATCATCTTGGAAAAGAATGAAATGAGTTAATTATCTCTTTTTTTCATGTTTTTTTTCAGTCCATAGGGCAATGAAATTGTGCACCACTCACAGCATAGCATTTCAGTAGAGTTATTTTGTTGTGGAAGACATAAACAAAGGAAAAGCCCCTGGGTCAGGTTCAGCCTTTCATATGAGGACTCTGTTCTTTTTGGGTAGATTACGAACCTAAGAACGCTAAGGCCCTCAGCATAAAACAACATTTCTAGAAGTATTTTTCATTAGCATCTTTCCCCAACATTTTAAACTATTACTAGACTTCGGAGTAGTGTGAAGTAATGAATAAGTTTGCAATGAAATGCGTGACATCTGATTTTCTTTGATTTGTATTGGAAGCCTGTCAGTGTTAACATAAAATGCCCAGGCCAATAAATTGCCATAAATCAGCATTAAATTTATGGCAGCCAATGTATTTACACCAGCAGGAACAAAATAAATAGTTGCCTCCTATATTAAAAAAAGGCTTTACTTTCCTTAGAATATTATCAAATTGAATGCTGCTTATAATATATATTACCTATATAGTATATATTTATGCAAAGTAGAAGTATCATTTTTCACTTATCTTGCATGTTTTATTGCCTAAATTTCATTGAATTTGGGGAATTGATAAAATGAAAGTAATAGAATGGCAAAAAGATTCTCAGACATTCCTTGCTGAGATTTTGGTTTTGAACACACAATAAAAAATCTGAATTTGTAGCCAGTCACTTGCAATTTCCAGATGGTGGGACATTTAGCCTTGCTGTGTTCCCCTACTGTGCTCACTGATACTGAAGGCATGGATGTAGAAAGAACTGTGTTTATTGTACAGTACAATAGCAAAAATAGAAGTAAATTTAATTTTGTTTTGAATAGTGTGGCAACTTTTTAAGAGAACTTTACTTGACTCATAGTCTGTTTCATGCTTTTTCTGAAAAGATGTCTGGGAATGTATTAAACTGCTGCAATGAAAGATATGTCATTCTTTATACTGTTAAAGGCTTGTTTTTACCATAAGAATCCCTGGAACTCATCCTCTGAGCTTTGAATGTAGTTTTATATGTCCTCAGAGCAAGACACTGCAAATAGAATGACATAGTTGTGATTAATATGCTGTGCTTAGGGGTGTCTGAAAGTGAACATTCAGAGTTTTCAGAATCCAAAATTCTGATCACTAATTAGTGAGTGCAGAGGTATTTTAGGATCAGACAAGGTCTGCTTTTGGGATTTGATTGGTTTTTTAAGAAAGATGGAGAGAAAATTTCCTGTGTGCTAAAAATAGTTACACCGGTATGGATAATACAAATTAATCTGAGACCGTGCATGGTATTAGCTATTCATTAGAAGACATAGGAGTCCTTCCTCCTATCATAACTGGTCCTGGTACCTCAGCAAGTGTGCTGTCCTTGTGTCATCATGTCTTGGCATCTTCTAAAAACTGAAGCAGTGTCAAAAATAAAAATGTGCATTTTTCACATAACCAACCCTAGCAATTTATGTCCACAACTGCTAGTCACAGAATCACAGAATTAACTAGGTTGGAAAAGACCTTTGAGATCAAGTCCAACCTGTTACCCAACATCATCTCATCAACTAAACCATGGCACTAAGTGCCACATCCAGTCCTTTTCAAATACTTCCAGAGATGGTGACTCCACCACCTCCCTGGGCAGCCCATTCCAATGGCAAATCACTCTTTCTGTGAAGAATTTTTTCCTAATATGTAGCCTAAACTTCCCCTTGTGCAGCTTGTAATATTCAGCATATAATTCATGCAAGGCTGTCCCATGTATAAAGAATATCTACTACAGGCTCCTGCCATTTCACACAGCCAGAAAAACTGACATAGAAAAATACCACTTATATATGCCTGTATTTGGGACACACTAGCACTATGACAAATTCTTCACCCTGAAAAATGTGGGGCAATAGGGTAAAAGATCAATGAATTGGAATTTAAATGTTTGCACTCCTTTTAAGCAGAGTACTGATGGGGAGGTAGAGGGAAAGAAGGAGTAATGTTGGCCTCGGTGGTTTTGTTCAAAGTAATATTTCAGCCAACAGAAAAGAAGCTGAAAATATGGCAGACTGGAATGAAACACTTTTAGTATTTCTGTTGTTTGCAAGTCATCAGCCATTAGACTACGAATCCAGATTTTTATATTTACTACCTGATTGCAAATTATCCAATACCATTTTAACACATTCCTTCAAAAACTACAAGAGTTATCTGACGCTAGGGTTTTGTGGACATATAGGTATATTAAATAGCCACTATATTACCTAATTTGAAGTAGTTTGCATTCCTACAAGATGTACCTCAGAGTGATATCTCTTCAGTACAGCAAGTGTCTGCATGCCCTGTTGTTCTATGCATTGTCCTATGGTGAAGTTAACGAGAGTCCAGGATTGTTCCTTTAGATTGGATGTATTAACATAGCAATTTGCACTTGACTTTGTTAAACTGCATTCTGTTATTTCAAACCATTCCCCCAGAATGTCAGGAAAGTTTTGAACTCACATCTGGTCATCCTCATGATGCAGCACTAAGTACAAAATTAAACAAGGATTATCTAGTCAGTCATTCAGGTACAGCATACTAGACAAGGCAGAAGAGAGTCACACGCTGCTTCCTAATAAGTTGCAGAAAACATCTCGATTGTGGGCACACCAACAGGCCAAACAACACTAATTGGAGTGATCAGCCTCACCTAGGGCCTCTCTATACCCTCCTCTTTCCCACAGACCCAGGGCTCTACTTAAGCTTAGCCTGAGGCATTTAGACCTCCCTTGAGTTGTAGTAGAGGAGTCCTGGTCAGATCCTGATCACTCTTCTAGCCCCTGACCCTGAACTGGTGTCTTGGCTTGACCTTGGCCTTGCTTGGTGAGTGTTCGTACTGATCCACACCCTTGGCTGATCCTGGCTGGCCCCGTGCTTCCCTCCCGCCTGGGTGCTGTGGGGGCTAGTCCCAGGACTGGCTGATGAGGTCCTTGCCTTGCTGTCTGTGCTGTCCTGTTTGAGTCTCTTTCCCCTGAGGAGCAGCTGACTGCACTGATCACACTCTAGCTATGCTTTTTTAATCAGGTATATAATCATACAACAGTTCGCTATGCAACATGTTTTTGAGACTATTTAGGAGCCACATAGGGTAGAAGTAATATTGGTGTCTAGCTATGTTAATTCTGATTTTTTTTTCTTAACCTCAATGCCTACAATCTTGTCAGACATTGTGCATAGGTAGATGTGATTTAGTGTATTCATTGCATGCTTCTAGCTTTCATTCATCTCCTAAACTAAACTGACTAAAATTCTGGTGTTCATAAATACTATATTTTGACCATTCAAGTACTTCATGAACTTGAGAGGAAGCTGCTGGCTGTATTGCAGAACTTTTCTTTTTCTTGCTTAAAGATGTGTCCTTTCTATGCTTCTTATGCTTTATCTACCTTGCATGAGTTATCAAAGATAACCATTAAAACTTTGAGGCTGTTTCAATCTCTGGGTTATTTATTGTGAAATTCAACAGCATGAATAAACTTAACTTCTGAAGAGAAAGTAGAAAAACACCAAACATAAAATTCTATTGCCTGTATTTTAACTTTCATTTAGCTTTCACCCTGATGTGATGCAGACTCATGATGAGTTCCTTAAAGTTTGCTGTATTTTTTTTTCATCCTTTCCTTGTGGCTGGAAAATGCAATCACTTTATCTTTTTCACTCGAGCTTAGTCCCACCTTCATATATCCCTTCCTTTGTCGACAAACAGTTATTAGAACAGTTTAAGAACTTTTTGAATCACTTGTATATGAGAAAGCTGGACAAAGCAATAATAATAATATTCCAAACTGAGATGTTCTAGATAGCCTTGGGGAAATTCTTTTATTAAGTTTAGGTAAACAGCCTACCCCATCCTCTGTCTTGCCTTTTTATTTTACCAGGCTATATCTGTGTATTTTAAATTCCTTGTCATCACATAGTCTTGTGCTATAGATGACCTGCTAGATAGTCATGAAAGCCCTCATCTATAATATTATCTTGGTTTGTTGATCTGTAGGATCCCACTGTGGCAAGACCCTTTCGTTTTAATCTCCTAAGACTTTTATCATGTTTCAACACCCTCCACATACAAGGCAAAATTCCTTCCTTTTCTGTATCCACCTCTTAATCAGCCATTATCTTTGCATTAATATTGCAGCTCGCCAATTATTCTGTCAAATATCTTCTTTGTAAGGGAAGAAGTAGCATTGATCACTCTTTGTTCCTTGTATCTTTGGAAGACATCTTTGAGTCATAATTTCTCCTGCTGTTTTATGATCTGTTATCAGCAGCTCCACTCTAGGTTTATCAGTCTCCCCAAATACAGATATTAAATATCTGTCAAGGTCATTTGTGGGCATTTATCACAAGTTTTTCCCCATGTTACTTTGGAGTCCTTTTTGGCTGATCAATGATTTTTTTTTAATCCAGACTTCAGTATGAAAATTTTAGATTTTTCTCGATATGTAATGGAATTAAAATTTAAAACATACCTATGGAGAAGATGCCATTTATGTTTTGAGAAACTAAGGATGACTTATGCTGAGATCTGACTTTAGTCTTGGATGCAGCAGTTGAGTATTAATGAAACACTATGGAGCATATCTTGACTGTAAATTGTGGTAGTGGCAAATTGTGAATAGGTATTGCAATGTCGTTGATTTCCAGACTGTCATGGTTTGACTCTGGNAATACTGCACTGACTTCAATATCCTAACTTCATAACTATGCTAGTAAATAGGAGATTAAATATGGAGGGGAAACTGGGCATGCTGACAATATAGCATGGATCATTTGAAACATAATCTCTTTCTAAATGCAGATCTTCCCTTACTGGAAAGAGATAAGGTGAGGAGACAGTCTATGGGTTGGGGTTTTTTTGTTTTTTAATATGTATACATATATATTGAAAGAGATTAGGCCATTACTGGTTTAATCTTAGTTTTCCTTTCTCTAAATGCACAGTCCTTTATTTCTTAAAGAGTTGCTGCTAGTGAGGTCTGACTGTCCTTTTGAAATAGAATAGGATATAATGGTATCCCAAAGGTATTATATAAGGAAATTGGGAAGTAGCACTCGAATTAGATAAAACCGTTGAGACAATTATTCTGTTTCATCAAAATCACCTAGAACCACACCGAGATATGCAATAGGAAAAAAATATATTCATGCTTTTGAAAGATGTATAAACCTTGTTAAATGTCAAGTGCATTCCATTTCTTTTGGCTTTTCCTTTTTAAAAGGGAAAGCTACTCATAGCTGATGTATCTTTCCTCCATGATGAAAACAAAAGGTTCTTTTTCTTCCCTCCAGCCGTGTTCCTCCCCAAGGATTTAGGTTTGGGGTTGTTCTTTCTCTGCAAGAGTGGAACAATGGCTGTAAACATAAATCACTTTTCAGTCATAGAAGAGATTCTTCAGCCATAGAAGAAACAATTTGACAACTGTCAAAGGTAGAATTTAAATGGATTTATTTGCATTGTCAAAGAGCCTTACAGAAAAGAAAGAGAACAGTAACATAACATGAAGATCTATTTTATGGCATAAGGTAGGTTCTTTTTCTTCTTGGTATAAGTTCATAGTAAATAAGAATCCATTTCCTAACAGAGTTTGTACTCAAAAGTCAAAGAAAGAGCAGGAAACAGCAGAATTTTGCTCATATACATTTTTTGAAGGGAATTCTAAAAAAGCAACCAATATGAAAGAATACAGACCTCTTGCAATAGTTTGTGACATTCAAAGTGCTTTATAAGCTTCTTATTCACAAAGTATCAAAAAAAAAATCTGTAGACTTTATCTTTGAAGAAACAGATTAGTATTAGCTGTCAAATTAAATTGCTTGGGTAGTCTTACTGTAGCTCAAAGCATGAGTTTAGTGGGACTGCCATTTTGGGAAAAGTTAGTAGATTTTGACTATTTTCTGTAAAGTAAAATATAGAACATGTCTATGCAACAGATTTTCCATTTCTATAAATCTTTTATAACGGACGAAAGGATATGCCTCAATTCATTAAACATCTGGCCTACGTGTCATTAATGGCTTTGTCTAAAATTTGCAGCTGATAGCAAATGTGGGTTGAGTTAGACATACAAAAGCAATAGAACTGTAGTGAGTGGGAGAGGGGAAAAGGTCTTCATCATGGCACTTTCATTAATTCATTTTAATAAAGCAAAACAAAAAAATGCAAACCAAACAAAAGATTAGTACCTACCTCTTTTTTTTATTGATTTATTCAGCAAAGCCAAGTATTAGAAGGCAAATTAAAGTAGTACTGATGCTTTAAACAGTATTTCCCAGAACCTGATTTGGAAGTATAGAGAGCATCATTTTTTGGCTGGAGATAAGGAAAGAAAGTTAAGTTAGCTATTAGATCCTCTAGTCAGTGGTCATATGGTACACAAGTGTATTTTGGCTTGCCTTCCTTATGTGGTACATGACTTTGCAAGCAGTGCCCACTGTGTTTACTGGAGTACCTGTCTCTACCACTACTTGTCAATCTTCCGATCATTTTCTTGTGTTTCTCTAGACAGCACCAAAAGCATAATCTGATGTCACATCATTTTTTCTGTTGTGTCTGGAAATCTTAATTCATCATGCTACGGAACTTTTATTCATGGGACAAAGCTGTTTGATGCAGGGTAGATCATTCACTTCTGTTAATTCTCAGCTGGCAATTCGTAATTTTTAATCTCAAATAAGTATCAGATCAAAACTATGGTCTGCTCTGAGAAGTCACTAAAATGCATCACTTCCAGCATTTTCCAGGTAGTCCTCGCTTTGGTGGGGAATCCACAGTAAAAGGATTGTGCTGTGCTGCAGATGATAAACAATGCTGACATCAAAACGTAATTACATTTAGCAACTCTTGTCTCCTGGATCAGGGCTTGTTTTTCTTTATCAGGATAGCCCAGTAAATTTCAGCAGATGTACAAATTAAAATAAATAGCACACTGATAGTGCAAAATTTGGTCTAAATCTCTTAATTACAAGCACAAATGTTGATCCCTCTCTTCCCAGAAAAAGGAAGGAAAAAAGCTTTGATTTCTCCAAATTGTATCCAGACTATCTTTCATCCAGTTCAGAACAGTAGCCCCATCCCACGATTGAATCCATTGTCCTTGAAGAACCTGTCTTCTTATGGATGTAATCTCTATATATATTATATATATATATATATTTATTGGAGTATGGACCCTAATCAGTATCCGATATGGTATATGAAAGAATTGCAGATGAGTAGCAATCCAGTAGCATGACAGCGGGGTTAGCTTTGCAAATGTTTAGCTATTGCTTTGTTACAGGTGGTGTGAGGTGAAAGTGAATCAGAAAACCAATTTAGTGAATGCATGAGTAGCACCTTAAGGATAGTAAAACTATCGGAACTTACATAAAAGGTTGAGACCTAATAATCAATACGAAAAGCAGAGTGAACACTGTGGAAAATGTCATTACTTTGTTTTCCCTATTCTGTGTCATGCGAGATTTATTGCCCCTCTCTATTGCAGGTTTCCTCCTTTTTTTTTTATTCGTGTGGCCCTTTCACTTTAAGTCTTCAGACTGTATTTCAGGTGAACATTTATTGCTAGAAGTCAGCAAATTATGGCAGCTGTTCTGGCAGTCTTTCAGCTCATGTCTGTCATCTCAATTTACAGTGAGGATATAGCGCAAGAATTAGGTTTAGAATGGAATAAAAAGTGATTATATTTTCCCTGAAGGAAATGTACCCACTGTTTCTCTAACAGCTAGGTTCTCTGCACTGATAAAAGCTTTTGGAAGTAATTACATATAGGACACAGTCCACAGCATTTTACTTTCATATGCTATAAATAAGCCAGAATCAATTGTGAGTCATAATAAAAAAGGCAGCATGTATTAATTTCACACAGTATAATACATTTTAGGAGATGTGCAAGCTGATAACAAACTCATTGGTCTGCAGGGGGGAAAAGCTTCTTGCAACAGTGACTCATCAGTCATACAATAGTCTAAGAAGTGGTATTCTCTGTGCATATGTCATAGGTGCTTCCCTTAACAGTTTCTCTCTTCATAGAAACTGCTGGGTTTAGTTGCGTGTGCATCCTTGGAAAGAAGTCTTGACCTTCGTTTCCAGCAAACTCATGAACTAATCCTCCCTCTTACTCAGTTGCCCATGACATCTCAGTAACAACTCCCAGTTGCCAGATGATTGATTCAGTAAACAAATGCTCAAGTACCTGATGCAGAAAAGCAAGGCTCTTCATTCCTGCCTTTTATAGGTGGGGAGCCAGAGGCTCAGATAAATGAAATACCTCAGACCTCATCAGCAAGTAATTCAGAAAGACAAATGAATATTCTAAACCTAAGTTAAGGAAGACTTAAATGAGATTTTCCTTTAAACAAGGTATGGTTTTTTGGGAAGAGTACTGCTTCAGCATGTGAAAGTTGCACTGAAGGTCACGGAGATTTCACAGCTTCCTAAATGTTTGCATGCATGCATAGGCACAGACACACACAAAGCACCCCTTATTTATATGATGACCTCTAAGTTGGATCATGGTCTATATTTAAAGCAACTGTAAATAGTATGATTAATAACTTAAATGTTAAGGATTGGGAAGAGAATTCTGCTTTGTTTAATCTTGGAGTTTATTGAAGGTCATTTGAAAAAAATCTCTAGGGTAATAGAAACAGAATCTATTAGAACTCTCAGTCTGGGCACGGACAAGGCTATGCTTCGTTAAGATAGGGTAGTAATGTAAGGAAGAGGAAAGGTTTGTAATAGATAAAGAGCCTGAGGTCCAAAAGAGGATTTATCAACAATGTGTTGATATTTACATAGTACTTTTCATTGATCTCACATCTGAGAAACATGCACCTTTGTCCTTGGATTCAGATTTACTTACCTTCAGCTGAGGTTTTTTCCTGCCCCCAACCCTCAGTTAACTGCTGTAGATCCCTCCCTGTACATGGATTTGAAATCACAAACCTTAAAAGTTCACTAGTACCACATACTCAGTTATCAAAACAGGACATATAAACTCCATCAATGGTTTCATTGGACACATGAAGCAAAGTTTTCCCTTGTAAAACTCTGCTTTGTCAGATTGCTCTCATCAGGAAGTTGCCTTTCCAGACATAGCAAAATCATTTTCCAGTGTTCGGGCCAATAAGTTCACTCTCAGACAAGATCAGAGTGATCAGATATTGACCTGACTGAACTACAACATGTTTCTTGGACTGTGACCTTTTACAAATCATCCTCAGAGCTGCTTAGTGATGGAAAAAGAGCAAGAAAGGAAGAAACTGTCTTTATGCCAGTGCTCTGTAACTGAAATTGTCACAGAAGCAGTGTCTACTTGCCACTTCAAAAGCAGACTCTTTTCAGCTTAAGTAATACACAGAAGCCTTGCTTGTCTCTTTGTTACCTCTAATATTCAAGAATTTTCTAATCTCAGAAAGGCATCTTTTTTATTTTTAATACAATCATTAAATTTTTCCTTCCACAAATATTCCAAATTGTGTGGGTTTAGCTCATTATTCGAGATTATGTGGTCCTGTGCAATTAAAGCTATTGACAAGGTGAATCAAATTGTTATACAACAGGGCAAGGCAGGAAGAAGCTCCAGAAAACAGGAAATTTAAGTCAGTTTCATACCAGCACGCATGTGAAGATAGAGAGGTCAGACCAGACTTTATGATTGCTGTATTGAGAAACAACAGTGTTTATGTGTCTATAAAAGAATAATTTTCCTAACACATAGCTTCACTCAGTACTTCCTTCTTATTCATATTATTCCCAGGTACTCCAAGTATATTTGTTGCTTTTTTCTACAGCTGCTAAAATCTGTATCGACTCGAGGAAGTGACTCTCTTCAGTAATGGAGGCTGAAATTTTCAACAGAAAAACAACACTGGGGCCATGCAACAGCCTTGGGCACTGCTGGGAATGGGATAGGCCCCTGGCAGAGTGCATGTGAGCATAGGTCAGAGCCAGAAAAGCAGCATGGGGGCAGGGGATGCAGCTGGGAACAGGGCTGGAGCCAGGGCCTGAGGCTGAGCCAGAGCCATGGGTAAAGTGTGGGGGGATTCCTTTTCTACACGGACGGAATCATGGAATGACGGATTGGTTCAGACGGGAAGACACTTAAAGAATATCTCATTGCAGCACTGCTGCCAGACACAGGAACACCTCCCACTAGATCAGATTGCTCAGGGATCTATCCAACTTGGCCTTGAACACTCCCAGGAATGGGACAAAAACAACTCCTATGGGCAACCTGTTCCAATGCCTTATCACCCTTAACTGTAAAGAATTTCTTCCTAACATCTAATCTAAACCTGATCTCTTTCAGTTTGAAACCATTTCCCCTTATCCTATCACTATACATCTTTGTAAAAGGTTCCTCTTCAGCCTCAGAGCTGGGCACAGTACTACTCCAGGTGAGGTCTCATGAGAGCAGAGCAGAGGGATAGAATCACCTTGCTTTACCTGATGGCCACATTTCCTTTGAGGCAGCCCAGGATGCAGTTGGTCTTCCAGGCTACAAATGCACAATGACTGTTCATGTTGTATTTCTTATCTACCAATACTACCAACTTCTTCTCCTTGGAGCTGCTCTTAACCCATTCTGTGCTCAGCCCATATTTGTGCTTGGGATTGCCCTGGCCCAAGTGCAGGATCTTGCATTTGGCCATGTTGAACTTTGTGTGATTTGCATAGGCCCACCTCTTAAGCCCGCCAGGATCCTTCTGGATGGCATCCCTTCCCTCCAGCATGTCAATCACACCACACAGCTTGGTGTCCTTGGCAAACTTGCTGAGAGTGCACTCGTTTCCACTGTTCATGTCACTGATAAAGATGTTAAACTATGTCGGTCCTAATACCAAATCCTAAGAAATGCCACTTAGCACTGGTCTCCTGAAGTCCAGGATAGTGAGCTTACTGTGCACCTCCCTTGTTGCCCAAAGGATCAAAAACTCCACCATCTATTTAGCCAGGCACTCTGGGCAAACATAATTTCAGGTATTTATTCAGTTTACCTAAATGTTATCTGCTTTCAGTTCATGTATATTCTGTGTTACTTCAAGAGAAATGCAGTCCTTTGCAGAAGGCAAGAAGAAAATCTAGGACCCTGCTCTGGTAATGTCAGGTGTATGTAGGCATTATGCCCACTGCAAACACCAGGCTGAATTTCACCATCTTGTCCAAAGCTGTAAAATAATGTTTTTGTACACTCTTCTTCAGTGACAGGTAAAATTATTCCTTTAGATAGCATGGAAAATTGGTCAGTACATTTAGATATTTTTGGATATAAGGCATTTTATTTGTATAAGATGAACATCTTCCCTTCTCAGATTTCAAGGTATTGTAGCTTTTTGTGGCTATTTAGAGACTCAGGCTAGGTTTGAGGGGGTTCATGCTTTTACTTCCTAGCTTACCAGAAATAAGAGCAAAAGGAATCATTGCTGCTGCAGTTTCTGAATTGGCAGATTATCAGAAAACACTGTTACTTCATTGATGCTATAATATTGTCAATTTCAGTGCAGTTATGCTGACATGAAATTGGATTAATACACTGGTGAATCAAGTGCAGAAACTGTAGAGCCCTTATCTGTAGGAAAAGGTAATTAAACTTAATAAGAGTTTTAAATTGAGATATATAGCATTTTCAATAAGAACAATTTGTGACTCGGTAGCAAGGCTTCTGTGCTCAAGTATTGCTTTAGCTATACTGATTTTTTTTCAATTTAAAATTTTCCATCTCTCTTAATATTTCCTTATGTTTTCTAATTCCCTAGAAAACTTTTCTATGTTGTTAATATTGAAATTGGATCAACACAGGGAGTTTCAGCTGCTACAGAGAATCCCCAAATCAGCCTATTGCTAGTGTATCTTCATTCCATGTTTTCCATTTATCAGAGTTAAAAAAACAAACAAACCATCAAAAAGTTAAGAACAACTCTTGCACAAATGCGGTGGTTAATGGAAATGGCAGTACACACTTCAGTATGTCTAAGAATTTGTATACGTAAAAGTGCCGATTGGCTTTGAACTTCACAGATGTAAACACAAGTTAGACATGTGTTTCTTCCTCTCCTGTGTTGAGAAGTAAGGCCTCAGCAAGAGGCCAATGGCAACAAGATTCAAAGGTCTTTGTTAAAAATTAGGAACAGATTTTTTTGTGTCCAACATCTCTTCCTCTCTCCTCCTCAATAAGCTAAGGAAGTTTTTTGGTTTCTTTAAAAAAATGACAACAAAAAAACCCCAAACCAAACAAATAAAAAATCTCACCCACAACCAACAAACAAAACCCCAAAACAAAACCAAAGCAAGTCTGAGTATAGTTAATTCAATAAGCATGTCCCTGAATAGCCCGGCATAGAGTGAAATGTGACACAGTCTAGGAAGACTGGAGCAAGTGAGTCTTGGGAGAGCTGAAAAAATAAAAAATGGAATGGAGTTCCTTTTGCTGTTCAGAAGAAAACTTAGCCTTTGCTGTCTCCTGTCAGTTGTTAGGTTGTCAATGGGTGGCATTCACTTGTGAATTCATTGATTTGCACAAATAAATGAACAGTAACAATTAATTACACACTACATGAGTACAACTCAGTTGGAAGGCAAAAGCTGTGCAGACTTGCACAGTCCCTCTACCCCTCATTATCCCTGCTGTGGTATCAGGATCCTTATTAACTCACCAGGCAATTTTTGTTGATTCCTCCCAGCTATTTTTTCTTACTCTTTTGATCATGAACACAGAGCCCGGCTGGCTTCAATGGAGCCACCCAACAGCCTGAAAGCACGCAGCCTTTGGGGGAAAAGTGTTACTTAGTGCCTTTAGATATGCTCAACAGGCAATTCCTGCTTTTTATGTTTTCTGTATAAATTGTTTCTCACCTTCATGAGACTAGCTGATGAAAAAAAATATATAAAAAATATATGTAACACATATATTAAATATATGTATTATATATATACCATCAGGCATATGGCAAACTCCATTCTGATCTCTTAAGTGTAGCTCAGCTGCTACATGAAAGAAAATGAAAAGGTTAGGTCAGGCTTTTAGACAAGAAATTTCAAAGCTGTTGACATACCTCATCAACTCTCAGACTCTAAGGACAGTGTCTTCTTACTGTCTAGGCAATTTTTAAAGGGAGATTAGACCTGTGACCTGTACAGTCAAATCAAAGGGCTTGCAGATACAATGAAAGATATAGGTGGCTAGCTGGGAGTTCCTGCAAGATGCTGTGAGTTCTTTGAAGCAGTTTCAGAGTTGAGAACTAGGCACAGAAAGGACATGTCCTACATAATTCTTCAGGAAAAGAGTTGAGGGAGTTTTGCTGCTTTCTTTGCTGCTGATTCCACAGCCAGCTGGAAAGGAGCATCAGAAAGAGGAGGTAAGAAGGTCCTAAGGAGAGGCCAGACTCAACAAAAGCAGGGCATCAGTATAATTTATATAAAAAGGTCTAATGTTTTTTATATATAAAAGAGCAGAAGGCATAGGTTAGAGAGAAGCTGGTTGGGGTGAGAGGCTTTGAGGATGATAGGAATAGTGGATGCCATCACTTGATTTTTTACTATTAGGCAGTTGCATTTGTATCCAGATGCATAAATTGGTTCCTAGATGGTTCCAGTTTCAAGGTGAACTTACCTTTTCAGCCTGGCCATGCTACTTAGAGGCACAAATGGTCTGACTCAGTGTGCTGGTTTGGCTGGGGTAGAGTAAATTTCTTCACAGTAAGCTGCTATGAAACTGTGTTTTGGATTTGTGCTGGAAATAAAGCTGATAATACAGGGAAATTTTTGGTTGCTGCTAAGCAGAGCTCACACAGTCAAGGCCTTTTCTGCTCCTCACCTCACCCCACCACTGAGGAAGCACGGGGTTCACAAGGAATTAGTTGTGTGGGGACTCAGTCAGGACAGCTGACCCCAGCTGACCAAAGGGATATGACAGACCATATGACATCATGTTCAGCATATAAAGCTGGGGGAAGAAGAAAAAGAAAGGGGCTTTCAGAGTGATGGCATGTGTTTTCTCCAGTAACTGTTATGAGTGGAAGAACTCTGCTGTCCAGGGCATAGCCAAACACCTGCCTGCCCATGGGAACCACTGAATGAATTCTTGTTTTGCTTTGCTTGTGTGTATGGTTTTTGCTTTACCTATTGAACTTTCTTTATCTCAGTCCATGAGAATTTTCACTTTTACTCTTCCAATTCTCTCTCCCATCCCACTAGGAGGGAGTGAGCAAGCAGCTGCACAGGGTTTAGTTGCGGGCTGGGTTTAAACCACAACATTGGGTTATGGAAACTGTGGGTTTATATAAAACAGTGACAAATATTCTGTTAATCTTTCCAGTATTCCAAGCAGAACACTCGGAACATGAGCTGCAATTAATCTCTTTAATTCTAATCATATTCCTTACCTAAACTGTAAACCCTATAATAAAACAGTCTTTCAAGCACTTTGCTTCATGATTTAAGTTCAGTGACAGAGGTAGATTGCTGTAGCATACCTTATTTTTTGTGTGGACATTGCATTTATCTTCTATTTGAGCCTGTCAAAAGTAGTATGAAAAAATAAAGTGCAGTAGCTGGCTGCAGTCTGAAGAACTCTCTCTTTTGAATGGAGGCATTTTGCCATCTGATGAATGATTTTATTTGTATTCGTTTCATATTTTGTTATCTCTGATATCTTTTACCTGCAGTGTTTGTTGTGCTTAAGGCACTAGCAGAATGTTCATGAAAATATTCAGCTATAACTCTATTCAGTCAATAGAGGTGTTTTTCCTTCCCATTACCTACCACAGTGCTGACATTTTATTGCTTGCTGAGATAGGAGACAACAAGAGGGAAAATTGAGTCATTTAATTCCCATATCTAAAAATAAAACTCCCAAGAATGCTTTGCAAAAGAACAAGTAATTGCTGCAGAATTCACAAGCTCTATTGTTCATTGAAGGGAGAATATTCTGGAGATGAAATATTTGGAAATGAGTAACTGTTTGTGATGCTACAGTTTGTTGAGATGCTCAGACTTACCTATGTCCTTTTTTACCTGATGTCAGTTAGAGAGGTATACAAATGTATTGTGATATTTTATGTGCTTTTTTCATTACAGTTGTAGAAAGCTTCACATTCATTAACAAGTCTAGCTTTCCAGCAAAGTAAAAGGTAGGGAAGCATCTCCCATTACAAACAGGGGTGAAGGAGTGGTAAATAACCTGGTCAAGGTCACACAGTAAGTTTGTGGCCATACAAGGTGAACCCAGAATTCTTGATAACTCAAAAAACAAAACCAATCTCTTCTCTATAAAAAGAGATAAATTACGTATTTTGCCAGGTCTGAAGCCATGAATACACAACAAAAAAGATCATTTCACCCTGATATTCCATAGAATACACTACACTTCTAGTCAGCCTTACCATGTTTTGAAAAGAAAGCTGTAAAGACACACATTCTATAACCACCAGTTGCCATGGTGAGTAAGGAATAAAGATTGTCTTGCTACTTCTAAAAATATGTTTGCAATGGGCAAGAAGAAATTCAGAAAAGTAGCAAAGCAAAGACAAAATGGCTGTTAACTATTATTGCTGTAAACATTAGGCTCTCATAGGGAATCTCAAGAAGTTAAAAATACTAAGATCATCTTCTATATTCAGTCTTTACTGGAAATACAGCATCTGAAAACCAGGTTGTTTTTTTAATTTTAGTCAGATTTATGCTGACTCTGTCAAAGTTAGGAACAGTCTTGGAGTGTCTCTAAAGTCTGGAGCTGTCAGCAGTCGTATTCAAAGCCCACTGGAAATGGGAAGTGGATGGAGGTGGGTTAAAGAGCTGTTCAATGAAAACCATTTGAAGTGCATAAATTTATTAACCTTACAAAACCTAGGATGCTGCAGTCTTGAGCACCATCTGCTGGACCTCTATTTGCTGACTGGTTGCTTATATGTCAACAGAGGACAGCATCAGGGCTATTTCTGTTTGAGACTTTGCCCTGCCATCAAAGTGTCCCTTGAATCAAGCAGGTAAAAAAGTTCTGAAAGCCACTTCTGCTGCACTGGCAAGATACAAGCAGTATATTCTCTCTTGAGTTAGGTGAAACAAAGGTAGCATGNGGTGAAACAAAGGTAGCATGGTGGAATCCAGGATCTGTCGCACAATGTAGTAATGAACTTTTCATGAGCTGTTAATCTTGAATTTCTGTTGTTTGTTCCCTTCTGCATACGTAAAATGTCAGGCACAAGAGAGAGAAGAAGATGCATTATCTATCCTCTGAGTTTCTGCCAAGGCAAAAGAACTGTTGCAAGACATTTTTTTGCAAGACTGTAAACTCACATGGATTGGAAATCAGGTTTTGACTACGATTTGTTCAAAGTTGTGCTGGGTTTCGTGGCAGAGTTTTTATTTAGGTTTTGAGGGTTTTGTTCCCTTACTCCCCAAGGTGGTTTATGGACAACTGCCTATCAAAGGAAAAACTCAGATCCTGAAAAAGAAACTAANACAACCAGAGATTTTTTTGTCTTGCTTACTATCTCAAACATGCGGATTTCTTGGGAAAATCACAATGTACTGGTGGACATTTGCCTATCTCAGAATGGTAATTGTGAAGGCTAATTAATGCTTTTGTAGCACTCTGACAGCCCTAAAACACTGCTTCAAGTCAGTTAATTGTTATCCCAGTTTATATCAGTATTAATTATCATTGTCTAAGTTAGCCCTCCTACTCCTGTCTGGCTTCCATCCCTTCTTTCCTAACCATTCACCTCCTGGAATGAACCAGAAGCATCATTCCCTAACATGTGATGTGTCATGAAGTTCTATGAGTAATGAATGAGCCCATTACAACTTTACAGTAGAGGAAACAGATTAATCCTTTGTCAAATCAGTGCACACAGTGTCCTCCTTCCTTGTTACAATTACTCAAGGTGTGATGGCAGTTTCTCATTCACAGCCCTTCAGGTAACCACTGATGCATGTTTAGGACAGAGA
>WEIV01020301.1:4492-16592 GCA_013390005.1 Calyptomena viridis
TCCTTATAAGATACTATTTTTCCAGAGGCAGTGAAGTGCAAATCCTCCTATGTCACTTCCTCCATTCCAGCCAAACCTACTCTCTAATTCACATGAGGTCATTTCTGTGAAAAAGAACAATCTGAGAAGAGTTTAAAAGTGAATTTATTTGTCTAAGGAAATACTAACAGAAATAGAATGACTTCTCCAATGGTCTATTTGTGGGCCAGTTTGGTCCTCACTAAGCCTATAAAAGTCATTACTATGAAGCCAACTGACATTAAATTAAGTCTCTGATTTTGGTCAAAAGAGAAAATTTCTACTAAGACTTAGGAAATTGTTAATAAAATACTTCCTTAATCTTATCAAAATTCCAGACAGCAAAACAAAACAAGACTAACTAATCAACATATTTGTTTTTCTCCAGAGATTTCAGAGATCACTGTTCCTCTTCTCAGACCATTGTAAATGTAAGTTAAGGAATCATGCCAAAATATGGCACAAGCAGATACAAGTGAACAAAATGAGCTGAATTCCAACTGATCTGCAGAACCCTCCCATGATATTAGGTAGATATAATCTCCACTAAAATGTTTCTTTGTTTTGTCAGATACCTTAATTTTAATGAGACTTCAGCTAAAATGGTAAAACAGTAATTGCTGGGCCATCTATTTGTCAAGTGATTTGGCTAAAATGTGTAGTCATATTCCAGCAAAATTAATGTTCAAAGTGACATCCAAAGTGTGGTATTTTGTTCAAGGTCTTCCTCCCTATTTCCTACCCTCCATGCTGCAATTGTCCAGTTTACAGACAACTGAGTTTGTTTCCCAACTATATCTAACATTTACATGCAATGTATTACTGACTGACTTGCAATGTAATGAAGACAGTAGTGATATCACAGTTGATTTTTATCTAAGAAAGAGAAGAAAGAATATCAATGTAATACCTTAGGCAGATTTTTTTATATTTTTAAACCAACTTAACAAAGTGGGCATCTAATGCAGAAATCCTGCATGAACAGGAAAATATTTTGGGTAAAGTGCAAGTGCACGTGTATCCACCAGGCAGATGTCAGGGAATGTTTACATTGCAAAACTACAACTTCATTTCAATTGCCTTTTACTTGAATGAACTGAATGTGCAGGATATACATATTATTTAACTACACTGCTGATATGAAATAACTAGACACAGAAATAACAACTAGTAAATAACCATTTTCAGATAAGAAAGCTATTATGGTTCTCGTCAGTAACTTGATTTGGCACACATAAACTACCTGCGTACCTGGTATAGCATTAAAAGGTTTTTAAGTATTGTCTTATGCAGAGAACAGAATACTCTGAGCCTTTGAACAACTGGCTTCTACTAATTAATGGAATTAGGGCTAATGATGTGCCAACCAAGCTCATACTCAGTGGACACATAGAATTGCTTTGTTCTAATTTTTCTTGCTTGATCACAAGAAGTTTAGAAAGAATACGAACCTTCCTTCCTTGTGAAGGACAGCCTAGCAAGTATCAATGAATGGCTTAAAGTTCACTTAGACTCTTAAAGTAGGGTACAAACAAGATTTAAGTGGTATATATGCTATTTCTCAGGGATTAGTAAATTTCTAGAAGTATGACTTAAGTACTCTGAGTTCAACCTTCTCAGAGCTACACCCAGGAAAGGAGACATGACAGTGATGAAAATGCATGCGAGTGCTGCTAAGCAGAAGAGCACAGTACACTGGAGAAGGACTTGAAGGACATACAGAATGTTGAGTAAATCACAAAATTGCTCTCAGTGTTCCCGTTGAATGTCTGTATTCCATAGGGATACTGAAACTGCTCTGATGTCTAAAGCTCCCGGAAAAGCACTGGCCAAAACTCAATTATAAAAAAGTGAATGTTATCGCAGATGGTGAAAGATGCATTGAGGGAAAAAGTTGCAAACCTTGAATCATAACTTTCTTGACAGGTATTTTTAGACTTTTCAGTCAAGCTCTTCAAGAATACCTATTCAAGGGATTGGTTTCTATGAAAGAATGTTGTCAGCTATTATATTGTCACAAATGCTAGTAGAGATGTTGCTCAGTGTCTCTGGGACAAAATAATGGTATACAGCTCCCAGAGAGATCCTACTCTAGCCCCTGGATTGTATTGCCTCTCTCCCCCATTTCTCACTTTGTTGGAGCTCGGCACTTGTTGGACTGCTGAGAGTAGTCAGCTCATTAGCTGAAGAAAAAAAGCCCTTGCAAACTAACAAAGAACAGAAATCCTTAAGCCTGGAGAGTTTTCTGCAGGATTAGTGGGCTAAATTAGATCCAAAAAGGTCTACCAAGGATGGAAAAACAGAGCTATAACCATGTATTTGAGGGCATGGGAGGGAGGAATAAATAATTTTTTTCTATATTTTTATGGAAGTTGAATTTTAGTTCAGTTCTTTGTCATGCAACTTCTCTTATTCAAACACCACACTGGAAAAACTTGCTAACCTTGGTAGTCACGTAGCTGCAAGCTTGAAAATTCTTCAAAAACAGAAGCAGAAGAATTGCTGTTAGCAGACCCAGAAATCTTCTTGGATTCAGTTTGCAGCATCGTTCTTCTGATTATATTTCAATTCTGTGACTAATTTTTTAGTGAAAAGTCGATTCTATCTTTTGTCATTCAAAGCAGATCATATAGGCCTGAAAATAGAGAGTGGGAAGTAAGGCTTACTTTCAGAGAGATGAAATAAGTTAATATATGTCATCTATATCCTCCACAGGACTGGGCTGACTCTGAAGTGGCACATTTTTGACTCAAGAATAGAAGAGTTTCTTCATTTATGGCATGGATACTACAAGCATCAAACTAAAGTTAATCTGAGCCAGTCCATTTTACCACCCTTGCCTGAACAGGATTCAGGTGTAAGGAACCTGTCTGACTCTATCGATAATCTTCAGCAACAGAAGCTCTCACAATGCTTCAGGTCAGTGACGAGCCTGTGAAAAGAACAGCCTGAAGAGGCAGAGTGAATTCCAGTTCCAATGCTGCATTCATGTCCATTAAAAGCAAATATTTAAAAATGCAAATAAAGATATGAAAAGAGACCAAACAAAAGCAATAGCATTAACAGCTTCCCATAACCTTTTATAGCTCTCTGGAGTGATTACATCCTATTTACTTCCACTTCTTGAAGCTCTGTTATTGTATTCTGCCACAGGAGAAAAAAAAAGCCTGTTTAATTATTCTACAATGCTTTTTGCCAACCAGGCCCTGTGTCCCGGATTGAAATCAATGTTAATGGCTTTTGAGACTCCAGTATAGATATATTTTTTAATTGATGTCTCCTCTTCCTCCTGCTGACCCAATTCTCATTTTCATTATATTCAAAAACACATTGATGATCCACTCAGATCTGATAAATGATTTTAGCTCCTTTCTGCAATAACTAAATTTAATAGTGCTTTGCTGGCACAATTTAATTACTGGCACAAACATCTGAAATTTGTGAACAACTACTGAGCTGCAGTGACAGAAAGCAGGTGGTCTGGTGGCTGTTAGGATCCAAGTAGCAAGCAAACTAAGACAGGCTACTGAGTGGACTCATTACTACCATTTTACTGTTTGAACCTCTTCCTTATTCATCAGTTCCAACATTTATTCCATCTGGTAGGGCAGTTGCCATTACAGAGTTTCTCTGTGTGCTTGTTTATAGTTATGGAAAAGGCACATACTTAAGAATTTGCCAGGCTAGGAAAGAAGGAATGGAACAACAACAAAAGATGTGTTTAGAATGACAGTAAAACGATTTGGGATGCTGGAGGTAAAGTGTGGAAAGGTGTGCAAAGATTTCTCTGTAAGAAGATGTTGAAACAAACACTCCAAGGGTCATTAAAAATGAATTTCTTTTGCACTGTGTTTTGTAATTGTATTTTCCGATGCCCATTGAGCATGGAGCCTATTCTGCCATATTTCTATTTGTTGGGGTACCCTTTCTATAACACTTCTGGCTTTTACAGTATTCTAAGAAGATGGCTTTGTGTCTTCTTTTTCTCCATCAGGTTTGATTGAAATAGTGCTCTGAAACAAGAATTTTTTGACTTGTGGGCCTCACTGATGCAGGAAAGAGGCAGGGAATTCTACAGCTCAAAGAGGGGAGTAGACAGATAAAACTGGCATAGTGAGGGAAGAGTAGTTCATTAAATGTCATGCTGTGATATTTCCTGCCTCTGCTTATTACCACAGGTGAATTTACCAGGCTGGTATCCTCTGTGTTAGCACTGCTTCCTGCAGTGGGTACAATTTCATGCAAAGTGGTGGGAAATGTGACATCTCCAGAGACTCCTGTGAGCACTGTGCCTGCCCGTAGCTGTGCTCACAGCTACTTCAGCAACCACAAGTCTGGGTTTTTTTCAGTGTACCAGGCAGGAGGACACACTGTGAGGCAACGTGACTAAGCGGATCTCTTGCCCCTGTACTGCCTGGTCCAAGACACAACAACATTCATAGTTCCACCTGTTGCTTCCTGGACAACATTGCAATGAATCACATCTCTCAAGTACTCAAACACAAATCCTGTAGGAGTCTTATGAAACAGCTTACTTGTCATCGATGCTAGCCAGAGAAGCAGGAGCACTCAGTCCTTCAGAGTCTTTCCCACGAAGTTTGCTGCCTACAGTAACAAGAATATACTTCACTGGAAGAGAAAACCATCTCGGTAAAAGAAGACTTTTTTCCTTAAATATACTTTAGAGAAATTTTCATTGTTACTGCTGTCATTAGCTACATAGCTATGGTCTAGTATGAATTTTTAATGGATGCTGTCTAAATGTGGGGGCAAGACCACCAGATCTCTGCTCTAAGCAGTTTTGTAGCCTGTAGCAAGGGAAAAAAGGTGAATTCAGGAAGACAAGGAATTACAAGCAAAAACTACAACAACCCTGTGTTGGTGAGAAAAAGAGAAAAATTGTCAGTCTGTTTGTTCCTGTTGCTCACTTGAAAGCTAATGGACATTTTAGGGGAACTTTGCAGATCTTTCTGGGTAGGTTTGTAGAAGCACAGGTGATTGTAAGAGAGGAGATCTTTGTGTGAAGAATCAATAAAGAAGTCCTGTGGTTTCTGGCTAAGTTTCTGCTCCCTTTGGTGTTCATTATTTAAGATTGTTGTCCAGGATTTGGATTATCCTGACTAAAGAAGTCCACACTTCATAAACCTATTTAAACCTATTTTGCTTTTCTCCCCTCATTTTTAAAGCTAAATTTCACTATCTCTATTTGCTGAGGCAAATCCTAAGTGTTGTGACACTGGCATAATATGATGAATACTAGATGGAATGGAATAGTCATCAGAAAAAACCTTTCTCGATATTCTTAAAACCTTGTCAAAAACTCTGTGCCTATGAAAAAGCGGATGGGATATTTGCAGTTGTTTGTGTACCATTCAGAATTGTTGAAGGGGAAATGCCCTTGCTTGAGAAGTTATTATACATCAAAGTCATGATTCAAGCCAGTGAAAATGAAGAGATAATCAAGGGTGTTAATGGTCACAGTGAGGTGTGATAAATCTGAACAAAAGTGGTGGTTGTGGGTAATAAATCCAACAACCTGCTGGGCCTGGCACAGAGCCACCCGAGACAGGCTGATTGCCAGTAGTTTTGAAGGCGAGCATAAAATGAAGCATCCTCTAAGCTAATAACACTCACATAATGAATATAATCTTTTATTAAAGCACTAGGTCTATGACCAATGCAAAATTAGTCTGCCTGAGTGCATGAACACGTGTGTTCAGAAGGAGATCTTGAGAGGTGAAAACAGGATGATGAATGCACCTGCAGGTTATTATTTTCCTTCCCTTTGGCTTCTCCAGTCCTTGTTCAGCAGTTGTATTCTCAGAAGGCTGTTTAGTCCTGAAACTGTGGTGTCTTATCATAAGATTATGCAGTTCTACTTGGAAGTCAGTGGAACTTGGCCATATTAGAATCAAATAGGGACAGATTTGGGAGGGTGTATACTAAGGGTAGTTTGGATGTTGGTGATACAAAATCAATCGTTATTGTCTAGTCTGAATGCAATAACTATTGGTGTGAGCTTCCAGTTCTGAGATGAAATTAGGAAATCATTAAAGTTGTCATGTTTGTTTTCCAGGATGTAGAACTCCTTCCTGATCGCTGGTCAGAGAAAGGGAAGGAGAATTTATTAGGAGAAAGTCAACTCTGAAGACTTGTACTAAAGATCAAATTGAGCTATAGGCTGATTTCACCTCTGCTGATAGTGTAACTAACTATTGCTGTGACTGTGATCAGAAGAGGTCAGCATCCACACAGGTGTGGGAGATGTCTTACTTTCCTCCTCTCCAAAGACAATCTTCTGTCTGCAATGAGGCTCCCAGTGCTGCACAGGGACAGTCCTCTTGATAATCTCTTTAAGTGCTCCATATCCTGGTCAGCAATACCTTCCTGTCTCCAAAATGAGAGTGGTCATTTAGGCCTTTTTCAGTTTTGATTGCCATTAATTTTTATCATGCACTAGTGTTTATACAGAGACAGTTTATACAGAACACTTTCTCGTACAAATGCCTCTTTTGCAAAGATTTGATTGGTTCTTTACACAGATTCAGAATTCTCAATGTGACCACCTGCTAGAGAACGTTTAAGTGTCATGAAAATACAAATGAGCAAGATTCACCCTGTGTATGTTGAGGAATTTATGACCAGGACATTTTACAGAAAGACGAAGAAAAGCTGATGCGTGGCAAAGAGGATGCTGTTCTGTCGACCATGATTCATGGCCTTGTGGAGTATGCACTGACCACCTGGGACACTGCTCTCCACCAAAAATTTCCTCTATTGAGTGTGAAGGCAATGTACCCGGTCCTGCACTGGGGACATATCACTATATTTCTGCCCAAGGTGTTTCATTGTGATTGCATTCACAATATCCTGGAGGGCTTTGTCCATTTGGACTTCATGACACTTCTAGGATGACCTGAGTTATGAGAAGACAGACACAATTATCAGGATTTACCCTTTTGTCCATCTAATGTATCTTTGGGAGGTAATATGTGATCCAGATATTCTTACAATGTTCCAGGATGAGGAATGGAGTTGAAGAAGTTGTTTTCTGGACAAACAGCACAAAGAGTATGCTGCAGCACATCATTAAAGTCTCCTATGTCCTGGAAATCCCCTCAAAAGTTACAGCACCCTGCAGATTCAGGGATGCTGGAAGAATTTCAGAAACATATCCCTGCCAAATCTTTTCTTTTTCCAGCGTGACTTAAAGGGGATGAACAGGATGCCTTCTTACATCCTGATAGTCTCAAAAATTCACTTTGTTGTTCTTTATCTCCTAAGTCTCAGTCATCACATATTTCTGCCTTTCTGGATAATATATTATACCTTTAAACTGCCAAATACCCTAGGAAGGCAAAGAGGATTCTTGAGGTATTATAAAAGCACTACGGATGCAAAGAGTATTTCTGTGAAAAATGTTTTTGAGCCATTTGAAATAATTACCACAGTGATAGATCTATCAATTCACAGGGTGATTTACAGGTAAATAAGGATTTCATACATATCTCTGGAAGTTTTATTTTTTCTTGCTTAGCTGCAGTAGTGTAAAGCATACTGTAATGGAATTACAGTAATATAAACGAAGGAGAACACAATCTTGGCTTTCCAGGGTAGGAATACCAGACATCTAACTTAACATCAAAGGACAAGAATCATTCATTTAAAAGGTTATTTTTAAGAGTAGGTGAAATTACACTGCATATTATGAAACAGGCCCTTGTTGATGTACTGTAAGCACAAGTCTGTAACATCCAAGTAAAAATGAGCAAATTACTTCAAATTTTCAACTGGGTTTTTGAATCAGAGCAAAAGATACGTTGACCCACAGGTTCTGAGGGTACTACAGGTAAAATCAATGGAGATGAGTAAAAGGTTTTAATGACGGCATTTTTAATGATTCTCAGCTACAACAGCTAAAGCAAAATGGAAAAAAAGGTGTCCATTAGCAGAGGAATGAGAATTGAGGTTTAACTACTTCAGTACCCATGCCAGTCATGGACTCTGTTTTCATGCTTCCACTAAATGTCTTTCCAATCTTTATGAATTTATTATTTCTTAGCACCCCCCACTAAGTTAGCTAGTGTGATGCCCATCTATAAGAAGGGCCAGAAGAAGGATTCATGGAACTGCAGACCTGTCAGTCAGATCTCAGTGCTGGGAAAGATCATGGAGCGGATCATCATGACTGGCATCACACAGCACATGCTAAACAACTAGGAGACAGGGACCAGGACCAGGCAGAATGGGCTTATGAAAGGCAGGTCCTACCTGATCAGCCTGATCTTCTTCTATGACCCACTTAATGAATGAGGGAAAGTCTGTGGGTGTTGTCTACCTGGACTTCAGTAAAACCTTTCACATCCTTTCCCATGGCATTCTCCTGGAGAAACTGGCAGCGTGGTTTAGTTAGGTACACTCTTCACTGGGTAAAAAACTGGCTGATGGGTGGACCCTTCAGAGAGTGGTTGTGAATGGAGTTACATCCAGATGGTGACCAGTCACCAATAGATCCAGTACTTAGGGAGCTGAATTGACATCAGATGGAATAAAACCCTAGGGAAACTGTATTTTGACAATTCATCATAGAAGGTCCTGTGTGTGATTTTTGTGGGTTTTTTTCTCTCTCTCTTTTTTATGTCCCCCCCCTTTTTTTTTTATTTACAGGACAGGTTTCCATTTTTTTGTAATATCCCCAGCTGGAACTAAGAAGGCTGCTTCAGATGTCTAATTAACATTCACTTTATTAGCCTACAATAGGATGTTGCAGCTGGCCTCTCTCTGCAGCATTTATGGAGGTAGATGCAGGAGTTATCAGAATACTAATAGAGCAGAGAGTTTCCACATCCAGCAGACCGACAGGAAACTTTTAAGCCTATGATATCTCTTTTAAATCTCAACGTTTTCAAATTAACGTAATTGTACCCCATTGTACTTGTGCATTTTACTTTCTTTGATGTGGCATTTATGCACTTGCATTCATTTAAACCAGTTATTCTCTGTCTTTCACCACTTAGCCTTATATTTTTTCAGTTTGATTAAGCAGATTATCTCTTGCTTGGAAGATGAAGAGGTCTGACTTCATAGGTAAGACACTTTACTATGTGGAAAACTCAAGAAACACATTAGGTAATGCTAGTTTTGCAACAGAAATAATTAGTAAAATTAATTCAGTATTTTTAATGAAACTTTCTTTTTCTTACTGGAAAAAAATCCTTGTGCATTGCAACAGAACTTCTTGGAGAAGGAATTACTTGTTCTGGTAGAACTTTCCTCATTAAGATTTTGCAGACCTAGGGCATATTGCAGATCAGTCCAAGTTCAGGTCCAAGTGCTGGTTCAGCAAGCTGCGGAGCACAGCATTTCCCAATCCTTATCTCTGGAGTATGCTTTGACTGTTGGGGTGCAGAGACAAAGGTTCTGACAAAAGAGTATTGCAGTGTGGGAGAGACTAAGAGTAATTATCCTGGAGGCAAGGATGTTCAGTGCACTCACCAAAAAGTTCCAGAGATGTGATTTCCAGTCTTCTCTCTATTGCAAAATGGGGTTCTTGAGGGGTGTCTTTCAGTCTGTTTGCCTCTATGTTTTCTTTCCCTCTTAAGAAAACAAAAAACAAGCCCCAAGTAGACTTCATATTCTTATTTTTTTCCTAGGAAAGAGGAGCTTTAAAATGTTCATTGGTAACAAATAATTTCCTACTCATTCTGGAATGTAACAGTGATCACTCAGATGATCTCAAACTGAAGGACAGTTTCTTTCTCCTTTAGTTTGTCGTCTGTGTTTATAAAGCAGAAGCTGTTTCAAGGGCTGAAAACCTATAAAGTTTAAATCTGTAGGGTTAGGATTTCCACTTTCTCTTATTTATGTACACAGTACATAGGAGAGTGAAACTGTAATTCATGGTTGAAGCCTACAGGCACTACCACAACAGACAAAAAAAATATTTAAAAGTTTCAGCCAAAGAGAAATTATCTTGGTGTAGCTATTATATAAATGCATCTGAGAAGATAAGGACCATGGCTTTCAGTAGTCTTCCTTATAAGGTTTAGCAATCAAAACCCTGACTTTAAAATTTCACCATGCAAAGATATAGAACACATTCAGAGGGGTGAGAAGAAAAATGTTCTTAGAGCTTATCCTCATGGGAGGAAAGCAAGGGTTCCCCTTCTGAACATTTCCCCTGTCCTCCTGCCTATGCTGAAGCCTGAGTTTTGCAAGCTGACAGCTCAGGCAAACTTCAGCTTCTGCTTCATGTGGAGAGGACACAATAAGTAAGGCACAAGAATGTTAGGTGCTCTCAGCAGCTCTCTTGCTATGAGTGCATCTCTTAGAGGTCATCATGATTGACACTAATGTTGAGTAGAAAATTGTGCAGCAATACTTCTAGCATTTAGTTCCAATGAATTTTCCACATTTGGCTTTTTCTCACTTGCAAGGGATTCATTCTCATGCTATCCATGTTCACTCTCAAGTCAGTTAAGATGCCTGGGACAAGCTTTTCAGAAATGGTGTCTTCAAAAACTATGAAAACATTGACATTTGGCAATAAAACTTATTCTATTAGCAGTACTACAGCCAAAGTACTTGATCTGTAGATGTTTGAAGAAGTTTCACTGAAGTCATTGGGATCACAGCAGAGGTAGAAAAGGGGAAAAGAATCAATTACCGAAAAGAATCAATTACCGAAAATCAAAATCAAAATCAATTACTGAAGGAAACTATTAGGCACACCTAGGTGTAATTCTCTTCCCTGGTACACTACTTTTTTGCTTACTGAACGGTCTTCCAAGATTACAGTTGGTACAGGAGAAGAATAAAGTGACATTTCACCTGGATTATGTCATATATAAACTGTGAATTTCAAAAATATTTCATCATTTTTACCATATTAAAAATATTCTGGCTTACTATCACAATTGAGATTTATTTCAGAGAAAATATGTTTTTTAAAACTTGTAAATTTTTAGTTTTGTGTTTCAGAGCTAGATGTCCTTGGGGAAGAACTTTTTAGGATTTACATATTTATATCTTTTAGGAAAGAATTGCTTGTGTCAAAGTTTTCATGGGAAACAGAGACGGTTGTTTCAAATACTTTCTTCTGAATGTATGCATTCCATTGGACTTTGGCATCTTCAAACATTTAGGGAAGCCCATTGGATGAACCCAGCCATTTCTGTCCTTGCAAACAAACTGACAGTGGGAAGACAAAGATGTGGCTTCCATTGTAATGTCCAAAACACAATGGCCTGCAAAAAATTTTCCTAGTGAGGCAGCTGGGAACAAACTTTACACTTGTGACTACCTATACACAAACCAAGGAAAAATCTGCACAGTCTGTAGAGAAAAAACATCCATTAACTTCATATTAGGTGTGGCCTAATTTGATAGTAGCTAGATGTGTGTCAGAGACCAAACTCTTCCAAATACAGAACTGTTAGATGGGTGGATTAGACCCACTCTCTAATGTGTATCTGAATGATTTCCTCTTTAATCCTTTGGCTACATTTATATAGTTTATCGTGCCAATTAAACCTCTTTGAATTGAACTGAATTGAGGAATGAATAGTTGGTTGCAAGCCAGCTCCCAGTGTGCAGGTGTCCACTTCAAATAAAACATCACTACGATGTTTTGGCATCATATCATGTTTCACTTGTGTGAGTATAACCTGCCAACAGAAACCAGTTTATTCTTTAAGCAATATTTTTTTGTTTTAGTCATGGGAAGATTAAGACAAATATAAACAAAATCAACCTGCCTCAAGCCATAAAGGTATTATTTGTTTCAACTTTATCTAACTCAAATCCCACTGAAATCAATGGGGACTTTCTATTGTTTTCAGTGTGGTTTGCTGTGTCCAACCCCCCCTAAGCACCCAGTCTAACAATGCATGCTTCTCAAAGAGCTAATCACTTGAACATCCAGATGGGCAGTGTGAAAAGGACACCTGATATAGCTACAGAAGGTGAGTTCTGATAAAGTCATTAATGGAAATAGTATCTTTAGAGAAGCAGAATTCCCCACGCAATCCAAGCTTTGGTCTGACCTTCCCACCTGGATGAATGTTGCTTTAGACATAGATGA
>WEIV01020301.1:18818-32163 GCA_013390005.1 Calyptomena viridis
TCCAGGGTAAGAACTGCAGAAGATATCTGAAATCTGAGAATGAGGCAAGCTATAAGCAAAGCCTGAATAAGCAAAGTATCTACTCATCACCTCAAAGGCAATGCAGCACAAAGACAGAAAATGTGCAACATACAGGATAGAAGAGGGTAAGGCCAAAACTTGTATTCTTCATTAAGACAAGTTGTTAAAACTACTAAATATACAGACTCATCTTTTGCATTCCAATGGCTAAAAAAAGATAAATAATCATTTAACAGTAAATAAATAATAACTAGTTTTGGAGTCTCCTTTTAGTGCACTGTGAGGCATTGTTTGAGGATAGGAAAATGAAAGACTCTGGGTTGCTGACATGTAACAGATACATAGTACATATAAGTACCTGCCTTAGACACTGTTCTATTAATTGGTGTCTTAACTGCTGATCAAAATTTTCAGGAGCAAGATGCATGCGGTGCTTAAATGGCACATTAGGTGATCAGAAAGTCTCAAATGCATTTGTGAAATAGAGAGCTGGGGGTTTGCTGTTCCTGTTCACTCACAAAACAGACAAGAGAATGGTTCAGGTCTCCTTGTGGAAATAAATCTGGCTGCCTCAACTCCCCTGGGAAGCCAGCTGGCAGGGAGGTGCTTCCCAGAGCAAGACAGGTAAGGAGAGGGGAGGCTACTCTGGGAAGGTTTCCAGAAGAAAGGATAAGGGAATATAAATAGGAGGGGGAAAAAAGGAATTAAAAAAAGAGGCAAATATTATTTGTCTTTTTTTAATGAGAAGAGCAAGGCATGAGCCTGAATTCCCTGAAAATAATGAGTGTGTGGGTACTCCTAACTCTATTATTTCAGTGGCTTGGATCCTAAGCAGACTGCACTAATGTATTGATACTTCAGAGAAACAGGGAAACAGCCATTTACTTAATGGCTCATAGATTAATTGAGTTTCAGACAGACCTGGACAGTGGTCAGCAAACCTCCAGTACATCACCTTGCCAGAAGCATCTTTTGCTCAAGACTTTTGGAGATGGAAGTGTGCAGCTGACATCAGGTTTTGCCTTCTCTGGGAACTGCAGGGGTGTGTGGGAATTTATACCATGAGAGCAGAAAGTAATGAACAAAAGAGAAAAAATGGTAATTGATATAAAGACAATGTGTCATAGTGATCCATAGATAATTTAAAGGCTGCTTTACTTTTAGCTTAATCACTTCCTTTATCACATTTCTTTTTTTTCTTTTTTTCCTGCTACTCATAAGAATAGGCCACTTCAGCCCTAGCTTGCGGCATAATGAAACCAGTAACAACCAAATCTTCATGAAATAACTCTACCTCTGACACACCTTTTCTGCTATGTCAAAACAACGGTAAGATTTTTAGGCTAAACCCGGAAATTATTTTCTGTTTCTTCCTCACTTTACCAAATGTTTTCTTTCAGTTATAATCATATCATTGTCTAGCCTATGAACTTGAAGAAAGTTAATGAGACACTTATTTAGGACACAGTTTAACTTTAGCTACTAACGTCACCTGTAACAAGATGAGATTTCTCCCCATCACCAACCAATCTTCATGGAAATTGTAGACACAAAGTTCTAAATTACTATGCATTGGTTTCCACTCTGACTGCTCTGGGCATTCCCAGATGTCCCTGCCCCTGTACCAACACACTTGTTTGTGTGCTAATAAACAAACAGGTCATGGAATGGATTTTTATTTAAAATAACACCCCCCCCCCCAAAAAAAAAAAGAAAAAGAAAAAGAAAAAGAAGAAACCAAACCAGAAGCAAAACAACAAAAAACCAACCAACTGACCATAAATATTTTTATATCCCATAAAGAATACTGTTTGGCAGAGAAGAGAAAGAGAGGTTTCACTTCTAAACAGTCCACTGATCACTGCATTTGCCAGTGTCAAGCAAATTGGGTTTGGAGGATAATTTGTCTTTATCTTGCTCAGGAGAGCTGGTTGCACTGGGGTACTTTGGACTGCATGGGGTGTAATGATACATCACATGAAAAAGTTAACTGCTGATGGGATAGAGCCTTTTCTTTAAGAAGGTATTTAACACAAATGAATCTTAAACTGAGAAAAACATCTTAAATTCAGCCCAAAGAGTTGAACTTCTGGATGTACTTGCCAGGGTCATCATGATTTTTAACAAATAAACAGTGGCAACAAACTTTCACACTTGGACATTCCAGTGGAGATGTTTATGTTTGTATTAGAGACAGATGGAAAGAGACAGACAAGTTCCAAATTACAAACACGCTCTCTGCTTATCTGTAATAATTCTCTTTGGCATGGCAAAGATACCTTTGCCAAAGACAGGTGCTGTGCTAAAATGCACAACTGTTCCTTTTATTTGCATGTGCAGCTGTTAACACGTCTGGTGCCAGGTTTGAATGTACAAATGCAAAATTCAGAGGTTTTAATTATGTTCCAATGTTTGAAAAGCAGAATTTTCATAAGGTCACATATTCTCAAATGAACCATGAACAGATATGCAAGGTGGGGCCTGGGAAGGTGCCCAAAAGACAATGCTCTTTAATGATTCACTGGAGATATGCAAGACCATGCATATCCACTGGAGATGAGCACTGGAGAGCTGCTGCTCTTCCATTCACCTCAGGACTGGCAATGATCAACTCAAAATACCCACTCCTGTTTTATTCAAAATGTTCTTGTTTAATAAGCAGCAAACAGAAATGAGGGAATTCACATGTTCTCTACCTGATACTTGAATCTCAGGACTTGTTTAGGAACAGTTCACATCTATAGGGAATCAAGTCACTTTAAATACTACTTTTATCCCACTCATGTTGATGACCTCAAAGCAACCAGGTCATTTTCTGCCATTGGAGTCAGAGGTATCTCAGTCTTTGCTGAAACTCGAGTTCATAATTTTCATGTCTCACTTGAAGTTCTTTCCTCTTACTCTCTTACATTTTGCCTGCTACAATAAAGCTTCAGTAATCCTTTATGTCTTGCACTTGGAGGGACTAGATGGCAGATGCTGGTGGGACAAAAAAAAAAAGAACAGAAATATCTGAAATCCTTTCTATTCATCTCTGAAGGAAGCTCAGGATTGTGCTATCTGAAGAATAAGAACAGAATTTTTCTGAAACACCTGAAGAAACACTGTGATAAAACTTCTAAGCTCAGAAGAATTGTTTTCCTCATAGAGCTTTTTTACGAGGGAACATGAAAGAAATTTCATAGTGTCAACTAAATTCCCGACTAAAAGGTTTTTAAAACCTTCCCATTTTTAAAAAATCTTTCTAAGCCCCAGAGGAAATAAAGAAGGCTCATCAAAAATGAGGGCTTGCAACTTTTTAGTCTGAGATTTTATGAAGAGGGCGGAAGCATAGGCAGCAATCCTTAATCCTTTCTTCTAAATCCTCAGCTGATCAGAGGAGAACTACTTTGACCTGTCTCATCCCTCTGCAACATGTTTTTGACTTTTTTGTGTAATCTAATGAAAATTATCTGCTTCAGAAATGTTGAGGTTGTACCCAGGATAAGCTTGTTATTTTTTAAATGCCTGTTATAGCCTCTTACCAAAGGCCAAATATCCAGATTGTTAGAGTAATGTGGTTGCCAACATTTCAGAATTTACAACATCTAGTTAGGATGGGTTATGTTGGTTTGATACTGGCCTCCTTGTTTGCTGGGTAAGAGGGTTAAATAATCTCCTGGATAAACTCAACAATAAGAGAAATGTAGGTGGCTAAATTCTGCAGTTCCTCTGGCTTGTGTAGAGCTGTGATTAAACAAATGTGAGAACAACTAAGGACTTCAAGTTTTAGACCAGCACATTTTGTTTTCTGCTGCATCATTTTCCATTTGGACTCAGCAAGAGCACAATTGCCTATTGATTAGTAGATATCCACTACAGAGGATTCAATAGGTGCTTTTGCATATGCTGAGTCTTAAATGCAGAAAACTGAGCTAACAAAAGGGAAATTAACACTGTCTTTCCCTGCAGAGCCTTTCACAGCTTCTTCCAGAGAATTTACTCGCTGTACAGTGAACAGCTTTGAATTCCATCAGGGGGAAAAAAAACATCCAAGAAAAGGTGCATTATAAATTACATCAAATTATTAGCAAAAGGGATGAGATTGTGAGTTATTTGTCTTGCAACAGCTTTTTGTGACTCCAGCTAGTATCAGGCATCTTTGGGCTAAACTATATTCAGGAAAAAAAGGAAAATTCTGACCTTCAATTACTTTCAATGAAATTAGACAAGCACAAAAAAAGATGAATAAAAGAAGTCTCCTTATCACCATCTAAAGACAGGAGGCTGAAGTGAGGGACTAGGGAGTAACATGGCTTAGATTACAGGAAAAAAAAATAGAAAATATGAAAATAAACCAAAACTTTGATCTTGCATTTCAAAAGAATTATTTTTGTACTTCCATTGCAAAATAAATATCAGGAAATGCAGAGAAGACAGGATAAAATTGTTTGAGACAGTCCCTTAAGGGTCTAGAATAGCATTAAGTGAATAAATTTAAATTAATAGCATTTATAGTGATTGCATTTTGTGAATATTACCAGTCTTCTATTCCCAAATATTCTGTAATATTTGAGTGTTGAATAATAATGTAAGTATTTTTCAAAAACTTCACACGAATATCTGTTGATCAACAGTCATTTTGTGAAAAAGACAAAGGATATGACATTTGAGAAATTAATACATTAATTTTGTTCAAATTTGTAGTTTAGTTTACTTTTTACTTCCTTGAACTGTGACGTGAGCCATACTTCATATTTGAATGTTGTCATTTGTGCCTAAAACCATGCCTGCTGTTTGAAACACCAATCACGATCTCAATCCTTTGTAGTTTATTAGAGAAACACAAAGCTACATGTGCTTAAATAACCCCCTTTCCCTGAACAAAGTAGGACACATCTTCAGTACAATATTTCTCGTTTCATGTAATTGCTCTTTCACAGAATCACAGAATCACCGAACTAACTAGGTTGGAAAAGACCTCTGAAATCATCAAGTCCAACCTACGACCTAACATCATCTCATCAACTAAACCATGGCACTAAGTGCCACATCCAGTCTTTTTTTAAAAACTTCCAGGGACGGCGACTCCACCACCTCCCTGGGCAGCCCATTCCAGTGGCCAATCACTCTTTTTGGAAGAATTTTTTCCTAACATCCAGTCTAAACTTCCCCTGGTGCATCTTGAGACTGTGTCCTCTTGTTCTGTCACTGGTTTGCTGGGAGAAGAGACTGACCTCCACCTGACTACAGCCCCCTTTCAGGTAGTTGTAGAGAGCAATAAGGTCTCCTCTGAGCCTCTTCTTCTCCAGGCTAAACATCCTCAGCTCCCTCAGCTGCTTTTCATAGGGCTGGTGTTCCAGACCCCTCATCAGCTTTGTTGCCCTTCTCTAGACATATTGGAGCATCTTTCCTAAATTGAGGGGCCAGAACTGGACTCAAGGCTCAAGGTGCAGCAACACTCAAGGTGCAGCCTCACCAGTGCTGAGTACAGGGGAAGAATCACTTCCCTGACCCTGCTGGCCACACTGCTCCTGACACAGGCCAGGATGCCATTGGCCTTCTTGGCCACCTGGGCACAGTGCTGGCTCATGTTCAGTTTCCTGTCACTCAGTACCCTGGATCCCTTTCTGCCTGGCTGCTCTCCAGCCACTCCGTCCCTGGCCTGTAGCACTGCCGGGGGTTGTTATGGTCAAAGTGCAGGGTCTGGCACTTGGACTTGTTAAATCTCATGCTGTTGGAATCAGCTCATCTATTCAGCCTGTCAGGGTCCCTCTGCAGAGGGCTCCTATCCTCTAACAGATCAACACTTGCTTCCAACTTGGTGTCATCTGCAAACTTGCTAATGGTATTTGTGTTTTCATGTTTTCTTTTTTTTTCTTACTTCTATATTTGTTTCAGGTGTTTTATCACATAAGAAGACAATTCTTTCTATTTTCTTCTCACAAAACAATTCAACTAGACATTTTCAGTGTAGTCAGCTAGACTAGATAAAATACAAACATGGGATAACTACATGGGAAAAAGAAAACTCCTTTCATGGGCTTCATATGTCCTTCGTTTATAAATAACAAAGGCATTCAGTTTGATGGCGGTGATGGTCTAGGATACCACAGAGATCCTTAGAATTTATGGACAAAAATTAATCTCAGGGAAACATGGTGATATATATAGTTTATGCAAAAGACAAATGAGAGAGAAGGGGAAAGAGATGAGAAAAATGAGCAAGAGGTGGGAAGTAAGTGGTGCAAAAAAGGAGAAAGACAGACTGGTGATAAGTAAGAGAAGCAATAGCTTTTCCCTGGAAATTGAGAATAGATAGAGCAAGCAGATGGAGAAGTCTATTTTTACTAGTTCAGACCCCAAATTTTTATGACATGATCAGGCATTCACTTTTGTGTCTCCCAAATGATGTTCAAAAACATGTTTAGAAACATTCCTAGTTCACAACGTGTGGACACATTCCATGATTATTTTGAAACTGGACTTATCACTTTTCAGAACTGGGAATAGACTATGCTGTCATTACTGCTGAGCTCATCTCTACACGCAGGCTGTCTAACATCTGTCTGTCTTTGCTGTTCTCGGGGCTGTACACAAGCAGAGGAAATCCCCAAGGGTAGGCTTGGAAAGCATGTTTTTCAGTGAGATAGGTGCTGCTGGTTCAGTATGAACTCAGCACGTTATTTTGCCTGATTATTATTTATATCTGATAGGCCTTTGAAATAGTCACTGTTGTACTTCATTTGGTGACAGTGCTTAATAACTCTTGACTAGCCGAATTACAAAGGCAGAGTTGGAAACACAACAAATTATTCTTTCAGCATAGGAAGAAATAGAAAATAGATCTTTGCATTGGCTGACTCATACAAAGATATTAGCTTTGATAATGAGAGTAGTGGAAAAATGTTCAGTCCTCTATGAGGAGACTAGTGGGACAGGTTGGCAAGAGGATAACCATAAACTAATCAGTTTCATTTAATGTATAATCTCATTTAATTACACTAATTTATTTCCACAGCACTCTAGTCCTGTGACTTCAACATATGGATATTTGTCTCTTCTGTAGGCAATAAACTCTTTACAAAACAGAGAGCATATTACTGTTAATCCCATAATGGAGATAGAAGCTTCATTTTAATACTTCACAGTGTCTACAGGCCTCATGAGTGTCTTAGAATAAAAAAAAATAATGTTAAGCATTTCATAGCCTGTCCCTGTCTACTGTTGGTAGAAATGAAGGCATTGGGAGAACTGTTAATGTCTCTAACCCAAAACTGCACAGGGGAAAGGAGGATACTATAGTCAGGTCTTCAGACAGTAAATTGTTTTACAGCACTTCAGATCAGCTGAAAGGACATGATCATTTAATTTTATTTTGATAATTATAGATAGATCTTTTCCTTCCATTACTTTATTTTTAGGATCTTAAATATAACTCATCCATTGCATGGAGTGGACCCTTTCAAGGGCAGGATTTTTCAGTCTTAAAAATAGTTGCAATATGTACAGATTTAATGAAAATCATCAACTTCCTCATTTATTTCCTGCTCTTCTAAGTAAGCCTTATTCATAGTCCATGACCTTTTCTTGTTTGTATAATTTATCTGCAAATATAGGCAGGAGACTCAAAGATCAGTACAAAACCAGGGATCATTCAGCATGGAATGACCTTGGTGGTTCCACAAAAATAAAAAAATGTAATCAGTTTAAGTGTCTTGGTGTTTGCTGCGAAAAACTGACGGAAGCTTCAAGTATTTGATTGCACTTTTGTCTCGTAAACTCACATGTCCCAGGCAACCCACAGTGGAAACTCAGATAAGAAACAAAATAAAGTGAGGGAAAGACAACGACTACTGGTGGTTACACACTATAAGGGCTCAGGGAATTTGTCAATTTGTAGAACATTGTCTGGGAATTACACTCCCTCTACAGGGCTGCTAAATTCCAGCCTAAGTGCTTCCTTGCAAGATGTGCCAAGAATGCAAAGTAAAAATATTTCATTTAATGATACCAGAAATCATAACGAACTTCAGGGATAGTGAAATGATAATGGTGACCTGACTCCACATGGGAAGAAGAACATGGTGTGCATTATGCAGAAGAAATTCTCTCCTGAAAACTCAGGGACTTGGAAACAGAAGGAGATAAAGTGTATTTCTGAACTCAGAATTGCCTGTGTGTTAGTGCTTTTGCCCAAACCACCTTGTTCTCCATACTACAGGATTCAATACTCATTCTCAGAAAGCCATTGTAGTGAATATCCTGGTCACAGATCACTAGAGAAAGTGCAAATTTAGTGCACAGCCCACACTGGAAAAAAATTGAGAAAGAGGAGACATAGATCAGTAAGTGGTATTTCCGTTTTTATTACTATTCTGAGGAAAAATTCTGTGTCTGTTAGATAACAAGAATACTTCAAAATAAGGACTGTTTCTTCTTCTTTGAGGCAGTATTAGCTTCAGTTTTTAGCTAAATTACATGGGATACCTAAATAATATCAGGCACTACCTATATATTTTTCCAGATGTCTTTGGTAGAACGAACAAAATCCCTTTCAACGTATCAACTTTTGACAAGTACAGGCAAATATGAATGACCTAGGTAATTCTGCCCAGCCACAACTTACATACAGCTATATCATAGAGAAATAATTGTTGCTGACTCCCAAATATGTCAAAGATCCTTACATTTTGCACTTGAACAATCATAACAACGCTGATGTCCTGGTACCTGTCCATCAATTTGGTAGCTCTCACAAATAATATAGTCAGTTTTGATCTGTGAAATTCCATTACAAGGCTAAGAGAGAGCATTATCAGTAATCTAGAGAATATGTAGTATAATATCATCTTTGTAGTCATCTTGACAACTTCACCCTCGTATTCACTACTGAGTATATAAAGGCAAGCAGAGGTTTTGGATTTGGGTATTTTCTCTAAGGATCTATTTGCTAAATAAAGTACTGACAAAATGAGAATCAGAGTGTAAAGTCTCAAATTCTGTCCTAAGTTTCCTATTTGGGCTTTACTCAACACCTCTCCTTTTATACAGAAGAATCATTACTATGAATACATTAAGGACTTGCAGACAACACTAAGATACTATCCCTGCACATGAGTTTACTTTGATGCCCAAATTTTTAGATTGTTTGTGTTCAGATGCCTGTCTTCTTTCCTTAATAATCCAGCATAAGAAAAGATGCAAGTTCAGAGACAGTGAGGCTCTTAAATCATTTGTCTTTAGTGGTGATATATTAATACAGAGGTGTTAATTTACCAATATATGATGCATGATACAGTACTCATGTTCAGTTTTCCTTGCCTAACCAAGTAATGTGAAGCAACATTTGCATGCCTCTAAGATGCTCTAAGGATAGAGTGAGATTTTACTGATGGGGTGAGCTGAGAGATCATTCAAGATACAGGTGGGAATAAAAAGAAAACAAAGAGAAATAGAGTGAGTAATGAGCTAGAAAAGCAATATGGCAAGGACAATCAGTTTGATGAGGAAGTAGAGTGCAGATTCCTGCAGAAGTTAAGCTCACAGAACTGTGAAGATGAAACAAATGAATTTGATGTTAAATTCAGAGAAAGGCAGTATGTGAGTGTAGCAAGACTGTGATACAGCCTAGGAAGGATTTCCAAAAGATTATTAACCATCACTTTGATGACAGACTGAAAGGTATTTAGAAAGAGAGAGCTCTCCATATACTTCTGTCTCTCAAAACACTATTGCACTGAACAGCAGGACACTTTCATCTTTCTCAGACCACCTGATGATGATTTTCATAACCTTCCTGTACCCTCCCTAGAGTTTCATTGTAAAAGCCCTTCTAACATTAGTGATAGGGCATCAACTCCACAGACTCAGCCTTACCCTCAAAAGTTCCGGAAAAGCTTTTCTTTCCATTCTATATGTGGCACCTGGATGTTGCTGGGTTATGAAGCTCACATTTGGTTCCAGGCTTTTCTCTGTCAAGTTTCTACATTGCTTTTGGAGCTGATCTAGGTATAAGTGATACAAACAGCAAGTGGTTTATGGGATTTGCTAAAACTCTTGTCTATCGTGTGGGGATTAGGAGGACTAGGTAAAAGTAACTCTGATGAAAGATGTATTAGAGATTATTTCAGTGGGAGTTGAAGATGGATGAGCTTTCAGGTATGTTACAGGGAAAGCGCTAACTGCATTTAGTGATTTGATTTATGAACTATAGCTAAAGCAAGAGACAGAGAGAAGAAAAAGAGATTTTTCAGTCAAGGTGGCAAGGATATGAGTATTGGTACTGTCATCTAAGCGTGAAAAGCTTTCATAAAAATACGGTCAATGAATGCCCTTTGTGCCTTTTCTGGACCTGGACCCTACTCAAATGATTGGTGAGCCCTTAACAGTCTTTGCTTTAGGTTGTTCTCAAGAAATTAATCTGTGCAGAATGACAGAAACCTCTTCAAGGTTTCTTTCAGACAGAAGCCTCTTGAAAGTAATGATTGGATTAATCCTTCAAGTGCTTTATTTCCCTCTTGCTGTCATTCCATTTAATTGAGAGGTCGTATGACATCTCTGTGCTTGACACCTCTGTGGAGCATGTAAACCTTCTGTAAGAGCCAAATCAGTACTTCTCATCTGCAAATTAAAAGCATACTGGAAGTTTCTTAGTTAAGATGCTATTATTCATATTCAAAGTAACTATTGCTTCAAAATCTGTATTCTTCAGGAAAAACGGGCAATGTAATTTGAAATATAGAAATAATCTGGTACAACCTTGCTCTGGTTTTCTTTAAATATTGAGGCAAAAGGGTTGCAGACAACATTGTGTTCAAGACTCCAGGGGAGGATAGTTCTGCTATTATCAGAGAGATTTGCAGTATGGTCACAATGACAAATTCTTATTTAAGATTGTAACTCCATTACACCAAGATGTCAATAGCATTAAATGACCTTTGACCCCATATGCATGTATCACCTAAACAAACAAGCAGTGCAGGGAAATATTCCCTTTTAAAAGAGAAGGAACAAAGTCAAGGACAAATTCAAGCTACAGTTTTTAAAACAGGATGTGGATGCCCCATGCTCAGATCATTTCTGATGACTTGAATTCAGAACCTGTCCCTACCACAATTGAGCCACACCTGCAACTGGAGGCTATCATGCCTCTTCTGTTGCCCCCAGTGATCAAACTGTGTTGCAAAAGCATGTGAGCATGCTGACAGTCATTTACCTGGATTAACCTTTGATTTCAACATTCACAGAAATCAATGTTAAAACACTTGGTTTATTACTAGAAACTGTATAAGAGAAGAAAATAAATATTGATACAGAGTCCATAGCTTCCTTCTTTCTAAGTGGACTGCTGTATTTGGATGATGGACATTAGGAGATCTAACGTGTACTGTTTTCTTTAAATATTTTTCCTGTGAAATCCTAACTCCTGAGAAGTTACATAAGCCTGTGTCTTCAAATCTTCATGTAAGGACACATCCATTTGTTAGCTAATTAATTTTTTTCACCTTTCTAGTAATATTTTTCTAATGTGCCAGGTGATATTGTGATTTTGATGTAAATGATAAACTCCTAATATTTTGCTGAGGTATAGCATGAAGTTCACAGACTGACCTAAACAACAAAGATGAAAAACTATTAATGTAACTGTTTGTCATTGTCTTTGAATTTAACTGCCTTCGTGTAACAAATCTGGCTACTCATCTAGAAAATGCTAATTGTGTTAAAGGTAGTATAAATGACAGTGGAGAGATATTTAGCTAAATGTGAGAGTTCCATCCAAATTAAAAAGTGTTTGACAGTTTGAAAATGCTAAAGTCTGTATTGTCACTGTAGAAATCCTTTAAAAATGGAAATCTATTCTTATATTTTGTTAATATCCAGAAATAATTTCTACTTCAACCAGGCTAACTCAAACTGTGCTGAAAATCCAAAATGGACTTTGGAGAACATATTTCTAATGGTCAGATTTCATGTTTTTGAGTGGTAACAATTCAAATCTTCATATCCTTCTTCTAGTGTCCAAAGCTGCTTCCCTTTCTCGATGGAATTTATCATCTTTTGTTATGTTTCTCTGAATAGTCCACCTAAACTTCAACTGCAATGAGCATGCTCAAAAACCATAGACTCATCCTGAAAGAGTGAGAAATTTTGGCTAAAATCTTGTTAAGATACAGTGCCTGGATCTGCAGCATTATTATAAAATGTTGTGAGGATAGAAAGAATTAGTTCTGTATCAGAACATATTTTCCTGGGGGAATAGGTAAAAAAAATGAGAGATGCATTTTAAAGTTTGGAAAACACTCTGATGGATGCTTTTAATTTCTTTGCATTTAGTATACTTCTGCCTGCCTCTTATACTTTAAACTGTATTTTTCAAGATAGCTATGTTGCAATATGTAGAGTACTAAGAACTAATATTCTTCTACGTTGTTTATTTGTTTTTTTTCTACTCAAACTCTGGATGAACTTCGGGAACTCCCTCAATTTCCTCAGTTCCTGGGTTTTATATCTGCAGAACGACCTAACTTTGTGCATCAAGTGCTTTGAGATCTACACAAGAAAAGCGCTGTGCAAGAGCTGATTGTCATGATTGCAGAACTTCAAGTAGAATTACTTTCAAAGGCTGTGAGCTGTAATTAAGTGAGAGTGGCTCAAGGGCACTCCTTTATGGGTACTAATCCAATTTCTAAATAGAAAAGTTGACAAAGCTAAATACGTTGTGTCCAAGGAAAAAAAAACCAGCAGATCACTGGCCTCTCCAACACTAGAACATTATTATTAGTTCTGTGATACAATCGTCTTTGACACTGTGGTTTGCATGCATTGTTTAAGATAAATAATAGAACAAATGCATTGAGGCAAAAGCTAGCAAGCTGTACTGTCCTGCAAGAACCATGAAGTAATGCCAGCTCATGGAAGACTGGTAACTTATGTGGGACTGAGGAGTGGAGAAAAGTGAACTAAGAGTTGTTAGTAACCAAAGCAGCTCAGCCTACCAAATGTCAGTAGAAATTAAAAAGTTGTAGAGAACATCTCAAATTGCATCTCGGGATGTTCACTGATATTTTTCCTGTAAAATAATCTGGCCATGCTGTTTACAGGGTCTGTAGGATCTCCCATATTGTGGATCTGTGGATTCATGGGTGACTGAAATAAGCATCCTCTCTGTCTTTTATTTTTTTACTCACATTAACAGAATATATTTTGCTAACAGCAGGTTGTCTGGTAGTGGTGTTTTTTGTCCACATGTTTTCTCTTTTAAGATTACTTGTGAATGCTGGACTGCTGTCTTTGACCATGGTAAGAATAAGCAATACTTTAACAGACAGAATTTTTTTTTTTT
>WEIV01020301.1:32787-73805 GCA_013390005.1 Calyptomena viridis
TGCAAAAGTTGGAAAAATTTCACTCCAAGCAAGGAAGTCTTTAAACCTACAGGGTTATTTGTACAAATTCAGAAAAAAGTTCACCACCCAAAGGGACAGGATGTGTCAAAGGACTATAACAGCATGTAATATTTTATTTATACCTGCCAAGCAGTGACCATAACTATAGGGAATCAACAGTTTCTTTGTTTTTGTGAAGAACAGTTGGTAAACAGAAGATATTAATCTAATATCGAGCAAATGTGTGCACCCAAACTATTCTTATCCTTCTCCTCAAGTGGAGTTTCAGAATAATTTCTCACTAATCTCTCCAGCATGACACACATCAGCAGTGCTACAAGCTGAGGTGACACAAAATTAAGGAACATCTGTTACAAGTCCTGACAACCTCTCCTATATTCTTATAGCTAATTACAATGTTAATTCCAAAGGAGGACTTTCTTGTTTCCTTTTTTTTTTTTTTTAAGTGAAATATTACTTATTAGCCTCAAGATATACAAAGATAAATGGATTTTTTGAAATATAAATTGTCCCATCTTAAGCACAGTGGGAGGCTATAAAAGACCAAAAAGGCCATTCACTGGTGTCATTTCCTGCTGGAGCCTGATTTGTTTCTCCAGTGCAGCTCAATACAATACAGCAAACCACCATATTTCTTTTTCAGACTCAATGCAAGAAAAAACAGTTGCAGGTACAAAGCAATTATACAGATTCCAGGCCCAGAGTGATTTTCTTCTTATGGTAGTCAACATAGTTGAAGAGCTCCTGCCACAAAAGACTCATTTTCATTCACATTCTTCTGGTCATTAGGAAAGTGACAATAGCAATTCTTGTACTTGTGAATGACATGTTCATGAGATGATAGGAGAAGAATTATTTCTCTACAGGACTTGCATAAGTGTGAAGGTTGAGCTCTTAGCAGACTCTTGGTTATTTGATCACTACTGTTGAATTGGCAGATAATTTAACAGGAAACAGGAAAAAGGTTGTATTTCTATTTATATATATAGATTATCTATCTATCTATCTATCTATCTATCTATCTATCTATCTATCTATCCATCCTTCTATTGGAATAGAAGCTGCTGGTGATACAGACTACCTTAAAGCAGTCTGAAATTTTGGTACCACTGATGTAATTTTTCTCTTTCAGAAAATGTGACATTTCCTCACATCCGGTGCTGAGGAAACATTTCATCTAGAGCTCCCATTCTGCACTTCTGAAGCCTTCAGTTCTGGAGGCTTCAATTTTAGAAAAGTAAAGTATGGGAGACAAATAAATACTGACCCACTTTAAGGTTTAAAAGAAAGTCAGTGTCTTAGTCATTGTGCTGGGGTGACAATTTGTTCTGCAACTTTAAAACCTGGGAAAGAAAAATATCACTTATCTTTTCAGTTAGAGATTTCCTTTGGGTGTATTGAAGTGGGAAGAGCACAAAGCAGAATAGGTTATTTGTGCAAATTTACTGTCTTCAGAGTGTAAATTCATGCCAGAAGTGGGTGCCTTTGGTTTTCCTCAAAGATGAAGCAGAAAAAACATTAATAAAATGAGAATTCAGCTCCCCGAGTACATGTAACATCAAAATGCTTCATGAATCCTTTCAGAATTTCCTTTTACTAAGAATCAGAATTTAAAAAAAAAATCCATTTTTATTTTGTGTCACAGTAATAATATTTTAAAACCTAGAGTTTGATATAAGTCAAACTTAAGACAGTTTTATGAACGTAGCAATTCTGCAAGGCTATATGTCTTAGCTGTGCAATAGAGAGCCACGCTCCCCAGTGCACTGGCCACTCACTGTGCTCACATCAGGCCTGTGACAGTTTTTGGGAACCAATATTTATTCTCTTATGCTGGATGAACATGCCTCTGCCTTGTCTCTGGCACCAAGCTAAAACGCTCCAATTTCATTGTGGAAAGGGCACTGTGCTTGCCAGAGAAGGAATATGTTTTATGTATAGAGCACCAAAGTTGTGGTCTGATTCTTTGCCATCCAAATGAGTCTTCTTGAATGGCCTCAAATTAGGGCTGAATGAAACATTATACTGAAAATAATTTTATGTCAGAAATAGCTTTGTCAGTTTAAATAAATTTCTGTTTCAAAATAAGATAACTTTAATTGATTATTTTTACCAGAGGAAGTTAAGGAAATGATTTTGTCTCCAGTTCCTGATAGGGTTGCATCATGAATAAATCACAGTGCATGAAGGAGGAAGAAAATGGGCATGAGAGTCTTGAAACTAACTGTGCTCAAGGGCTTCAGCTTTTCAGCTGGACTAACAGCAGCCTGCAAGTAAATACAACCCCTTCAATGTTTGAATGTTCCATTGCACTTTTTTGTTTAACTTTTGCTGTGGTTCAGAGAAAGAAAAAAATCAATGCCAACATGCTGGAATTTTCTGCAGTATTAATAAGTGTACAGGTTCCCAGGGACAAAATGAATAATATTATGTGGTTTTGCCCTAGGCTGCCTCAATATGTACTTTCTTCCCCAGATCTCATGTTCCCAGGCACACACATCTAAAGGAAGCACCCCTTTGCTTTCTTCATGTCCTAGTAGAGAACATACATAAGATTTATCTCTCTTGTCAAGGAGGACATCTTGGTCCTACTGTGCCACATCATTCTCTTGCTCAGCAGAAATGTCACTGGATTTTCTTCCTTTCCCAGGAGGCTTGTTTGTGAGTTTCAGTTATTTCTACTGGGTTTATGAGGAGCATCTCAGTGAGCATAAAGGTTAATACAGCAATGTCTCAGTGGTATCCACCTCTGAGATCCTCCTCAGCACTGACTCATTTCAGAGGCCTGTTTGCTTTAATTGTAGAGGTAAGACGAGGTGAACAGGTCAGTCAATCTTACCACGTCTCTCCTGAATGAGAAAAGACAAGGCTCAGCTTTGGACAAAATGCACCCGATTTTCCCTGTTTCTGCAATGTGCCAGAGGAGGAGCAGAGTTTGCACTGCAGTTATCTCCCAGGCTAAGTCCTGAACCAGATGCAGAAGAATGGATTGTTGGCTGCACTGAAGACCTCTGGTCCTCTTTCCTTAGTCTTTCAGATTAGATTGCCAGCTTTTGTACCATAAAGATTGATTATTCTGATGACCACATGCTGTATGAACATCTGTCTACTGGTTATTTTTACAAAATCTGAGAAGAATCAGGAGTTAATGCTTTTGGTGACTAGCTAATGGTTGACTCTGTGTAGAAAGCAGAAACCTTTTTTTTAAAAAAACAAACTAACAAAAAACCACCTTTTAAATAATTCTTAAGATTCTGAAAAAGTTCAGTACTTAGTCAGCGAATGTTAGTCTGTAGGTAAGTGGCCACCCTCTTCACTACCCTGTGAGCCTTGCAATCATGCAGAAGTGCACAACTTACTTCTATATATGTTCTTAGAGGTTGTGTAGTGAATAAAGTAGGGAACAATCACTGTAGTTATTTATGAATAATGTAAAATATTGACAGAGTGCATGCAGTCTTGTAGATCTGGTAGACATGATTATTTGGAGCTTTACATTTCTCTTACTTATTATTTTCGTTAGTTATTCGAACAGAAAGAGGGGGACTGTACTTTCATGAAATTTGCTGACAGTGTCACATTGGAAGCTACGAATATTAATAAGGTTTGGCATATTGCAAAAATTAATTCTTGACCTCGTTAATAGGAATTAAGGTGTGTAGCCCTATGCTGTAGGCCAAAGTTCTGCCTGAGCATGTGTAGAAGTGAGACTCTGACTGGACATGGTCTGATTCTTGTAATTGGACAAGGAGAACCTGATCCCCAGGTCATTGGGTATTTAATGTAAACAATATAGTCCCTTATATACCTGAAACTGCACAGCAAGAAGAAGGCAGACATGTTCTGACTTCTTAGAGAGCAGATCCTCTGCCTGGTGTGGAACACCCAGCCAGGCAGAGACATGTGCCCAGGGCCCACCTAGACACACTGTCTGGGGTCATGGACACAGAGTCTGCCAGAAAGGTAATCTTAGGAGTAGGATTAGATGCAATAGAGGTAGTTAGTTTAGGATTAGACTGCAGAACGCCGGCATGCAAATAGTTAAATAAATACTTGAAAAAAATCACGGAGTCCAGCCTTTTCATATGACTTCCTGCCTCTCGGACCCTGCAGCTCTACAAAGGTGGATGCAACATGCAAGGCCATATATAGAAGGGCTTATACTAAGAACTTCTGCTACAAGCTGAGCCTTGCCTATTGGACCCAAGGGAAAAGATGAACCTTGGCACTTCGGATGGTGAAGGCCTGACTCTACACTGACATGGTGTAGCACTGAAGAGAATAAATGCAGTCTGCAAATACTGAAGATGGGGAGTATTTAGTAAAGATGTGCTGGTGGCATTATGTAGCACAGGTTTGGTCACCTGCCCAGAAAGGTTCAGTATGAGCTTGAATGGGTGAAGTTTGTGGGATGAACAAAAGAAAGAAGAGTTTATTCTGTCAGAATAAACTTGAAGAGCTGAGACTTTAGGCTTACCAGACTGGAAGGTGACAGAAGATATGATTTCTCATTTTATGTGTAGTGTGTCCTAGAAGCAAATTAAAAAAGGAGGGTAATTTGAGTTACAGAATGATGCTAGCACAAAACCAGATCCGGATAAATCACCCATGATTACATACCAGGTTGCTAAGCACAAGAGGGATAGGTTTTAGGAACAATGTTCCTACTGGAGGAGAGCAGGTAAGCATTTTATTCCTTCAGAAGTAGGGAGGATAACTGGCTCCAGCTGCCTGGAACAGGAAGAACTGTAATTTTAGACCCAACCCAAAATGGGGTTTCACTTTGGCTCCATGCCCTTCCACAGCAAGCACTAAACATGGTCTGTGGCAGCTATGGTAAGTCTGGATTCACAGTCCTAAATATCTGATCAGCCACTGCAGAAATTTTTTTTTCTCATAAACTTAATCCAAATAAATGTGTGCATATGACTGAATTTCTCTCCGATGTGGGAACACACAATACAAAGATTATACTGAATTTTTGCTTTGAGGTCATCTGTGGAAGAAGCTGCAGTTCTTGGTATAGCATAACATTGGAATGTCATACAGCAACTGGTCAGATGTCGTAATCACAGGTTCAAAAGTTAATGAACGAATTTCAACTACTGGTGTTAATTTACAGCAGTAGAGTAGCGTGTGCAATTATTGTATTTCATTCAACACCACAAGGAGCCCTAAACAAGCATTTACTGCATTGCTGAACTCTGGTCTGTGACTCTTTCTGTCTGGAAGCAGCCTGGTCATTGCTGTAATTTAAACAAATAATAAGCAAATGAATATTCAGCTGTGTTTACTTTTACACTTTGATCCCTGGATTCTAACTCAGGAGACCAACTGGAGGAACTTCTGCCTGGAAAGCTCTTAATTAGAAATAGTTAATGATTGGTATGAATAAAGAGTAATAATGATATATAGGATCTTATGTTCCCTAAGCATGTTTCTTCTTCATGTTTCTATTCTCAATCTGTTTTTTGGGGTAATTCAGTGAAATAAAAGTAATTGTCATAGTTGGAATAAAGGGAAGCTGTTCAATAGTAAATAATTGAAAGTTGACTCAGTTTGAGGACTAGGTTTTTATAGTAGCTTGACCCCTAAGGAATGCCCTTTTCTTTAGCAGGGAGATATAGTCATGCATGAAGCATTTACATTTGCAACAAAATCACAAGAAAATGTACATCTAAAAAGACTCCTTCATAAACTTTTAATACTGATCAAGAATAACATCTTTGTCCTATTTAAATCAGTATCAGGATTTCTGATTTGCTTACATAGCACAATTATTTTTTGTGATCTTTTATACTTGGATGACATCCAAGTTGTGTTTTCACAGTATGACATTTATTTAGGGATAGAATTGGACAAAAATTAACTTTACCTAGTGTATTCCCCTTGGACTGCCAGATCCTCTTTTTAAAATCTACCTGGAAATTATATTCTAATCCTTTAAATACCGCACTTTGTAATGCAAAACTGTGAACTCAGATGGTGTGCTACTATGTCTCCAATGACAAGCACAACTCTGTTATAGAGATAAATTCAAGGAGAGAAAATAAAAGAATAATCCCATAAGGTTTTCCTTCCAAAGTCAGCCCTAAACACATCATCATAACAAGAGATGGGAAAACATACTGCATTGTATCATATTTTGTGACAGATATTTTTCAAGGAATGTAGGTCATTCATTCTTTCTCTTTCATGTTCTGTTCAAGATCTCAAACCTATAAGTCATAGCCATTTACCAATATTATACAGACCTTCTCATACCTATTAAAAGAATTCTGGTTTTTTACATTTAACTTCACAACTTTGGTATGGTTTCCCAAAGATTGAGAGAATCTATTTAGATGCTTTGTCTAGTGCCTCAGCATGTTAAATTCTTGTTCCAGTCTCTGATTCTGACTAGTTATTGTTCAGTTATTTCAGAGAGGCATTTTCCTTTCTTCTAAGCTTATTATAAATATAACTTCACTCTCCAAGGAAGTCTGTGCCATCAAATTATGCTTTATTTCTATATAAATACAGCAACAATTAAATACACACACAAAATGTTATTTAAAATATTGTTATAGCAAACAGAGGGATTGTAGAAGCCAGTATCATCATACTCAATGTATTGGCTCCCTCTGTGGTTCTTTGAATTGCATTTGGGGATTTTTTTTACTGATAACTGTAATGACGATTTTACTACTCTTATCATTGCAGAGCCAACACAGACACGGAAGGCTGAGTTGGATTCAGTTTTGCTTCACACATCATTAATAAACCTGTCAGCTCAGCTCTGATTGCAGGACTTCTATTTCTGATGATGGAGAAAGAATGCAGTTCAATTTTCCACTGTGGTTTGGATTTTCAACACTAGCATTTAAAAACATTGGGGTTTGATGTATAAAATCAGCAATGTCAACATAGAAGTCTTTGAAAAAGTCAACGTTTGTGAAAAACGACTCTTTTAAATTCCTTGTATCCTTAATCATTGAAAACGTTTTCTAATAATGGCTTTATATGGGCAGGATATTCTTTTTTAGGTAGGAATTGTGACAGAACTGATTAGATACGTAAAAGTAGGAAGATAGAGAGACTCCAGCTCAGAAGTAATTTATGTAATTTCTGGCTTATTTTGTGGAATCCATGGGAAGCACACAGTTTTGGCATTACAAACCACTGTTAGGTCTGTCAGATACATTACTAGTGCTCTTTTATCATTAAGTACATGAAAGGTTACTGTGAAATAAGTAAGAAGGCTTGTTGTGTCTTTCTTTGGCAAAGGCACAGGAGGAGCATGGCAGGGGAAAATGTAGATTTGTAATCACAATGGAGGATACAAAGGGATGAGGAATCAGCACATCAGTAACTCTCTCATTTAACATGAATTCTTACATAAATGCAAGAGTATTACCATAGCAGTCTCCTGACATTAAACAGCAACAGACAAAGATCATAACATACAGAGGTCCTGAATATTTCAAATAAAGGGAGTTATTCAGACATGCTTTGAATCTTTCAGACAGTAAACATTCTCCAGAGATACTTGCATTGAGACACCATTCACACTTCCTGATGGCTCTGATGAAACAAGTGTCCAAACAATGTCCTAGTCTTAAAAAAAGGGACAGGCAGAGTTGAAGTTTGCTGGGATATGCCTCTAACTGAGCAGTTACATGAGGGGGAAATCTTACCTCTCAACTAAGAGTGCAGTGAAGTCATAAACAACATGTTTTATGGTTTCATCTCTTCATAGTCCAGTAAATGCTGTAAATAGGTGCTTAACTCTCACCTGATCTAATTATCTCATTTATACTCTGTCAGGTCATAATATTGAACTGCATGAGAATCTGACTTAGACAAATCTGATTCTGTGAACAATGTGTCTCCGCCCAGGCTAGACTGATGTCTTCGGGACTTGGGCTTCAGCTGCCTCAGAGAATGAGAGCAAAAATAGTAGATTCCTGTCCTTTGCCTTGCAGGAGCCAGGGAAGATATGGCTACAGAACATCCTGCACACCTCCTACACTGGCAGGAAACAGTCAATCCCTCTTTGAGAAGCAGTATGCAGAGCTAAAAACAGCTGATGGTATGGGCTGAACACAAGTTATAAGATGCACAAGGCAAAGAGAGATTATGGGAGGCATTTTCCTGGGGAATTAATGACCCATCTTGCAGAGCCACCTCACTAATTAATTACTCCCATAATGCCAAAATGTTTTAATCCCTTGTCTTATACCCCTAGACTCCATTACTTTCTGCCAGTCACTTTCCCAAAGCAGTCCTGGCAATGCCATTAATTGGTAACAAATTAAAGGAGCCACAGCACAGAGAAAACATGAGGACAATACAAAGTATACTGAGCTGAATTATGAGTCAGACAGAAAGACAATTGTTGTACTTTTGTATGCTTGTACAACAGACAGCAGTAAAAATTCCAAACAAAATTGTAAAAGAAGCTCCTGCAGGATTTGTTACTTGTGGTGATATAAAGACGAAGAACACAGATTTATGGGGAGAGGGGAACTGATGTCATGTTTGTCACAGAAGGACTGGATTTCTGAAATAACTTAAGTAAATAAAATATTTGAGTAAACTGAAGATAAGCCAGAATTCAGCCACTGCTTCTTAGGTATCTTTTTCAGTGCACTGAAACTCACAGAAGCCTCAAATTATCATGTGAAGAAAAGTTAAAAATGTACTGATGGATACAGCTGTATTTCAAGCTCTAGTGTAATGAAGAGATAAAACACAACCTTCCAGGTCAGTTTTGAGGGTTACTGGTGATGTAGTTCCCAGTAATCTGGGTCTTAATGATGAAGTGCAAAACAATGTAAGCAGCAAATCATTAGACTGCAGCATGGAAAATTCTGGATATCCCACTGCAATTTCACTGAAAAAGGTGTGCTTAGTTCCTGAACTGGTTGTTTTAGTAAGACAAAATTATCTGTTTTCACCTTGACTTCAATAACGTCTGCAGTTATTGTTGGTATTCCTAAAAGACAAAATTATTTGTCTCCAGCCCTCAGGGGCTGAAGTAGTGCAGACTCACCAATTAAAGGCTTTTAACAGCTGGATGCTTCCTAGCTGCTTAGCAGAAACATTAACTACTTAAAAAAATCCTCACCAGTCTGAAGAGGGCTAGGTCTCTCCAAAGCAAAGGATGAGAAACTTGTTGAAAACAAAGGAAAAGGAATAGTTTAAATTATACATTGTTCCTCCTTCAGACAGCCAGAGCAATTAACTTTTTATGACAAAATGCATGGCCCCATTTTCCCCAGTGATGATTATTCCCAAAAGGGGACATTGAGACTATGTGTTCATGGCTCATCTCATTCCATTTACACTGATCCACTAAATCAGATAGTCTCCAACATACAGAAGGCATCAGCTGGTGGCCTGAGGGAGTAGTGCTCACACCATTTCTCATGTGCTGCTGTGTAATAGAGAAGTCCATCCTGAGAAGGTCAAGGGCAGTTCATGACTGACACAGTTTTGGACCTGCTGCTCCCAGCAATACATATGTTCCTGGAGCAATCACCAGTCAGCTGAGTTTGTGGTGCCTTACCTGTTACAACTCTATCCTTGACATGTTCTTTATTGCCTTGTTCTACATCTATGCAGTACTAGGCTCAGGAGTGCAGATACCACAACAGGTTTGTGCTTTCTCTCAGCCTCTGCTTGAGAAGACATCTGCCTTTTTAGTATTTTGCTTTCCTGTGTACTTGCTAGCTGAGAGATTGAAGAGAGTTCTCGTTCCTTTCGACAGAATGTAGTACAATTTGACATGGGCTTTTTTTTATGGACATGTTTCCAGCAGCCTCAGAACAAGAGGTAAATATGTCTCTTTCCTTCTGGAATAAGGAAAAAGGGCTGAGGCTTTATGTCTTAGCATGGCTTCTGTCCTGGAGCTTCTGACAAAATTTAAGGGCCAGAATGGCACCTTAGGAATTCATTGATTAAAGGCTTTATTCATGTCCAACATTTACTGGAAAGACAAGCTAGAGAGAAAAGACTGAGATACTTGACTTTTTTTGCCTCAGTCTTTGCTACAGCCACACTGCTCAAGTCATAGAAGGCAAAGGTAGGGACTAGAAACATCAAGAACCACCTGCTGTAGAAGATTAGGTATCAGACCATTTGAGAAGCCTGAAGATGCAAAAAAGTCCGTGGGACTTGATGATATGCATCTGTGAGCCTTGAGGGAAGCAGTGGATCAAGTGTCTAAGGCACTACCCATCACATTTGAGAAGTTGTGGCAGTCCAGTAAAGTTCCCACTGACTGCAAAAGGGGAAACATAACCCTCACTTTTAAAAAGGAAAAAAAAGAAAAAACTGAAGAACTACAGGCCACTCAGTCCAACCACTGTGCCTGGCAAGATCATGGAGCAGATCCTCTTGGAAACTATCCTAAGGCACTTGGAAAACAAGGAGGCGATTGGTGACAGCCAACATGGCTTCACTAAGGGCAAATCATGCCTGACAAATCTGGTAGCTTTCTATGATGGAGTTACAACATTGGTGGATAAGGGCAGAGCAACTGACAGACTATATGGACTCGTGCAAAGCATTTGACATATCTCTGTCTCTAAATGGGAGACAAGGATTTGACGGATATACCACTCGATGAATAAGGAACTGGATGGATGGTCACACTCAAATACTTCTTATCAACAGCCTTATGTCCAAGTGGAGAGCAGTGGCAAGTGGGTTTCCGCAGGGGTCAGTATTGGGCCCGGTGCTGCTTGACATCTTTGTTAGCACCACGGACAGTGGGATTGAGTAGGGACCTTAACAGGCTGTCAATGACACCAAGCTCAGTGGTGTAGTCAGCATGTTGGAGAGAAGGGATGCCATCCAGAGGGACCTTAACAGGCCCACGAAAACCTCATGCAGCTCAACAAGGCCAAGTGTAATGTCTTACCTGTGAGTCAGGGCAGTTTCAAGCACAAACACAGGATGGGAAGAGAACAGCCCTGAGGAGAAGGACTTGGCAGTATTGGTTGATGAGAAGCTCAACATGACCTAGAAATATATTCTCACAGCCCAGAAAGCAACTGTGTCCTGGGCTGCATCAAAAGAAATGTGGCCAGGAGGTCAAGGGTGGTGATCCTACTCCACTTTCCTGAGGGCCTCTCTTGAAATACTGCATCCATTTCTGGGGCCCTCAACATAAGGAAGACATGGACCTATTGTAGCGAGTCCAGAGAAGGGCTGCAAGATATTTGAAGGGTTGTTCTATAAAAACAGGCTGAAAGTTGGAGTTGTTCAGCCTGGAGAAGACAAGGCTCCAGGGAAACCTCATAGCATCTTTCAATATCTAAGGAAGGACTAAAAGAAAGAGAGGATTTTTTATGAGGGCATAGGAGAAAGGAGTGATCATTTTAATCTGAAAGATTGTAGGTTTAGATTAGATATAAGAAGGAAATTCTTAACTCTGAGGATGAACAGGTTGCTCAGAGAAATTGTGGATATCCCATCCCTGGATGTGCTCAAGGCCAGGGTTGATGGGGCTTTGAGCAACCTGATCCAATAGAAGGTGTCTCTGCCCATAGTAGGCTTGTTTTAACTAATGGTCTTTAAAGTTCCTTGTAACCCAAACCATTCTGTGATTCTATAATTGTATGAAAGATTGCTCAGAATGAGTTTAATGTACTTCTGGTCCTTGAGGTGGCCTCAAGAGATATGTTCAAGCAGAAGTGTCTGACATAAAAGCTCTGCAGCCAGTCAGGAACGGAAGAGACACAAATCTTGCCTTATCATCAAAAAGATGTACTTGCCTGTCCCATTTCCCTTGCTGAACAGGTTCCCTTGCTGGTACCAGAAATATTGGTTAGCAGGGAAACAAATACATTCGCAGCCCTATTTACACTCAGAAATGTATTCTGGCTAATCTCTGTTTAACTATTCCATCTGCATCATTTCTGGTCTGATAATAATGATAAGCTCTTTCCTGATTAATATTCCAAGCTCTTAAATATGTAAAAGCTACCTAATTTCTGCCTGCTGCATACCTAAGCCAGTTATCATATGTTAATTAAAGGGTTTGTCATCAACTAGCATTTCTAATGTTTTCCCCCATAACATACTTGCAAGTACATGTTATAGGAGGGGGTTTTATTTGTCCTCTTTTATTTAAAATAAATATTTTAAACTATTCCCTATTTGCTTTTCCAGTAGAACACTCTGATCTCTGTGACTAAAGTTAAATCATTATATGAAAAATCCCAGAACATTTCTCCATGGTTCCCCTTAAGTTGAATTATTTTGCCAGTCATCTGTGCTCTGATCTCTGAAACAGTATTTCCATTTTGCTGTAAGCATAAACATCATCATAGGATCAGGTTGCATGAATATGGTTAAATGTCTGAAGTTATGCACCACTGCCTCTAATAAAGTGAATTTCGCACAGGGAATGCAAATTACATTTTTATTTGACGGTATCAGCACTTGAAGTTCATTACATAAAACAGAATAAAGTGGCCCTTAGTTTGTATCTGTCAGATGCCAAATTATCTTGCAATAAACTTAATTTTAAAGAATTTTGACCATTTAGACTGATTTCACCATTGATTCTTAATTTTAAAAAGATGAGACTAAAAAACCCCAAAAAAACCCCCAACAAAATAAAACCCAGCAAAACATGGGCCCCAGTTCTGAACGTTTCTTCATGTAGTAACCAGTGAAAACATCACTGAGTAATACTGTCAATCTCAGTGCAGTCATATACAAGTAAATTATTTATCCATTAAGTATCAGTACAAAAAAACCCAACAAAAACAAAAAACCACCACCAAACAACAACAACAACAAACCCCAACACCAACCAAGCAAAAAAACCAAACAAAAAACCACCAAAAAGCCCAAATAAAAACAAACAAACAAAAAAAGGAAGAAAATAAAAAGGGTGGGATAAATGTAGGAGGGTAGGCTTCTACTGACCTGGCATTTACTGCCTGCAGGTAACTTTGGTCAACTGAAAAGTCAAAAAGTATAAATTTCAGATGGAGAAAGTGTTTTGTATAGCAATATGGGCTATTTCCATACAATAAATGAAATAAAATTTGAAACAGAAGCCATTGCAAGGTGAAAGACTGATGTATTTTGGCTCATAAATTTCAAGGGAAACACTTTGGATTGAAAGCCCCAAAATGCCTGGTGTGGGAAATACCAGGTGGAAGATTCATATTTTTTCTCATTTGTCTTTGTTCCATTCCAACTTTCCTCAATGAACAGCTAAGGTGAAGACAACATTCTTGTACAGTCATGCAGAGTGCAGATGTTGCCTTCTTGTGTCACTGTCTACTCTTTCCAGTTGCTGTTGGCCCTATAAGAGGGATAAAAATAAATGTGGGCTGTTGAAGCTTTCAGTGACATATGCTTAATTCACAGGCAAGGGTGTTCACATGTTTATTTATTTTTTTTAAACTGAAAAAGTTGCTACTCTCCTCATATTGGCTACTGTTATCAACCACACACAGCATGTCTTACTCTATAGGTGTTCAGACTTGAGGAAGCTTCTGTGAAACATAAGAGCAATAAAAGTATAAAAAAAGGCAAAGGTGTAGAGTCCAATTAGCCATATTCAAGAGGTAAATAGGTTAATATTCAGTTATATATACTACATTAATGGTTTTTAGGCTCCACTAAAAGACCATAATCTCCAAGAGTCACGCTCTGCACCTTAGTGCTACATCTGGTTTCATGTCTGCAGGGAAAGACAGAGTGCAAATGTACCTGTGTGGTGTCATTGCAAACATCTTGGTTAAAGAATACCATCAGATATTGCCATAAGGAGTGCACTCAGAGTGTCTTGTGTACACAGGAAAGAGAGTGACTCTTGCTAAAACTACAGTGTAGAAATGGTTCTTCCATGCTTTTGAAGACATTTGGCAGACATTTACTTATTCTGGATTATATTATTTAAGATTGGCTATCAAGATGCTTATCACTAAACATGTAATATTTTAAGTGAAGAATAAAATATGCTCCATGCAAAATCAAACATATAGAACACCTGAAATGACTATTTCCCTTTTCCAGCCATGAACTGTGCACCCTCACCTGTCATATGATAGGCTCCTTTAATGGGCATTTTGTTAGGAGCAAACTTTCTGAAATAAGCTGAAAAATTATTGAGTTTTCACAGGAATCATCTGTATTTTCCGAGTAACTGCTATACAAAGGGACTGGATTTTTATTTGAATATAGAATTCTAAATAGATTTTTGGATTCAAATGGCTGTAAACCATTGCAGAAAGGGCTTAAAAGGAACTTAATAGTGTACACGCTCTCTGTATAAACGCAGACTTCTGTTCATGCAAAAAATGATGAATTACAGAGATAAATAAATCTTAGAACTAACACTACTGAGTCAAGAAGTAAAATTAAACCATGACATGACACTAGAAACTGAATATTGATGTCATGCAACGCATCACCATGTCTGAAAGCTGTACAGAAGCAGAGGAGGTAGGCTGTGTACTGACATCAGAGTAACTGCCTCAGAGTTGTGTTGTCTTGACAAATATACTCTTTCTTTCTTCCTTCTAAGTTTGAATAAGTTAAGATTTCACTACTACTTTTTGGATTTAATCTAAGTTTCCAGCCAGCTGTGTTCATTAAGGAGAGTGACAAGAATAATCATACATGACCTTTCTTAAGGGCAATAAAAATAACTTTTTTTAAACAACCAAATAGCTGTGTGACAATAAATTACAGCATAACAAGAACCATATGTTAAGGGGAAAATATTGTCCTAGCAACAGAATAGGAAAGGTGCTTGTTAGGGGATCACTAACCAAGAAAAAGTGTCTGTATCTTAATACCAAAAATATAAATGGAATGAGGAAGTATTTCGTAGACTACACTTCAGATGAAGAAGGGGAATGGAAAAATAAAGAATAGCAAAAAAAGTCACTGGATTTGAAACTTTGCTTCCACTCATTCCACCCAAGTAGGGAAGTTTTTGATTTCTTTTGTATTTCTTTTTGCTTCATACACTGCACTTTCAGGACCCTTGAGTCCTCTGAGGTTACAGAAATCCTACAGATGCCTACATTTAGTTAGTGAGTAAAGTAATATCTAGGAACTGACCGTGTGGTGACCATAAAAGCAGCTCAGATAAAAAAGTAAAATCAAATCTTTGATATTGGGGTGATTTGGAGAATTGAATATAACCTAAGATAATTTTCTTATATTTTTTGTTTTATCTTGTTTTTGTTCAGTCTTCAAACATACTTCTTAAAAAAAAAAAGCATCAAGCTAAGTCCTACATTTTTCTCTTCTAATAAGTCTCATAACAACTTCTCCAGTTGGAGGGAAAAAAAAAAAAAATTCTGTCAACCCTACAAACAATGTGAGGTTTAAAAGCCCAGGTGCTTTTTGTCTAGCTTGTTCATCATCACCAGTAATATTCTGTGTGCCATAAAATTTGTGTAATCCTGACTTGTCTGTGATTGAAGGCAGACTCTACCTTCATCACTCAAAATTATCTACAAATTTTCTTGAAGACAGGTTTGTTAGGAGAAAAAAATCATCTCCTTTCCTCATTTCTGGACTGTGTTCACAGTGTTAAAAGGAGTGATAACTTTTGGCACTAAAATAAAGACAGCCTTGAATACACACAAGGAATAGAATTGTAAATCAAGAAACCATAACTATAGTTTTACAGAGCTGAACCATGGCCTTAAGCTAAGTGTAAAACTATATTGTAGTGAGATGATCTTCTCTTCTGTAATAGCATTATATTGCTTTTGTGGGAGTTTTTAGTAGTTCTTTATACCTAGTAGCCATTTTAGTAATGCTCATATGAACAGCAGCTTGGAAAATGAAGTAACATGTCCTGTCAAGCTGTTTTCCAACACAAATCCTTTATCATCCTATTTATAACTAATGACAGATGCCATAAATAGAAATCTGGTTCATTAATTATGTATATTTTCTTTCTGGCTGTGCACTTGCACATGGGTTACTCTCAGGGCACTCAAGAACTCTTATTGTGCTTTTGGTGCTAAATTATATGTCTCAGCAATGATTCCAGTTTTCAGGGTTCATGGATGTAAGATATCTCCTAATTCAAAAGGAAGCAGATGGCTGAGAACTGCTGCTCTGCTCCACATAGAATAGAACACACAAGGTAGGCACCACAAACAGAGGCACTTTATCTCTCCACAGGCCCATGTGATAAAGCTTGTCCTACGAAAGTGGACTAAGAGGCATACAGGAGCAATAACAAGGCTGCATATAGATGTCAATTAAGGAAAAGTTGTAATTAAAACAAACAAACCAACAAACCCACACAAACACAAAATAAAAAAACAACCAACCACACAATCACCCCCCACCAAAAAAGCCACAAAAACCAACCAACCAACCAACAAACCAACCAACCAACCAACCAACCAACCAACCCCCCCAAAACCCCAGAATACTCAAATTAAAACTCAGTGAATCTCTATTTTGTTTCATAGCCTGTTATGTACATTATCTCTACTTTAACTCCAAACTAACTACTTTTTATAAAAGAATCAGGAGATGAGTTTCTATAACATATGAGGATTTTAGGACTTCTATAGCAGTTATCTATAAAGTCTTAAGTGCTTGAAGTAAACACCAGAATTCTCCACCACATGAGCCAGTCGTGTTAGGATGAAAAAGTTCAGTTTGAGCCTTTACAGCAAAGAAAAGAGTTCTGGATCTGGTTTGTCTGCAAATGTGTATAACTACAGTATTTTTTCGGTACCTAATCTTTAAGAATATTTACCTCTCCCAAGTGTCTCCAGCTATGTATAGCCATGGATACTAAAGGAGAATCCTAAGAGCAGGGCTACTGGCCCCGAAACAATGATATGAGTTGCAAAACACTCCTAAGCTAGAGGTGCTATCTCTGGGTTTAGTAACACTTCATTAATTGAAAGGTGAAAGGAAAAAAAAAAATCTTACAATTTAGGTGGCTCTTACATTCTGATAATTTCAATTGATGACCTCTCATTTGTGTGTTATCAAAAACAGTGAATTGTGTTTCCTCATTTATCATCTCCTTGCCACCAATAATTTCACAGCCTCATATTCTGCCCTATTTAATTATCTCTTTTTTTTTTTTGCAGATGAACCCCAGTTTGTTTAATCACGCTGGGATGGAAAGCACTCATACCTTTGATCATTCTAATCACTACTCTACGCACCTTTTCTAGTTCTGCTGCATCAATTCTTCAAGATGCTACAATCTGAAATGCTTTTTCTCTTCATGATTTGGGCACAATGTGGGTTAATATTGTGACACAAAGTTTTCTGCTTTGTTTTCTATTTTTTTTTTGCCAGTGATTAATTTTCTTTTCTCATGACTGAGCGATGAGCTGATATTTTCTTAAAATTATCTGCTACAACTCCAAGAAAATGTCCTTTATAGATATTTTGGTGTCAATCAGTGTGTATTTAGTATTTAGGACAGGGTATACCTGTCTACATTACTCTTCATCTATCAACACCAAATATTTTTCTGTCATTTCTTTGCCCAATTATTTAGTACTCCAAGGTGGTTCTGCTACTCTACATAGTACTCTTATCACCTCACTTAAATTTAGGCTATCAAAATTTGCCACCTCATTGTATACTTGCTTTGCCAGATAACAGTGAGTTACAGCATAGACTTCAACAGAGGTTCCTCTGGGGCTCCACTGGCAACGTCCACCCTCTGTGAAACTCAGAAAGTAACTCGCTCCTACTGTTCTTTCTCAACCTGTACTCAATTAGAGAAACCATCTCTATGATTTAGTATTTTCTTGAAATTTTAGTTTCTTCATTAGCTTTTCGATAGGTGGCTATATGAAAAAATCCCACTGCACACTGCCAAGCAGATCACATTTTTTCACAGCACTTTGTGGACAAAGGTCCCGGACTTATGAAACCTGACTCCTTGCTGTGGTGACAGCAAGATAAGGGGGATTGTCCTTATTGCAGACATGCTGAAGTGCTTCACTGAGCTGCAGCCTGTCTCCTACTAAGGTCTGAAGGCTTAGATTTCCTTCCAAGGTAGAGCTTCCCTGCTCTTGTGATTGTCCTCTGCCAAAGGCTGACCAGCCCACAAGGGCATGCATTGCTGAGGTAACTTCTCCCACTGGGGCCACAGACCTCAGTTAGGAAAGAATTAGACTATCACGGGGACTTTTCTAGTGCATCTGAAGTGCAGGTGAAGTTTTTCCCAGCAGAAAGTGAAGGACTGGGTATAGATGCCTAATCTACAGATCTCCTGAATTAGTTAAATGAAGGATTCAAATTCATGAGCTGTAGCTGATTATCGTTTCGTATTTGCATCATAATTTTTCTAAACAGTGCTAATTTGCTGCCTAATGAGTCTGTAAGATTTCTACAGGATGATGTTGATGATGTGAGGTTCAGTGCTTTTGTTTCTTTCCTATTCGAAAGTTTTGTCATTGTGCTGCCAGTGTTAAATGTAGTCATGATCAGAGGGGACTCAGTACTTATCTCCAGTAACTTCTGCAGAGAATTTGGCCTCCAACAGTACTTATATGCCCCATAACCATTCCTTGCATGTGTTCAGTACTGCAATACTGATCAGAATGATGCCATTTTACCCTAATTACAGATTATTAATATTATTTGCGTCATGCTCAGCATTTGACAGAGTAACTTGACCAGCTGATGCTGGCCTTTCCAAGTGATTGTCACCTCTCCTCTATTTTTGTTTTCACTGTGAACCTTCATTCTCCAGGCTGCATTCAGAGGAGTGTTTGGAGGGAGCTACAGTTCAGTCAGCTCCTCTGTTGTACCCAAAGGACCTGCTTCAGACCATGGCAGAATCAAGTGTAGGTTGAAGACAGCAGGGCAACAGCTGGTACCTGGTTTCCAATTTAGTAGTCACCATCTGTCAGTATTTCTAGTTAAAATTTAATTCTTTCTTAGAAGCAGAAGATCACAAAAAATCTCGATTTTGGAAGGAATTAATGTTCACCCAGCAGGTGAAATTTCCTGTCTTTTCCAGCTCTCCCACCAACAACATGTAGCTACTTAGCAGGAAATATGAGACAAACCACTTTTGGGTAATTTCAAATATTTGGAATATTTTCATTCTTTGGGTCAAAAGATCTTGACAGATGCATCATTTTTTAGAAGAAAGCTAGATTTTGTATTACATTTTTGCTTGTCACATTCACATGAAATAGATCTGTATTATGCATGGCTGTAATGTGGTGGCTGTCAGGAATCTGTCCATATTGCTTAACTGCTTTTGTCCTGTGTCTCATGATGTCTTTGAGGAATCTCTTTGCAAATAAAAAAAAAACCTGGCCAAGGTTTATGGTAGAAGAACTGATGCTCTTTCAGCACATTCGTAGAGAAAAGTGCTTCTAGAGGCTCATGGGCTGGAAATCCGTTGACTTCACACCCTGTCAGACAGGGCTCTTGCTTCAGTAACTCCACCACCACGCCTTGGTGTCTCCCACGCAGCTACGCAGCAGCAGCCACTGCAGACTCAGCCAGACAACACGGGAAGAGTTATACATAGATCAGTGAACAGGAGCTCTAAAAAGTTGAAGACTACAGTTCTGGTGTTCTTTTTTCAAGCTGAGATTCAGTCACCATTGTATGGCACCAAAAGCTGCAAGTAAAAACAATCTTTCCAGATCTGTCCAGATATGCTTGCATAAAGCTTAGGAAGGGAACAAGGTTTGCATAGAACTAAAATAAAGAGCAGTGAGGTGGATTCTTTTTCTGCTGATGTCAGTTCTCTTTCAGAGTTGTGAATTTTCACTTTAAAGGGAGATATAACTTTATTACACCTTCTCTTTTGCTAACAAGCTTCATCTTCAGAGGAGAAGACGAACTAAATGGGAAGATGAGGCATGTGTGAATAATATTGCCAGGTGGGAAGATCTAAACAATATGGAGTGATCCTGTGAAGAAAAGCTTTTCTTTCCAAGTGTAAGAACTTTTCACTAATGGAAGAGTACATTTTAGGATTACATGTAATTTTTCCATTTACAGCTTAAAGGCATTTTCTTTCTTTATCTGTTGTTATCAACAATTATCACACCAAAGATGTAAATTCCTTGTAATTCAATGCTGCATATGCTGGAAAAGTTACAAAGAAGCCGAAATTGTATATCTGGTTGCCATAAATTTAGGGTGACAGCTAAAAAAGCAACTGAGAAGTGCCTTGAATGAGTCAGTAGAAATTGCCACTGTCTAAATAAAACATACGCATTTGTTTGTGTCCACAGCCAGAAAACTTGACCTATATTTTTTTGCTGTACAGATCAAAGCAATGTCTTTTTGTTTCATCATCTGATTATTTTTGATAATCTCTTTTCCACGTTAGAAATGGGCAGAGGTTTCTGTGGATTGATAGGAATGCCTACAGAGAAGCAGATGGAGCAGGATTCATCTGAAAGTTATATTTAACCAGGCTCCACCTACAACCAAGGTAGGAGTGTAGGTATATCCTGAAGAAAGCACACCCCATCTATCACAGGCACTAATTGAGGACAGAGTGAATTGTTGGCCCACAGCTCTTCTCCCTCCATTGGTCACAGACAGAATTAAGCCACATCAGCTAACTTTCAAATGTCTGGAAACAAGTGAAATGAATCTCCGTCCCAGACATGTCTTGAGTCCTCTAGTTCATTTCCAATAGCCAGATGCTTCCCAGTATGCAAGAGAGCCTTCTTTTTTTTTTCTCTTTTTCTCATCCTTAAAAATAATTAAATAATTAAAATAATTTTCCTTACAGAATTCAGTTTATATGTAAGAGAAAACTGGAATTACACTTAGCTCAAAATACAAGATGAATTTTCTGCAGAAAGCTTGAGGAAACAATTAAAAACAAGTTCATTTGCCTACTCTTGTGCACACAAAAAAGTCTTCAGGAAGAAAAATTATCCTCTTATGAAAAGCCTAGAGCCATTTTTCATTCCATCAAGATTTTTTCAAAACCTTTACCTGAAGATTTTCTCTGTGAAGATTATTAAGAAATCAAGTCTAATGATTATGGATATTTTTCCTCCTGCTAATCACTTTCAATAATAATAATAATTTTAAGAATCTTAATTTTTAATGGTGTAACACTTTTCATAAGGCTTGAAAAACATTAGAAATAGAAATATTTAATGTGAAAAATCAGTACATCTTTCAAGATAAAAGCTTTTTGTTCCAAATATCCAACCATCTCTAATAAATTATTTTTCTTAAGTTTTATGCCTGTAACACTTAGAACAAATGAGATGTCTTACAGCTTTTTTAATAAAGAAGATGGAATTATTCTTGTTAATTTACCGATTTTATTAAGGAGCAGATGAATTTCTATAATTGGAGAGAAAATGGCCTTTCAGGAAAAATAAGAGATAAATGCACTCCTGGGCATGTAATGATACTTTTTCTCCATTACTCCCCACCTCACCATACCAACTGAATTACCTCATTGTTGCTCCTGCAGCCATTTTGTGTGTTAAAAATGTAGTTATTCAGAAAATGACATTTCTTTTGAACACAGTTTGGACTCTAAAGGGGCCTTAAAACTGTAGAGTTATATTAAGTTTCACCTTTCGGCTTCTTGGGTGGAAGGACTAAATGATCTTTCTTTTTTTCTTTTTTTTTTTCCTTCTCAATTGTTAGAGCAGTTTAAGTGCTTTAGGCCAAATTTACAAAGGTTAGGGGACGTTTTTGTATCTAAAGACAGTAGTTCTGAAACTATCATTTAGACTTACATATAAATACCGTTGTATGTCTATTAGCACTATGGTCCTGAGATGTGTTTCTCAAGTTTCCAGTAGAATGTTCTGTCACTATTTTATTAAAAACCACAGAATTGTAAATTCCTTTGGTGCTATTTGTACCCTTAATATGGACCTTTAAAGTGGGAATAACATCTTCTATCTTATCTATATGTTACAGCCTGCTTGGAGCAGGGATGATCTGTTACAGATGCAGTGATCATGGGCTGTCTTCTGCCACCACTGGCAATAATAGGAGCTGTAATTAATAGCAATAGTAACAATAACACATCACTGCTGTGTAGAAAGTACAGGCAAGTTGGGTTTTCTTGTGTTGCTGCTAGTATAAAAATACTTAGGAAGAATTGTTTTAGAAACATGGTTTTGGATTTCTCAGTCCAAATAAAGTTGTTTGGAACTCATGTAGGAAGAACACGATGTACTGGCTCTCTTTAGAAGCAAGCAAACAAGCAGCCTCTTGCTGTGCTGACACAAGAAATATTTATTATTTATTCTATTTCTTTGCCCAGTTTATTTTTCAACACCAATTAAAAGCTTATTCCTGCCTCTGAGTCCAAGATACCTTGGGCTTAAGCCATCCTGGGTATTCATCATGTTTTGTCTGCTTCTTCGTTCTGCAAAAAAGACCATCAGCCCAGCCTGCTCACTGCAAATATTGAATCAAGACATCATCAGGTTATCTATTTTTTCCAAATGTGTCCTTTTTCTGAGGGGAACAAAAGCAACAAACTTTATACAGAAAAAATTATAAACAGGGAGGTTTTTTGACTAATAAGTCTCTATATACTAAGCAAAAATGAAATTAAGACACTGCATAGTCAATTTTCTGATTCACTAGGTTGCTCCACCAACTTTTTGTCAACATACTGTCCTGTAATTGCATTTTAGATGCTTGAAATTTGTGACCGGTTTTCTTTTTCCCGGGCACTGTTAATTCTGCTTGGCACCAATAGTTTTATCTTCATTCAGGTATCAGTCTGCTTGTCTCTAGAAAACATTTCGGTGGCCCATAAAAAGTAGTCATGTGCCTCCAAGTCACAGCGAAACCTGTCAATGAAACTACCAGGTCAACATGGTACTGAATTCCATTCGGTCCTTATTCAGCCATGATGGTCCCACTGCAGGGACACCACATGGTGTGCAAAATGCTCTGTCTAGGACACCTAGAGAAAAATCACAAAGAACCTAAATTTCCTAATTCTGATACACCCCTTCTTCCTTGCAGGAAACCTGAAGAGAACAGGATGAAATGGCTGCAGGGTTTTCCTTGCAGAGCTCTGCAGATCTATTTTCTCATACCAGCATTGGGACATGGAGAGGGCCCATCTGGAAATGAGTGACTACTGAGGTCCATCTGCATTTTCAGTGCTTGTACTGCTGCAGCTGGCAATTACTCTGAGGACTGGGAGTAGTAAATTCAAATCTATTCTTTGCAATGGATTTCTCTTTGATTTTAACAAGTAGACACTGCCACAGGGGAGACCCTGCGTTGGTCCTAGCTCCCCATGCTGTTGTGCAAATCCTGGATATTGCAGACTGTCTCACTGGCTCCTTCCTCCTACATGTCACATTCAAGAAAGACTTGCTGATCTCTGCAGGCAAACTTTTGAAGCAAGACAAAGTGGGTGCTTCTCTGTGGCTGTGGATTAGGGACCTGATCTTACAATCTGAGGTGACTTGACCATGGCAGAAGTCAAGAGAAAAGGGATACAGGATGGAAGAAGGGCCATCAAGAGGTCCACTGACATGTCATGTGACTTAACGAAGATCGTATTCCCTCCTCAAATGACATGACCATCTAGGTTGTCTTCTAAGACAAATAAAAGACAAGCGTCTTAGAACTCACAAGAATACTGTGATGATCATTAGTCAAGACTGCAAGGTATCTCTCTGCAGAAACAGCAGGAACTATTCATACTTTAATACAGATAGAAAGAAAAAGAAAAGAAAAATAAACAAGATCTGGATCAAGACTCACTGATTATTTTCTTAAGGGAAAAAATCATGCCACAGACTAGATTTTGAAGGGAAGAGCTCCACAGATGGATTGTCAGAGGGAAAAAAGCTTGGCACAGTATCTTGCAGAGGCGTAACAGCTTCCATATTCACTATATGATTACAATTAATGATACTCGTCTAAGGCCCAGCTGCTTCTTCCACAACTGCTGTAGGATTGCTCTCATTGGAGCTACTGGCATAGCAGCCCTTCCAATGCCAAGGGCAGTTCCCTGTATAGATGAAGCAGAAAGCAAAGATTCACACTGAGACTGGAACAAGGAAACCTAACAGAGGATTTTCTCTCTCCAACAACTACAGCATGCAAAAAGCTATTTTCTTCTCTGGCTGGAAGTAATTGACAAACACTGGCAGAAGATACCACTCTGTGGAAGAACAAAAAGGGATCTACATGTGCCACTTGAAGGCTATCTGCACTTTTCTAGGGGAGCTATTCTGGATCTGAGCCATCAGGTCAGATGTCAATAAGGTGTCCTCTCTCCAGGGTCAAGATAAAAGTTTGCTTTTAGCCATTAACCTCAACAGTTCCCTGCAGTTGCCCATCTTGCAAGGCTTCAGGTACTCCAGCATATAACCTTGGGTCTGCTCATGTTCTTCTGGAGGGGAACATCTCCTCTTCTGTAGGGAAGGCCAAGGCAGGGACAGCTCTCACAAAGTAAGAGGTATGTAGTCTAAGTCTCTGTCATTCACTGCATTCTTGTTCTATCTTTTAAGTTTCAATTTTGTGCTTAAGAACTGGAAGCCCATCATTTATATGACACTTCTCTATGACAGTTTAATTTGGGGATAATGGAGTGGAATTGACTTTGCAAAGCAGCAGAGGATATAGAGAATGCAAATATTTAGAAAGTCTGCTGAGACAAGAAAACAAAAAAGAGGGAAGGGGTAGGTATAGATGTGATTGTAAAATTAAGACTATAAGATTAAAATTGTAAAATTAAGATTATATTTAATTTCCTAGCATTTGTAGAGCAAAGAGACATCAAATGCCACTTGGTTTAAATCTTGTTGTCTGATAGAGTATATAGAATGGAGAAAGATTTATCACATGTTCTTCAAGCACTCAGTTTTCTGCCTAGCAGATATGTAGCACCTATTTGTACATAGCCTTTTCTGTATCTCTTTTACTTTAAAACAATTGACTATCTGTGAGATTGGCAGGAAACCAGTGCTATGAAAAAGGCAAGATACAGTAAATGGGAAAAGTATCTCTGCAGTTAAAATTGCTTTGTGAGCCATTACCTTTTGGTACCTCCCCTGATCTTAGGACAGATCTTTGTTAATGAATTCTTCTTAATAAGGGTTGCAGCTGGATATAGATTTTCAAACTGTCTGCCATGTAAACAAGATCGTTAAGCCCCTGTCCCCTTTTTACACTGTTAGTGCTGAGAATGGCAGACCTTTTGTTTTCTTCAGTCAGATTTGAGGATTTCTAAAGGGTCTGAGGACCATTTGCCACTGGAGATCACAAAGAACCACCTTTTCCTGCCTCACTCCGCTTCACTCAACGTTTGTGCAGCACAAATAAAGTCCCCAGGAGCCCCCAAAATACTAAGAACATAGAGCATCAAGAAAATTGTAAATTGATGTGATAAAACTCCAGGCAAAATCTGAGACAAACTAAACAGACATGAAGGTTTCCAAAGGGAAAAAAAAAAAAAAAAGACAAGCGAACCCAAAATGTGATTACCTATATTTAACTGTAAAAATCTGTAACACTGTCATCCCTAAGACTGCAAGACTTCCTTGGTTTGTGTATTTTCATAAAGAAGTTAATTTTTTCCTCATATACAGAAGTGGTAGGGGAAAGATTATTTATAAATTCTTGTGACACTTAAAGAAATACCCTTACTCGCAGTAGGGGTGCTGTCAACACTTGGACTCTCTTTCAGGATCTCTAAGTAAACAGGACACCCAGAGGCTCTCACCACACTAACTTGCTGCCCCATTTGTGCTTAGAAGACAGAGGACTGCAGCGTTGTGTATGGTGCTGTCTACACTACTGTCTGCTAGTGGTGGCCACTGACAGGCAGTAGCAGTGGCAGCTTTAGGAGAGCTGCCCCAGAGTGCCAGCAGTCTGGTAGCAGCTTTGTGAAGCCTGGGTTTTCTTACCCTGGGCTTGTCTATCCTCATCCCCAGCACAGTCCTACTGTAGGCACATCAGCACAAGGCCAACACAGAAGGACTGATACATATCGTGAGGCCTCATTGTTGCACTTAAGAACAGAGTATGTCTCATTTTACTGCAAAATCTGGCTTCTCTTACAGGTGTGCTGGTATAGAAGAGATTTGGCATTGTGATAGCAGTCTCCTCTCTTCCTTTCTGCTGAAAGGAATTACTCAGCCAACATCAGCATGCCTGGCAGTGTCTCCAATTAAAATGCTCTGCTCTGTAATTTCTGTGACATTCTTGTACGGCACTAGGCTCACACAGAGCAACTGGAATCCATAAGCCAGCAAAGACACCAGACACAGGTTAGGAACTCAGTCTGCCACTTGGGAGTTTCTTCGCGGATTTGTGTTTGCTATTGTCTTCAGATAAATCTCTTTGAAAGCTCTTCAGTGTCAAAGCAAACTGGATAAAGGTCAAGAAGAGCTTTTATTCTACCACCCTCTGTGTTCAAGTTTGCTTTCCCTCACAACCTTGATTAGTCTGTCATTTTCTATTGTTCTCCATATCTTTATTTCCCTTGAAAAAGCCCTTCTTAAGTATCCACAGTCAAGATGTTTGTATGGCTGATCTATGAGCTGTGTATTAGAGATCCACGCACTATTTCCAAGTAGACTGGTGCATTCATACAGAGGACGAGGACCAGTTTTAGATTTAGCTTAACTGGTGTAAGTCCAGGATTTAGTGCCCTTCATAATTTCACAGCTTTTCTTCCTAGCAAAAGCCTTTCCTAAACTCAGGAAGGACAGTCAAGCCTTTGGCAACACCTGCCCTACTATTCCTGGCATCTTCCTCATACAGATGAAACCCAGTAATTCTGGGTCATGAAGGGAATAAGGATACAGGATGTAAGGTGTTTGTGCCTCAGGGCCTGAGAGATGTCTGTTAATATCCTCCACAAAATTTCTACGAATCGAGAGGGCTAAACATGTGATAAATCCATAGGTGGTTTGACAAATTAAATTCTTAGGCATGAAACAACAATTAAAAACTTTTCTTTGCCCTTAGGGCAAAAAGGGATACAAAGGACAATGGTCCACCAGTCCTAAGGTGTTGTCGCTGTCAGGATTCTGGGCTGTGGCAAACAAATGTAAATAAATCACCTTAAGTACCTGACCAGGACTCCATTGTGACCTGCTGTTAACGGTCCTGCCCCTTAACTCATTCTTCCCCATTTCTTAGGTTTCAGGAACTTTGCAGGGACTTCTTTGCCTTGTCTACTGAATCTATCTTCTCTTCCCTGGCTAAAGTGGGGCCATTGCCTCTCTTTCCCATGCAGACACCATGGTAAAAGGGAAGGTACACAGACTCCCCACTGATTTGTGTCAGCATAACTACATAAATTTCAGGAAAGCTTAAATTATTTTTATGGGCCTTAGTAATTCTAATCATTAAAGAAAGATACTTCATTAGCTGCCACCTCAAAATGTGATTTAATACCAAAATCAGCTTTTACTGGCATTCATTGGTGATTGGAGCAAATAATTTGAATTTAAAACCCAAGAAGATAATGGAGGAGTAGGTCGTCAACTGGAACATAGAGATAGTGAGAAAAAGAGACCACTGGTGCAGTTAATGTCAGAACAAGTCAGGTATCAGCCGTTTGTTCATAAAGATAATCAGAGTTTATAATGCAGAAGTGAGTATGTGTGGGTGTGAAGAAAGATAATATGCGGGTACCCCCAAAATGTCAGGTGGTAGAAAGATTGTAGGAAAATTTCTTTCCAAAGCCAAGAACACTAGACTTGAGAGAACATTAAACTTAACGGCATTAAAATATCAGGCCTGGGGAAAGACACACCTCGTGTTCTTCTCAGGGCTTTTATCATGCCCAGCTCCACCTCAGTGTGGGGGCCTGGAAAAACTTCTCTCTCTCATTCCAGGGAGAGCTTTTCTGGAGTGCAGGAGAAACTGTCTCTGGCTTCCAGGCAGAAAAGTCTTCCTAAGCAAAATAAGCCCTAAACTCCTTATAATAAATCTTGTGGAAGGTCTTCTACACTTACAATGGGGTTAGGATTGTAATGTTTAATGAATTATAAAGCCATAAACTATAATAAAAATAATAACACTTTGCATTTGCATAGTGCTTTCATCATCACACCTCATCTCGAAGTAGTTCACAAACATTAAGCTATCTGCCCCTGTGAAGTAGATATCAGACCATCATTATTATTATTATATCAGTGTTTAAAATGGAAAAAAGAAGTTAAGTGACTCATCCAAGATCACCTCCATCATGTTTAAGAGGACTGTCATCCAAAATGCAGTCTCCAAGCTTAAAGGAAGGATGGGGTGATCTGGGGAGGATGAAGTGATATTGTTTGTTTCATGCTTGTACTATGATTCTATGATTTTAAGTTTTTCTTAAAATTGATGCATCCATATCATGATGTAGACTCATCAATGCATAATTTGTGCTGAGATAATTCTTTTTTTTTTTGTTCACAAAACCAATAACAACTGAATATCTGTGAAGTCTTTACCCTCTTGTTAAGTTTACTTTGAAACTGGCCAGTGTACTCAAACACCATAGGAAGGAGCAAACAGAATCATAACGCAGCCATAGGTTTGGTTTCCTAAGTCTTTTTTACTTTTGTGCATATCACCAGAAGACTACTGGACTACAGAAAGTTTACATTTCAGTTAAAACCTAAATCTTTTCCTTAAGTGAACTTTCAAGCACTAAGGTTATACAGCAAACTGATTGTTGTTTGACAAATCAGGAATTCCCTAACTCTCTCTCTACTTTCAAGACAGCTCTTGTCATTATAGGCATTACTTACAGGTTAAAGACACTTGGATTTGTAGAAGTCAAAACACCTAAGGGACATGGGTTACAAGAGATATCACCAACATAACAATTAACAGAGAATATCACTGTAACTAAAAACTAATACAGGATGAACTCCCATTTAGGCATAAAAATAGATTCATAGTAACTTTTTATTAATCATCTCCCTCAGCTTATTTTGTTATTTTACAACTTTGGCTGTAACACTGAGATGGAGGAGGTGACGCCTAAGATCCTTGGCAAATCCTACTTGTTTTAAAGCATTTATTACCAGGAGATCTCAAGGGACATGAAAAAGGAGTAAGTTTGGCTCTCATTTTACCATATGTAGAGAGTGGGAAAGGCAAGACAGAGCAGTGAGGTGAGCTGCCTTTCACTGCTCAAAAGTGGAGCTCCCACACACCAAGCTGTGCAGCAGGAGATTGGGTATTTTCATGTGAAAACGAGTCCCTCACTGTGCTTGTGAACTTGCTAGAAGCTTGAATATGCCTTTCAAAAGACAGGTTTGAAGGAACTCTTATGTTGTAGCAGAATAAAGTGAATGAAAATGATAGATCGCTGGTAAAGTCCATATCCTATCTCATTATCTAGTCTTTCTGCCATGCCTCAATCAAAGAATAAACACCTTCAGCCCTCTACCTTGGGAATACGATGCTCTATGATGTAAGTGTCTCTCTTCTGGGAGAGTTCCTCTATGGATTTCACCTGTTGGAGATTTGAAAACCCACAGAAGCTGTGGGGTCTATGATCTCTTTGTTGTGCCTTTGAAGGGAATCAATATGTTTTCAAAATAGCAATAGCTTGCTAAGTGGCTATGGCATACATAGCAGTGTTGGATATAGGTGAACTGACACTCTACATCTCTCCTTGTCTCTTTTAGTTGTGTCTGATAAAGCTGCCTGCATTAGAACTGTACATAGTTACTACTTGTCACTCGGAATTTGGAAATTGAAAATAAGGCCTGGTACAGGTGAGAACAGATCTAAATATTGTATAATCCTGATGGGTTCTTAAGCATGCTGATCACCTGCTCCACAGCACAGAGTGTCCAAAAATCTGATAAGAGTGATGAAGAACAAAGACACGTTCTCCCAGTCTTGCAGGAGAATGGCAGGTATGGTTAAAGAGAGAAAAAACAGTGAAATACTGCCTTGGTCACTGCAGCTCACCTGCATTTTGGGCCTGGACTGACCTCAGATCTGGAGCACATCCACTTTCCTCATCATCTGGTTTGGTTTTAGAGCTCATTGGCTGAAGACTCGCTATACTGAACCGTGAAACTATTTCCTCCTTTGCCCCTCTCTCTGGCAAGAGATAGATTATAGCCAAGAGTGAGGGGGAAAACAAAAATAGAACCTTAATCTTTTCAGGAGAAACAAAGCAGGAAGCACCATCTTCAAGCAAACTCTGTCCATCTCTTCTGGTCACAGAACTATTCGCTCTGTTTCCAGTTCTGCTGGCCGGGGAAAGAATGATTACCTAATTAGTTTCCTCAGTAGCATTAAAGCTGGTACTTCACAACACAACAGGAAGGGATAAACAAGCTCACAGTCACAAACTGATTGATGGTAGACTTTCAGAGGCTCATACTGAAGAGATTTAAGGCCTCATTTAAAGCCCTTTGAATGCCATTTGAAGTTTTTCATCAATGCCTCTGTGGGGGGTTTGTATTAGTTCTCTGACAAGTTAGGCATGTGCAGGGTTTTTCAGGAAGAAGGTTGGGTTTTTTCCCTCAAATTGAGAAAGTTCCTGTTTCCTTCTTGGCAATATAAAGGATCTGTTAGTACAGCTAGCCCAGCTAGCTTCTTTGGATGACCTCTGCGGTTGTTGTTCATAGGAACATGCCTGATATGAAGAAGCAATTTATTTTTTCTTCAAATTTCATAAACTTATAACTCTAATAAACATGTGCTTAAATAAAAGAAAGATTAAATATTTTTGTTAAATATAGTGAGTACCCTTGGATGCCAAAATTAATTATGTGTTGAAAATGTAGCTAGCTCTCTGTTTGAAATAGCATGAATAATATGAGGCATTGTTAATAAATTAAAATCTCTTGGGCTTTGAATGCCCCACCTCCGCAATAAAAGGCAGAGAAAGTAGCAACAAAGTTACACAGCTGGAAACCTATTCATAGAAAACGCTTTACACTAAATATAGGCAGACTTTTCTGATTCCCTGGATGTAGTGAAAAGCACAATACATGCATGTGTTTTTACAGATGTTTGAAATACCGAGTAGAATCCAAGGGGTTTTGGACTAGACATTTTGGAGTCTCCTAACTGAGGCCTCTCTAACAGGCATGTGACAACTACTCAGTATCCCTTGCCCTCATTTCTGGCTCCCCACTGTTCTGAAACCCTCTCAATCCATTTCAGTGGTGAAGCAACTCCTGAATATAAAGCACTTCTGATCTAGAAGATTAAATAGCTAGTGATATAATTTATTTAATTGTCCCCTTTGAACCCAAAGCCACTGCTATTAATTTCAGATGACAATAGACAAGACAAAACAGAATATAATAAAATAGCACAAAATTATCTATTAAATGTCAGGAATCGTTACTTAATTTCAGAAAATTCTATCCTCACTTAATGATATCATAAATACCACAAAAATACTCTGGTTAGTATTAAAAAATAAAAATAAGAAATAATAAACAATTCATTACTACTGTTAAGGTAGTAGCTTAATACAATGTATCATTTCAGTAAATATAACCATTAAAATTTATTAGGTAAGACACATCACCTTGCTTTATTCCACTTTTATTCCCTCACATTTTATCCTGGAAAGCAGAAATTTGACTTCAGTCATTTTCCAGGTAATTTTAAACAATTCAGATGAGATTCAACCAACATGGTCCGTGCAAGGAAACATTCTGCTTAGGGAATACTTCTGCCACAGTTACTTGTAATAGGAAAGGGGATGAAAAGGAACCCGTGCAGTGACAAAAGAAATGGCTTTGCAGTTATGCAACAAACTCTGGACTTGAAGGACATTAGTCTGAAGAGAACAATCAACAGAACTCAGATTTTTCCAAAAGGTTCAGCTCTTCAGCCAAAGGAAACTGTTAGATTTTCAAAAAGTGTTACCAGTTTTATTTGCCTCAGGTTGACAAAACACATAGATAATTTTAACTCATTTAATCAATGATTCTACTTGCTTAGTTAATGCTGGACATCTGCTAAATGGTATTTTGAATCATTATCTTTATAGATGCTGGTTTTGGAGGGACTTGGCTGATCAGGTCAGAATTTGGTCAGGACACCTGACTTCACCGAAGATATGTCTCTGTTCAACGTCTATGTTACAAAGTCATTTGACGCAACAGGAGCAAAGTAGTAGGTTGATGTAGCCCCTGCTGAGCTACCTCTGTTTGCAGTTTATGACTTTTGCTTCAGACTAGATTTAGTCTGATCCCCTGGACTGAAAATCACCACTGAAGAAGCTGTTTGAAATTGTTCAAAGGACAAGGTCCTGTTTTGGACACTCCTGTCCCTGTGGCAGTGGTCTGCATTTTGTGGACCTTTTGGATATGGTTCAGAACTGTTCTAGTACTCCAAAGAAGAACAGTAATAGATAAGGCTGTGATGGATTATCTAAAATGAGGAGAGGGAAATGCTTCTGGATACAGCATCTTTAATCTTCCTAAGCTACAAGGATATCACTCTGACATGCCATTAAATGACCTTTCCCAGTTAAAAGAGAATCTTCTGATCAGGTACCTTTATGCCTCAGTTTCCAACCTGTTGTACTTCCCTTCTTTATCCCTCTTTGATAAAAATCTGGAGTGACCTTTTCAAAAGGATATAAATAAAAAGAGGACAGAAGCTACTGAATAGCTATGGTGTATGGAAGCCAGCTCTTTTCAGAAATTCCAGCTGGGACTGAAAGCATCTTAGTGAAAGCATCCCTATTCATCACGAATTTACTCAGTGCCTGATGTACCGAGGACAGCCCCCAAAAATCTTGTATTAAAGTTCAATTGAAGAAAATCGTTGCAAAAATAAGACAAATCAAAACAGTATTAGAGAATATTTGAAAATAGCTTTTTTTACAATCTAGTACTTCAAATTCAGCACTTTTTTTCCTATCCCAAATCTACCTGCTGGCTTGTTTTGTAAAGAAAGCTGATACTTTCAGCTGCAGAGGGATGAATTCCAAGAAGTTTCTGTTCTATGGTTTAGTATAAATTAAAACATAAACATAAGAATAATTTGCAAGGAATAGAGCCTATCTGTAGGTTATTATTATTCTGTAGTCCTCCTTAGACAGACAGGCTGTCAGTTATTAAACAGTGACCTAGTATTTTGCACTCACTTTTGCTGCAACAATGGAATTCTCTGTGCTATTTTAACAGGAACTAATGACACAATATCTTTAGGTACCTGCCTCACAATTCATGCCATTATTGTTAATTCTCACTGTCTTTTTGAGGTGCATGTTAGCAAAAGAAATGGAAGAAAATTTTCCTGTAGAAATCCGCCCATTACTCAAGTGTTTATTTGTCATAAAGCACTTGCATACACTATTTCTAGTGGATGCATGAGTTAGTGAATGTATGTGTATATGTGCTTGCATGCACACTGTTCATATCCATGTGTCTTGTCATGCATGTATAGATGAGTACATGTGTCAGAGGTTTGTGCACGCAATTATAGTTTCTGAACAGTTCTGATTATTATAAAAGAATAATTAAGGATCTCTTGAAAGAGTTTTCACATCTCTTTAGGATGGGAGACCTGTCTCTAAGTGCTAGATCCAAAACAGTCTTGTGATATCAGGCAGTGTTATAAAAAAACCCAAGTGATTTGAAATGAAAGATGATTGATAATTCTTATTGCTGAGTTATTTCTTCAAGTCATATAGGCGCACCACATTCTTGTTTATAGGTATGAAATGTTTTCATGTTAAGACAAAATTAATTTGAATTTCCTTAAACATATCTTATTATCTAGGTCTCAGATAAAGCTGATGTGAAATTCACAGATTCTTAACCTGTTGTCATGTGCTTAAACCTAGGGTAATACCTTCAGCTTTTATGTAGTTATTGCAAAAAAACCTCAAAGCAGCCTCTCTCCTCTCTATCAAAAAAGCTGTTATCTTTGGAATTAATCTCATGGCCTGCAGAATTAATCCTATCTAGTTTCAGTAAGCCTTTGTATATGTATTTATATGATCATACCTACTTTCTTCGAGCATCAGTGGATTGCTTGTGGAATTAATTCCCTGACAGACTTCATAGTGGAGTATAATCTAAAATTGTTTACTATGCTACAGTGTGATTTTCATCTACTAGAGGCTCAAACACAACGATACCATCAGTTACAGAAATGCAACACTGCTATGCTAGAAAAACCACATATTGATCTTGTCCATACTCTACATTCTACTTCCAAATCTTGCAAGCTCCCAAATAAGCACATAAGTGAAAATGGTGGGTTTAAGATATTATGGGAAATTAAATTAAAAAAAAACAAACCAAGCAAAACACAAAACCAAACAAACTCTCTCAGATGAAATAGGATAACATTTTTATGACATTCATTTGTAGTTCTTGAGCTAGAGTGTACTCAAGTGTATTGGGTTGCTTGTCCAGAATCTAGCTGTTAACAAACTCATTTGGAAGATAATGACTAGAAATTTACCACTGTGCATATGCTCTGGGATTATTTCATACCTTTCGGGAAAGAAGTTATTAGATGAATTACACTGATTTTAGGCACTCAATTTTGATGGTGGTTGTCATGCACAGTATTTACCATTTACATCCATTGAATAAATAGGGAATAGAAATAGTTCCAGAGAGTAAAAACTGCAGCCAAAAATATATCTATAAACAGGAAAACAAATCAACCACTGAATTGTACATTAGCTCAGTCCTTTGTTGTTTATCAACAAAGGTTAAGATCAAAATCAGAAGACACACATATATATATGAAAATATCCTCTTATTAGGAAAGCAAATGGGTTTTATAGATCTTATTTCTAATTCCCTGCTGAGATTCATTATTTCTGGTGGAGCATAGGGACACCAGTATCTAACTGTCTGTGTCATTTAGACTGTCCTGGGTATTATATAGGAGAGAACCAAAGTCAGAAAGAGTTATTTTAATCTTCCAGGGTTGTCTATGTTTAGACAAGTTTTGTTTGTACTTTGTAGCCTCTTCGTAGCCTCTTTTGATGTCACATAATCTCTCACTTTGAAATAACTTTTCATGGGTTTTTATTTAACAGAATTATTGTGTCATTGATATTGTCACAAAGGAGGGCCCATCCTGCAAAGCTTCATTCATAGTAGTTGGGGAAAAAAAGAGAGAGAAGTATTGAGCTTTGAAAAAGGTTTTTCCAGTCCCAGATTAAGGTAATTTTCAAAAGAGGTAAGTGGCATTATCCCCACTGAGTCCAAGTAAAGTCCCATTGAAATCAAAGGTCTGAGTAACTATATAAAAAATACAATCAAATATTGGTAAAAGTGAAAGATACGAGATGACAAGCACATTAATATTGTGTACAGGTATTAAAAGAGTAGCTGTAGATTGGCATTTAATAGAATAACTTTCATTTGTAAAGTGAAACAATTAGATAAATAAAAGAAGCAGGAACAAAATGCTACGAAATTCAGGTGTATCAGAAAGGAAGTTGAAACAATAGTTACAGTACAAGAAGACACAGAACTCAACGAGCCAGAATTGCAAAGAGGTTATTCAGACATCAGGAAATGTAAAGGAGCTGTTTGTCACAGCATTATCTGTGATTTCTGTGTGCTGGACAACAGCAGGACATGAAGAAAGAGGAAAGCATTGCATCAAAAAGGCCAGAAATCTGACAAGGTGATTGTGAATCCTGGCTTGCAGAGTGATGATCTGCCCTGACTGGTCCGAACTAATGCCAGCTGATGGTGTGGGCTGGGGCAGTTCTGGCAGCTGCCTGAGTATGTGTATTGGAAGAGGTGCCTGTTGCTGGGTTTTTGTGTATTTCACTATTCACCCTCAGCCCTGAGAGCATCACAGGGCTAAATCAGAGACCACTGCAGGCTGCATTCAGCCCACAGCCTGGGCCACCGAGGCCCAAAACATTTCCTTTTCATTGAGCTACTACCTAAGTGCACAGTCAATAATGTTTGGTGGGAAAGATCCAAAACAGCAGTCTGGAGCAGATGTCCAGGCAGAGCTGAGTTGCTTTGGTGGTGATACCTGGAAGAATTATTAATGCAATACTTAATTTTACTTGTCGTGCAGATGAGGACTTAACACTGACTAGGTGGTAAAGCTTTTAGAGTCAGACTTTACATAGGTGTTTGTATTTCTGACCTTTGAAAAAGTTTATTTTTAACCTGTCCCTTCCCCCTTGCAGAAATATGCAGAATGAAACTATCACCTAATTTTTCTCTTTCAAAACATGCATCAACTACATCACTCTTTTTTGGTTCAGGAGTATGCTCATATTGAAATCCGTCCAGGCACCAGATATACCAGGACCGAATCTCTGCAGAGAATAAAGCATGGTGTCTTTGGAGCAAACAGTGCACTTCACATGTACCTTCTTAGCTGTTATGAAGTCTTGGAACTGCAATGGATTGGAAACCTTTGTGATCCTCTGTATCTTCAATGACAGGTAGTGTTTTTAATTAAATAAATATTCGAAACATAGATCTGGTCTGTAAAGCCTGACCTGAAATCTCACCAATCTGCTTTAAGCTGCCTGGCAGTTCTGTTTTTGATCCCAGCTGGAAATACCAAGAGATTTGATTTTGTCATTGTGAGGTTGTGAGAAGTTTGAAATTTTGCTTATGCAAATGAATTCACATACATATGCATGCATATATAAAATTAGAGTTTTTTTTTTTTTTTAATAAAGCTCAGCCACATGTTGTACTAGCAGTGAGTAAAAGTTTCAGGAAAGAGTCCAAGTTCGTCCAAAGCAATTCAGTAGTGCTTCATTCAAACCCATTTTAAAGTTGAATTTTCTGCACTTTACCATGGAGACATGCATAGGTAATAGCCTCTCAGTTAATCAAATTCAAACTGTTGTAACAAATTATCTCAAAATTAATAACCAGAAGGCCTGAGAAGGGAATTAAAAGGAGTAATGTGTGAAGAACACTGAAATGAAGGGAAGACTGAGTGGAACTGAAGAATAAAGAGAAGACAAGTAAAAGAAATAACAGTTATATGCTTTTTATGCAAAGCTCACAGCAATCTTTATTGTGTGGTTTAAGGCTGAAATCAATTTATCTATATTTGGACATGCCTCACAGTATCGACAGGAGCCAGGAGCACAGGGAATCCAGAAGCACTTGCACAATAATTAACAGTAACCTTGCTAGCACAGCCCAGCCAGCCCTGGTTCAGCATGTGTTCTGGCCATCACAGCAAGCCCTGGGAGAAGTTAAGTCAATAGAGAGAACAAACTGCGACACAAGTGAGTTCACTTTGTGCAGAGTTGCATCTTTTGCCTTCTAAATTGCGTAGTGCCCCAAGCAAAATTGATATGCTGCTGTGGAAACTTAAAGGAAGTCACACTAGGGTGTCTGGCAATGGCCAAAGAAAGACTTGTGAATGAAAACATAGAGAAGTTGTATACTTAAAAATATGTATTTTAAAAACAGTATTGCTGTCATGGGCTGATAACCAAGACGTTTGTGATGGCTCAGCTATGTTGATTTCTGTTTATGTGATTTAAGGTCCGGCTAAACATCTCTAAGGCTTATTGAAAGTCAAAAAACCAGTAACTGATCCTCTGGTGGGCTATAATCTCTGGTTCCCAGCAAGACTAGGGAAGTGATCATTCTCCTGTGAATGATCTCCTCACATTCCCATTGTGAGGGCACACCTCATATATTCAGTTTTGAGTCCCTTATTACATGAAAGACATTGAGGTGCTGGAACATGTCCAGAGAAAAGCAACGAAGCTGGTGAAGGATGTGGAGCACAAGTCTGATGAGGAGCAGCTGAGGGAGCTGGGGTTGTTTAGTCTCAAGGAAAGGAGGCTCAAGGGAGACCTTAACATTTCCTACAACTGCCCTGAAAGGAGGCTGTAGTGAGGTGGGCATTGGTCTCTTCTCCTAAGTAACAAGAGACAGGACAAGAAGAAATAGCCTGAAGTTGCAGCAGTGGAGATTACATTGGATATTAGGAAAAAGTTCTGCACCAAAAGGGCTGTCAAGCATTGGAACAAGCTGTCCGGGGAAGTGGTGGCATCAACATCCCTGGAGGCATGTAAAAGACGAGTAAACGAGGCACCTGAAGACATGGTTTAGTGATGGACGTGGCAGTGCTGGGTTAATAGCGGACTTGATGATCTTAATGGTCTTTTCCAAATAAACAATTCTATGATTTCATAGGCTGAATGTAATATGGCAAACATTGGAAAATGCATTTTGATGTGTCCACTAATGTTTCAAGTTGATTTTAAGCTTTTTTTTCTTTTTTTTTTGTGACAGCCTAGTCTTGAAAATTTTATTAAAATTTCTAAGAATCAGATCCATTTAATGATATGTACCAGTTATAGTTCCTTTATGATGCTTAGTAGTTTAGGCTCAGTAAATACCAAGAAAACCTCCAAGAGCAGATTTGTCCCATGTTAGGAAAAGCATTTATGATGACAAAGCCAGCTGAGATAAAACCCTTATTCAGGAAAGCATCTGGTGACATGCTCTTGTCTTACTGAAGAGTAGGGCTAATGCTGAAAATTAAGTAAATATCTTAACTATAGGAAAAAAACCCCTTCAATATAGAAAAAAGGTGCATTCCAGGGTTATGGACTCTGATGATTGAATGAATACTTTTTAAAGTAGCATAAGGACAACAGACAGCTTTCTTGGCAAATTTACATGATAGAGAGGTCTTACATTTGTCTCTGTATGCCACAGAAATTTAACTGCCCATGGTAAAAACACCAGAATTTGTGCAGGTGAGGAGTTGAAAATGATCCCTTCCACACACCCAAAAAAAAGTTGTCAAGTCACAGCTTTCTAGTTGTGAGGGGCACAACTAAGTTACTACTTATTCAAACAGCATTTGACTGTCAATCTCTTATAAATTGCAAACAACATAGGCTAAATTAACACAGATTACACTTACACTTGAATACATGCACTAGAGATGAATGTGTCAAGACAGCTGTTCTTCAGTAACTTAGTAGTTTCTTTTGGCACTCAGGAGTATAAATATAGATCTCTTTATGGGAGGCAAAAATTTGTCTTAGACTAAGTTTCAAATTCTTCTCTGATGGGAAACCCCTTTTATACTGTTTTTGCTATTTGAAGAATATATCCTTATTTTCCAGAAGGATAATCTGAAATTTACAGCAGACAAAATTCCAGTTAGTATACTAAGTTGAAAGTTCTGTCATTGCTTTTCTTGTACTGGAGGAGACATCCACGATTCATTCGTCATATCTGAATTTTTTTTGGGGGGGTGGCAAATGATTTGAAAAATCCTAACATGTAGAATATTTAAAAATATCTTTAAAACTTTTGAATGCATTTTTAAGAAAAATTCCCAGATGTATCTTCTTTTAGGGAGAGAGAAGAGTATTTGACCCATTTATCACAGAAGCACTTCTAAAAAGTGCTTAGTCTCTCTAAATTCTTCAAGTAGTACTCTATTAATGCAACGGTATGGAACCATATATTCAAGGGGATTAGGACTTTAAGTTAAAATTACTATTATCAGACTATTTTCAGAAAGTTTAAAAATTCATATATTACTGCCATTAAAAAATAGCAGTAACAAAAAAAGATTAAAATGTGGCAAGGAAAACCCTTCTGTCTCTAGTGCCATTCAAACAGTGAGCCAAAAATGGAATAGAGCTGTTAACACCAGTGAGGAAATCTATCCTACTGCTCTGTTAAATATATTTCCTGGAAATGTATGTACTTATTTCATGCTTGGAAAGATACATAAAAATCTCATAGAAGTGCTATGAAGGGATAAATAACCAAAAAGGTGTTGTGACAGGAAGTCTGCAGATAAATGATTAACCAAGCAAGATATTTGCTTGCATAGCATGGGGAAAAATACAAAGGCTTTTTTTGTTTGAGGGGTGTTTTGAGAGAGCAAGGGTGGAAAAAGAGCTTATGAAGAGGAAAAAAATCACTGACAGGCAAAAAAGGAAAAATAGGGGGTGGAAGCATGGTATTCCTAGTACTGCACCTCCCAAGAGTGTTTTGGGAAATGTTGTTCTCATCCACAGCTAATTCCAGATGTTCAAAAAGGAGAGAGAAAGAAAAAGCAAGCTAACTAGGCTAAAACTGAGCTCTGGTGGTCTTTTACATTAGCTCTCTTTAGCACAAAGATGCTTCATGATTCAGTTATGTAAATGAGGTTTTTGTAGAAAGGATCTGTAATATAATCAGCTTGGAACTGTAAGCATCCAACTTACTTCCATTACAGAAAATCACTGCCTAGCACTGTCAGTCCCTCCTTTGCTTGCCACAGATGTGGAGGATCTATTCAGTATCTCTTCAAAAATAGGATAGTGGGGAATGTTATGGGTTGCTTTCCTTAATAGCAAATTCCACGCTGTTTTCCTTTCAAGCACAGACACATACCTGTGATTCTCCTTAGAGTGTCTGGGGGGGTGGGCATTTTTTGACCATGACATAAACACAGAGCCCATGAGACACCTTTTTTCAAATACCAGTTCTTGACTGGATTTTGAATCCCAGAACTCTAGAGTAAAGTGGGATCTGGAGAGAGAGCAAATACCATTTCTCATCTGTCTGCTTCAGCACCAAAAGTTACTGCTGTGGCAACAGGAAACATTTTTATTGTACTCCTCTGCTTCCTGAGGGGATCCACGGTCAAGGAACATTACCTTAGTCCTTATGAAGCACATATAGCTCATTTGATTATAGAATTTACAAGCATAACTCACCCTAATCAGAAGTTGGCAATGAACTATAATTACTTCTACACTACCTAGAAGAAACTCTGATGCTGTGAGTTTAGTGATAATATCTAGAGCTCCTCTGAAAAGCTCTCTTAAAACTGAGGAGGACCAGAGACCATATATGCCATCAAAAGCTGCACCAACCTAGTGACAGATCGGTTACTTCTGATTTCCACTGCATTTAAAACAGGGATAGAAAAATCTCAAAACTCAGGTTCAAAACACATTTCTCGGTCTCTAGAAGACCTTATTATCACACTAACTTACCCTGAAAGTTGGATAGTTGTACACCAGGTAATTTGGTCAAACAAGTAAAGCTAGTACAATACATTTTATAGAAATGTCCAATTGACAAATTAAACTTAAGAGTACTGGAAAAAAAAAAAAC